>JAHTLZ010000288.1:2961823-2979491 GCA_023846285.1 Phrynocephalus versicolor
TCTCTCTCTCTCTCTCTCTCTCTCTCTCTCTCTCTCTCTCTCTCTCTCTCTCTCTAAGGTGCTGGAAGGAGGGTATGCATTGGATCAGACCCTATACTCTGGGCAGACAGAAAAGCAAAACGGTGTCAGCCAGCCTAAGGCAGTGAAGAGCCTTCTGGCGCAGGGGTTAAACTGCTGTACTGCAGCCAAAACTCTGCTCGCGACCTGAGGTTCAATCTCAGGTAGGTGGGTCAAGGTTCATTCAGCCGTCCATCCTTCCAAGCTTGGTAAAAATGCGTACCCAGCTTGCTGGGGGGGGGGGGAAGGGGCTCGATGTTTAGCCTGGAGAATTACTCGTAAACCGCCCATAAGAGTGCTTTGAGCACTTTGAGTGCTTTGCTTTTGGGTTCACCACCACCATCATCATCATCATTCCTGGAACAGAATGGAGTGACACTCTGGGAATCCAAAGGGATGAAAGGAAGAACCATAAGATTATGCAGAAATTAAGTATGAGAAAAGGCAATGCCGGAGACCCAGTAGTACCAAAAAAAACCCAAAACCAAGAGACGCAGAAGCATCGGCCGTGTGAAAAAGAACAAGGCATTCCAACAGCTCCTCTCCTCTTGTAAGACATGATCAGGCATCGGACCCTGGCATGTAAAGCACTCAAGGAGGTTTTGCTGAAGGCTCTCCTCTCTCTCTCTCTCTCTCTCTCTCTCTCCTGCACTTGTACAAGCTGTCTCTGAAATAATTTGCACCCGAGATTCGAACCACTGATCGGCCGACTTTGCAGCCAACAGTTTCAGCGCTCTAGCCCGCTGCTGAGCCACCACACCCCCTCAATGCATGAAGGGATGCATTTCATTCACAGTGAATACATTTCGGTTCAGCTATTTTTCTTTTTCTTTTCTTTTTTCTTTTTTTTTGGTAAGGAGAATGTTATTTTAAGAAACACATTCAAAACTAAAGATACACGTGGAAATGAATCTGCTGTTATAATGTAATTAGTGTATTTTCTAATTGCTTTTAGAAATGGCTTTCCAAGGGACATTCAGACATGATCCCCCACCCACCCCAAGATTCATACCCTTCTCTTAAGATTCTCTTCTCCAAAGGAACTGAAAGTAACCAGCCATGCAGACATGCTAATTTAATTTTTGAAAACAAATTTCCCAAGTTCTGCATATATTAATACAGCGGCAGGCTTTCAGTCTCTTTTTTCTATTCCCCCCTTTCTGCACTTCTGCTTTTCCTCTCATAATTCATCTTTTTTTGGCGGTGTTACGAAAAGTGATCCAGTGTGCTAGTTTTGTTTACACAATTAAAACAACAGAATAAACTAATCCCCTTTAAATAGAAACTTAGACAACCCAACATTTAAAGTAAAGCCTGTCTGAAGCGAACGGCCTTTGTTTGTGTGCAGAAGGACAATAAAGACCCAGCCTCCAGTGGGAAGGAGTTCCAAAGTCTAGGAGCAGCCACAGAGAAGGCCCTGTCCTGTGTTCCCACCAAACGTCCTTGTGAAGGTGGCGGGATCAAGAGAAAAACATCTCCTGGTGATCTTTACACTCCAGCAGGCTCATAAAGGCCGACAGAAACTCTGAAATAGCTTGGATCCAAGCCGATTTGGCCTTTAGAAGTTAAAATCAGTGTGTTGAACTGTGAGCAACAGAGCCTTGTAGCGCAGTGGTTAAATACCTGTACTGCAGGTAAAACTGTGCTCACAACCTGGGGTTCAATCCCAGGAAGCAGGCTCAAGGTTCACTCAGCCTTCCATCCTTCCGAGGTCGGTAAAATGAGTACCCAGCTTGCTGGGGTGGTGGTGGTGGGGGGCAATGTGTAGCCTGCATACTGTAATGAAACTGTAAACCACCCAGAGACTACTTGAAGTGGTATGGGGTAATATATAAGCAGAACACTTTGCTTTGGCTTTGCTTTTGTGGAAATGGGTCAGCAGCCGGTAGAGCTGATGGAACGGGAGTTATACGTTTGCTATAACCAGCCCCAGTTATCAATCTGGCTGAGGTAGTTTTGGTTGTCGACAGCTAGTGCTCCAGAATTCCTCAGAATCTAAAGGTTTCACTTAAGTTATTGCAACGTTTAGCTACTGATGGGTCCACCTTCAGCGAAGAGGTCCAAATGTCATTTAAAGCCATCTTAGGGTCAAAGAAAAAAGGGGCCCTGCATATCATATTTCTTGCCAGGATTCCTCAAATAGACATGCCCCATGCCATCAGACTTGCAAAGTGAGTCTGTGTTCACCTCCCAACCACCAGTCACAAAGTGAAGCACGCTAAACGCAAGATAGGCAGGTGAAGGAAATCACACTAGGACAAACAAAGCTTGCTACTAGAGGTAGCGGTTTTGGTTTTTTTTATAAACCGCTAGATGCCTCGTCCCACTTCAGCCTCAAAAGGTGTTCTCTGCCATCTCTTATAGTGATAAATGCCCTAGATCAGTGTTGGCAAACCTATGGCACAGGTGCCAAAGGTGGCACTCGGAGCCCTTTCTGTGGGCACCTGACACTGCCCCTTCACAGCCACCTGTATTCAGGTTAAATTGCTGTATTGGCACATTGAGAAAAATGAGTGGGTTTTGAATCACAGTTTGGGCACTCGGTCTCTAAAAGGTCCCCCATTGCTGCCCTAGATCAATGCTCCCCAAGTGAAGCACCTACTCTTTCCATATGTCTTTGCAGTCCCATTCCAAGCTTTCTGATTTATGGGACAGTGATTGTATTTGTTGCCTCTGAAGTCCCGGCAGGCCAAGGCAACCTTCAGGATGGTGCATGGCTCAGCAGCATGCAGCCGAATTCCATTTGAAGTCTACCTGTCCTGCCGAATGTATTTCCTCATCTGAAGTTAGGCATGCGTTCGCACTTAGACAAGCATTTCCTGCATGTTACATTCCAGCGACAGCTCTGCTATTTCCCTTTGTTCTCTGGCAAGTATTTCCGTACCCAGTGGTTTCAAAAGTTCCAATTTACTGTCCGTTGTTTTGAAAACATTGGTAGCGGAGTGACTGACAAAATCCCACCAAGAAAGAAAGGAAAATAAAATCTTTGTACTGAGTTCTGTACATAAAAAAAGCAGAGATGTCAGTAAGAAAGAATTATTTACTGCCACTAACACTTTCACTCTCTTTTCGTCAACAGTTTTCTGGTTGAAGTAGGGCTTCAACTGAAAGCATTTGAAATGTGGACGTATAGGTGATTTCTGAAGATACCTTGGACAGCCAGAGTCGCTAATGTGGCCGTATTACAGCACACAAATAAAAAGCTAGAAATCTTCAATGTCATAAAGAGAAGAAACTTGCAATATTTCGGACACATAACACGCAATAAGAAATACCATCTGCTGCAAGTTATCCTTCAAGGAAAAATAAATGGGAAGCATGGCCTGGGCGTAAAAGAACATTCCGGCTTAAAACCTTAAGCCAGGCATATCCAAACTTTGGCCCTCCTGATTATTTGGATCACAACTCCCAGAATTCTAAGTTCAGATTGCCAATGGTAAAGGACTGTGGGAGCTGTGATCCAAAACATCTGGAGGGCCGAAGTTTGGACATGCCTGGTAGCCAATGGTCCACAGTGAGCACAGCTGCTCTATTTAAAATAGCCTTAATTAAGAACCCGTTCAGGCTACTGATCGCCAATGTTCCACGAGGACATGGCACTTGAAGAAGACGACGATAGCTAACTTTTGCAACCCACAAATGGAACAGCCTCTGTGCAGAGATGGAGGTTTCCAATCCCCCCCTTTTTTTTTTGCACAAAGTTAGTTCTTTCCTTTAAACGGAGTCGCTGACGGCCCTGCCTCATCGTGCCTCCCGGGCTGGGCCAGCCGCTATGAGAGCAAGCCTTGAGGCCGACTCAAAAAACAAACAAACACAGGGCTTGTGTGCACCCCGTTGAATAAATATGTGCATAAGTTATATAAAGCATAACAAGCTGCACCCACACCGCTGACCTTTTTTTAAAAAAAAATAAATTAATTCCTCAAACCCGGCATTCAAAAGCAGAGGAAATGCAAACGCCGAAACTGGCTACTGACCGCTCGCCCTCCACTGTTGACAAGTCCCTCTTGTGTTGACTTTCGGCAGGACTTTTTTTTTCTGGCTCCAAGTGACAACCCCGGTCGGCTTCAAGGACCCCAGCCCAAAGGGATCAGGATCTCACGCTCGATACTTCATCTGGATCAGCATCGCCCGCGCCCGTTGCTTCTCTCCCTCGTCCAGGTGAACGGAAATATTTTCCCCAAGAAAAACTTGCAATCTTCGGCAAACCACACGTGACCCTCCAGTCGGATTCGGTGTCCAGACAGGGGTGGGGTGTTTTTTTTTTGGAGGGAACGGCTGGCTTCTTTTTATTCTCCACTCTCAGGTGTGTGGGGGAGGCACAAAAGAGGGTGTTCTGGACAGCGATGTGAATGTGGCTTGCTGTCTTCAAATCGGCATCTGCTGCCCCGACACAGAGGACAGCCCAAGTGGGACCTGCGGCCCTACAACTGGAGGGCAGCCAAACCATTTACCAGACCATTTTAGCTACTGGAGACAGTCAGGGGAAATGTTACCAGTGTGTTTTCTGCCCTGTGCCTTTGGGGAATCATCAAAACAATCAGAACCTTTGGTTTTATGTCCCTGCTTGAGTCATAGCGACAATGAGGAGCGGTGATAAAGAACATCAAAGCAAGAGGCTGGCCTGAGCCATCTGTGAAGGCTGGGCTTTTCCCATCCTCTGAGTTGCACCATATATAGATCTGGAAGATGATAATAGGGGGCATCTGAGCTGAGTGAATCAGAACGACTCCCACTGTCCATTCCAGGCTGGCCCCTCCAATTCCCGAGAAATGTGACGCAGAGGCCAGGGAACGATGATAAAAGGACAGAATACTGTTCCATGGACAGAGAATAAGAAGAATTATATATGTCGTCAAGTCAATGCTGACTTATGTCAACCCTTTTCAGGGTTTTCCTGGTAGAGAATATTGGTATTTCCGTTTCCTTCTGCCGGGGGTGCCCTGGGACGGTACAGCTTGCCCAAGGCTACACAGGCTGGCTCTTCTGAAATGCACAGTGGGGATTTGGGCTCCCGAGGTCTGGCTTGGCAGCCAGAGACCTAACTCGCTGAGCTATCCAATCAGCTCTCGGGCAGAAAAGAAGACCCACCAGAAATCAGGCCAAAGGGTCTTCCATGAACGGACCTCTGATTTGGTTAACAACCGTAAATAAAGATTCATTCATTCATTCATTCATTCATGAATGGACCTCTCGTACTAGTGCACGGGTGAGAATCATGCAGCCCAGGACCACCGGCAGCTGGAGACGTACACAGCCCTCAGTGGGTCCAACTCAATAACTCTCAACGTTTGCAAAAAATAAAATAAAAGTAAAAAAAAAAATTTTTTTTAAAAAAATTAAAAATTGGAGACTCATTCCTCCGTAAGGCATGCTTTCCCTATGAAATGGTACCTGGACACTTCCTGCCTGCCTCTTTTGTTTTGCTCCAAAACGAGTTTTGGCCAGGGTTGTTCAAAGCAGAACAGCTCGTGGCCTTGCCTTTTAAGGCAGCCAAAGCCCGTAAACAGGAACAACGATAATTTTTTAAAGAATAAATAAATAAATAATGACTCACTGGTCGGAACTGGGTTTCAGAGCGTGCACAAAAGCAGAGTCACAAAACAACAGCGGAGGGCCGAGTCGCCCATCACGCACCTACCAGTCCAATGGGGCAAGTGGAGCAAACGTAAACAGGGCCAATAAAATCCGAATGGACAGGCAGGAGTTCAGGCAAATGATGGTCTTTATTCCCCTTGGCTCAGGACCCCTCCCTTCCTCAGCTGGCTCTACTTAGTTATTTACTGCAGATGTCCAACCTTGACACAGCACATATAGCCGGTGTCTCTTCCCCCCCCCCCAAAAAAAAGGACCAGTCACCAACATTCTCTGCAATCAGGCAGTTGTTTTTCATCACACTGGTTTTATTCATCGAATTGCAATCCTCTACTGGAGGGGGCAGGCCCTCCCTGCTTCCAGGATAGGGCTGCCAACTGGGGCAATCCATTGTCAGCGTCATCCTCTGAGGAGGACTTGGGGCCTTTTCACACGACCCCTAAGACCCGCTGGCCACTTAAATTCGGACCAGAGATCTTGGGGGCTCCTGCCTGCGTGAGAGGATAGAGAAAAAAAGAGAGGAAAAAATGCAGGCTCACCTCCGAAGCCGCCCTGTCGGTGTCCTGATTCCTTCTCTTAAAGGGGCGGGAGGCAAAAACAACAACAAACAGAAGCGAGGAGAGCCCGGCACTCACGCTTAGGTGGGCGTGGTCGCACTTAATTTCCTGCAAGCTCCGGAGCTGGTGGGGAAACAATTTTAAGCTCCGGAAGTGGCAGCCATTTGCTGCGGAGTTTAGGGGTCGTGTACAAATACCCTTAGCCAGATGGGGGTACAATGTGAGGGGTTTCAGGAGGATGGGGCTACCCCAGACCTATTCTCCACCATCAAGGGACCTCATCTCCAGCCTCCTTCTCCTCTGAAGAGGACTCAGCCAAATGGGGGTACAATGTGAGGAGTTTCAGGACGATGGGGCTATCATTCCCCATCTCAATAACAAAAATCTCAAAAAGTCCAAGAGTGATCAAACCTTCCATGCTCCCTGTGAATATTATGGGGGGAGGAAGGCATAATGCTACCCAGTGAGCCTTGAAAGACAGCCAATGACACTTTAAATATTAACTTTAAATATTAAGTTCTCTATCAAGCTGGATAGACATAGAGACAGAAGCAGATTCTAGAACTGAAACAGAGATGTGTTTTCAGAACACTCATAGAAGGATGAAGCTGGGTGAATGTCCTATTAAAGGCACAGCACTCAATTTATAAACACAACACCTAGTGTGGTGCAGTGGGTAGACTGACAGACTAGGACTCAAGAGCCCTGAGTTGGAATCCCCACTCAGCTCCAGAAACTTACTCCGTGTGTGTGTAACTGATAAACTCACTCCTTAAATATCTCACTTACACTGGAAACCATATTAGGGTCACTATACATCAGTTCTGACTTGATGGCGACAAAACTCAGGGGACTCACAAAGCTCTTAAACCAAGAACCTTTTGCTAAGACAGTGGTATCCCGACTTAAGAGCAACTCGACTTAAGAGTGGGAAAATGTTGGCGTTTTAACTGCCGCCTTACAAATTTTAGATGTGGTCTGCTCGACTTATACAGTGGCACCTCGATTTATGAATTTCACCCGTTCCAAATGCATACTCTTAAGTCGGGGTACCTATCTAAAAAAATTCGAGCAGACCATATCTAAAATTTGTAAGGCAGCAGTTAAAATGCCAACCGTTTTCCACTCTTAAGTCGAATTGCTCTTAAGTTGAGCTGCTCTTAACTCAGGGTACCACTGTATTTTTTATTTTTTTTATTTTTACCTTATTTTTCTATTTTTTAGATAGGTACCCCAACTTAAGAGTAGTTTGACTTAAGAGCATGCATTCAGAACGGATTAAATTTGTCATTTGAGGTACCACTGTACTGTAAAAGCACTTCCAGCCCTTTTAAGACCAGCTTTAAGACGCATCAACAAAAGAATCACAGAATAATGAAGTCGGAAGGGACCTATCAGGCCCTCAAGTCTACACCCCTGCTCTTTGTGGGAATATAAATTAAAGGATATCTGGCAGGTGGTTCTCCAAATTTATCTTGAATGCCTCCCAGTGCTGGAGGACTGGGTTCCTAGGAAGGTGGCTACAGTCTGGAAATAAACTCTGAATGCTTAGCCTGAAGAACAGAAGAGTGAGAGGAGACTCAATCCAATATTTGACGTTGTTCGTGACAAAGACAACCAAGCTGATAGATTCTAATAATAACAACAGGCATTTTGACTTAATGCCAGGGCGATTCCCCTGTGAGCAAGAGGTCCTCATTAGAGATGGGCACGACTCAAAAAAATTGTTTTTCATTTTTCGTTTGGTCGTTTAGGGGTCCGTTTCGGTTCGTTTTCATTTTCGTTGGGTTTTTCCGCAAATTTTTCATTTTCGTTTCGTTACCTAACGAAAACGAAAAATGAAAATGAAAAATTTCTGTTTCGTTAGCATTCTTTTCAGTTCAATGTGTTTGCCGCAACGAAAACGAAAAACACGGCAAAAATTTTCATTTCGTTTCTGTTTTGTTTTTTGAAAAATTTTCGTTTTCGTTTCGTTACCTAACGAAAACAAAAAACGAAAATGGAAACGAAAATTTTGCTGAGTTGTGCCCATCTCTAGTCCTCATCATGGGGAAGGATTACCTGGAAAAGTGATGGACACCCCTCCCACTTCATCAGAGGCGTACCAGTTGAGGTTGGACGGCCATCTATCGCAGGTACTTGAGCTGCAGCTCTACGGTGAGCCTCGTGGTACAATGGCCTCAACTGCAGGACTGCAGTGAAGATTCTGCTCACAAGCTGAGCTCCAATAGCAGAGGCTGACTCAGCCTTCCATCCTTCTTCAAAGTCAGTAAATTTGAGTACCCAGATTGCTGGGGAGGGGGGGGCAATGTGTAGCCAGCATTAATAAATTGTGAGATGCCCAGAGAGAGCTTTAAGTGCTTTGGGGCGGCTTATAAGCAGCACACTTTGCTTTGCTTTGATTTCCTTTCTCTCCGTTCAGGCTTGACAGTTCTATGTTTGCCTTGCATCACCTACAAATTACCCAATAGTTAAAGATGGGAAATTTCATTTTACTTTCCACTAGGCACTAATGACAGACTAGTGATACATGCAATGGAGTTTCATTCATTCATTCATTCATTCATTCATTCATTCATTCATTCATTCATTCATTCAATCACACAAACACATACCCAATAGCCTTCAGATCCATGCAGAAGCCTATTCATCATCCTTGTCATCACCACCATCTTACAACTGTGGAGCTGGAAGGGACCCCATGGAGTATTAAACCCAGGTGGCACAGTGGGGGAATTGAACTCCCAACCTCTGGTTCAGTAGACGGAGATCTAAACCACTGAGCTACCCTGCCAGTTCAAGGATGTTCAGCCTTCCGAAGCTTTTCATGCGAATGGCAGGCAGCACCTCCAAACTCTGCTGGATGCTTCCATGTTATCAGTAGCAATCGAATATGACACTGACTACCTCTGTGCCTATCACACCACGGTCTCAGATGGTGGAGGTTATCCCAGATGTGGAGCTAAGAATTGATTGATTGATTTAGAGTATTTTAACCCCGCCTTTCTCCTTGGAAAAGGACCCAAGGCGGCTTACAGGAATGGGGGACAATATACAGCCCAGTAGAATTAAGATATATTCAAGTACCGAGAACAGGGAATTGAGGGACATCTTACACCACTAAAAACATTACAGCTACAAGAAAACACGAGCGGTTAGTAAAAGAGTAAAAACTCCACATAATCATGCATGGGAGACCATCCAAAAGTTGTAGGGGATGAAGACTAACATTGAAAACATAGTGTCAAAGCAAGCACACAAGGGAGATATAAACAAAGTTATAAGTAGTTACAAAGTCTATGTAATCATGTATGGTGGAGTCATGTAAAGACACATAATAGGTAGCCCATCATTCAGGGAAAGCTTGTCTGCCTGTTTCCGGAAAGACTTATTATTGTGGTGGGACTCCAACGTGGATGTAAAGGCTTTGCAGTCTGATAACTTACCACTGGTGCTCTCAAGGTAGAATAACAGCCATATATGGTGGTTGTGGGACACGAGCTTACCATTCCTGGTCATGTGTGAAGAGTCACTTCCTTTTAAAGTCTAGACCAGCGGTTCCCAATCTTGGGTCCCCGGACATTCTTGGACTGCAATGCCCAGAAGCTTTCGCCACCAGCTCTCTGCTTGCAAGGACTTCTGGGAGTTGTAGTCCAAAGCACCTGGTTGGGTGGGACCCAAGGTTGGGAACCACTGCTTCAGACAGAGGCCAGTTCCTTCTGATGGAGAAGTGGCCCTTCCACGTTCAATACTTCCAAGCTCCAAGATTGGGGCAAGGATGCTACGAAGGATTCCCAAGAAACTTTGATGGAATTCTGATCCCTCCTGGCTTGGTGGACACCGCCAGTTGTTTTGTGGTGTCCCAAGAGGATGCAGAGAGAGTCCTTCGTAGCATATCTTCTTGCCTTACAGACAACAAGCTGAGATGGCTTTTGTGCTTTTCCTGTTTTCAGTCTCTGACGAGGCTTCAATCACAGTTTTATGTGCTGTTTTCCTGTCGTTGGATGGAGTGCTTATTGTTGGACCTGTCTGTTGCTTTATACATCTTGAGAATAGCCATCATCAACATTCTGTTTGCTGTACTGCAGCTAAAACCGTGCTCCCGTCCTGGGGTTCAATCCCAGGTAGCAGGTTCAAGGTTCTCTCAGCCTTCCATCCTTCCGAGGTCGGTAAAATGAGTACCTCGCCTGCACAATTAAATTGCCAACTGCCCAGAGAGTGCTTTAAGCACTATGGGGCATGTTTGTAAGCAGAACACTTTAATAATGATGGCAGTACACACCCCAAATGTAAATAAAGGAACAGAGGGCTGGATTCAAACAAAGGCAGGCATTCCCAGCTACATCACGCTGAGTGGAGACTAAAGCAAAGCAGGCCTTAATTCCGAGTAAAGGTCTATGGGATTGTGCCACTCATCCCATTGACTTCAATGGCCAAGGCAGGAACTGGTGTCTCTCCCACACACACAAAAATAATCAGAAGTTTCCCAAGTACTCAACTCTGTCTGAAACATATCTAGAATGGCATTTCAAGACAAGTGGTTCCCAGGCCACCTCCTCACTGTACCAGACCATAATAATATCTGTACTATCTCTCATAGGGTCTTGTGTTCTGTCTGGGTGAACTCTGGCTGAATCAAAGCTCATTCATTACATGTTCTCTTCAAAAGTTTGTTTCTTCAGATTTTTTTTTTTTTTAACCGTGGGAGGGGGGAAGCGAAACTATGTCAAGTACAGCAAGATTATGAAATCAGAAAGATTTGCGGGCGCCCCGATGAACGCAACCACAGTGTTGGGAAACCTTACTTCCAAATTGAGTTTCGGGCTTTGAAGTGAAAAGGTATGGGTTTAAATGTTCCATCGCAGGAATTTAACCAAGGGAACCCTTTTTTAAAATTATTTTTATTTTTATTTTTTGCAAATATGGGCTGTACAGTGCCAAGGACTGATAGAAGAGCAGGCGAGGTACTTAAGCTGAATTCAAGCAAGTACGGGGGACCTCTCCCATTGTTGTTGAGCAGTGGAATGCCCATCATCCCCTAGCATTGTGGCTGATGGGAACCTCAATCCAACCCTATCCAGAAGGCTAGAGGCCAGGTCTCCTTGGTTTAAAGGCATTTAAAGAGCAGGCCAGCCACAGAGGGGTGTCTTGGTGGCGTGATGCCTGATCTCAGTCCCAAATGAATGGGTAGAAAGCACACAGGGAAGGATTATAAAGTCTAGCAAGGAAGCAACCCTTGCAAGGGTCCTGGACAGAGAAGCCATCTAGGAAACAAAGAAGACAAAGGCAAGATTCGCTGCTGGGCGCCATCCGGATGAGATTTATAGGCTCCCATCCCTTAGAAACGCTCTTTTTTTGCGGCGGGGGGGGATGCAAGAAATAATAATAATAATACATTTCTGCGCCTGTATAAACGCTGTAGGTTCGGCCCTAGCCCCGCTGCCGCAGGGAATCAGCCGCAGCCAAAGGCACTTTTTGCCTCCCGCGGACAATCTGCCCTTACACCCGAGGAGACCCGCCCCCGTTCTGAGCTCAGCGCCCCCCCCCCACGCCCCCCGTGGCTTTCAACCACCCGGAGCTCGCTTCCGCGGCGCTTCATTTGTTGCTCCATTGATTTTGTTTGTCCTCTTACTTTACTATTCTGTTTCGACTTGGCTGCGAAGCGCCCCGGAGGAAAGGGGGCGGGACAGGCATCTAAGAAATAAATAAATAAGGAAATCGCCTCTCCCCCCCCCCAAATCGTTGTTTGTTCCTTTGTTGGAAAAGGAATGGGGAGGGGGAAGAAGAATTAAAAGTCGGGGGAACGGATGAGGAGGCGGAGAGAGAAAACCAGTTTACCTGTGATCCGATGCCCAGGCAGGCTTCGCCCAACGAGGTGGTGGTGGTGTCTCCAACCCCCACAGCTCAGTTCAGACCAAGGGCAGACTTTTCTCCAGGTATCTGGCAGGGCGACCCAGGGATCCGACCCATCTTTTGTTGGGGGTGGGGGCGCGCCTCAAGCTCCCTGTTTCCCCTTCTTCCTAAAGGCGATCGAGCAGGTCCATCCTGGGGAGGGGGAGCCCGGCAGAGCAGCCGGGGGTGGGGTAGGGGGTGGGAAGGAAGGAGACGGGACACCTCCCCAATCCCCACACCAGCCCCCTTTGTTCGCCTCGAGCCGAGCCGTGCGCTCCTCCGGCGCCCGGTCGCCCGCCCGTGCGCCCGGGGTGGGGTGGGGGTGTTGTGTTGGATGCGTGCGCCGGAGCTGGAGCTGGAGCGGGTCGGGATCGGGGGTGGGCGCACGTCGGAAAAGGGAATTTCTGCCTCTGGGGTGGGGAACTGGGGTGGGTGGGAGAGAGAGGTCGCTGTATAGGGGACGCATCTGATAGGCTGCCGAGCGTTTTCCACGACCCCCCCTCCCCAAGACGCCAGATCCCGCCCCCTCCTTCGGGCTCCCCTTTGGCAGCCAATGGCGCGCGGAAGCGATCCTGTTCCCCGACACCCCCACGAAAGGGGATTGTTCGAAAGAAGGGGAGGGGGAGGAGGAGGAGGAAGGGGGACTTTCTTCTCTTCCCCCCCACCCCCCAGTGTTAGCAGCTGCAACGCGGATCACAAAGAAAGGGCCCGCTCGGAAATCACAGGTCTTCAAGGCTGGCGATGCGAATCCAAAGGCGCCCCAGCCTGGGCAGGAAGGAGCCCAAGGGAAAGAGAGCTGAGGACTTGCATTGCTCCGGCGACTGTATATAACAGAAGAACCAAAACGCCCCTAATGAAGCTGAGTTAGCGTCATGCTTAAGGCGCTAGTCCCTAAGAAATTTATTTATTGATTGATTGATTTAATAAACTGCTCCGTTAGCCCTTAAAACATTTATTTATTTATTTATTTATTTAATAAACTGTTCCGTTAGCCCTTAAGACGTTTATTTATTTATTTATTTATTTATTTATTTATTTATTTATTTATTTAATAAACTGCTCTGTTATCCCTTAAGACATTTATTTATTTATTTATTTATTTATTTATTTATTTATTTATTTATTTATTTATTTATTTATTATAAATATCATAAATCTGATACAGTCCAGTGCCATATTTTTGGAGTGATTTATTTGTTTACTTATTTATCCATTATACTGCTCCATTCCAGATTGCAGAGAGAGGCAGGATCTCTCCCCATGCCATTTGCAAGGAATCAGTAAGCAGGTGAAGACCTCTGCTTGGGAATACCCTGAAGCAAATGGTGAGCCGCTGTGTGAGACAGAATGCTGGACTGGATGGGCTGTGGCCTGTCCCCACAAGGCTGCTTTATGTTCTTAATTAGTGCAAAAGTGCTCTTGGGCACGCAACTAAAATCACAAAGTGTAAATGCTGTAAAAACAAACAAATGGCAGTCCACCCACCAAGTGGTGGAAATATAAGATGAAATCCAGCAGCACAAGCATCACAAGGTTTGGAGCAGCAAGGGACAGCCTCGGCGTTTTGCTTTCCTTTCTCTTCCACTGCTGGATAGTTCAGTGGGTTAGGTCTCTGGCCACACGGAGCCAGCGGTCGGGAGTTTGATTCCCCGCTGGGCCTCCTTGACAAGGTCTGGACTTGAAGATTTAGTAGTTCTGCGGTTCTTCTTCCCGTAGTGGCGTGCCCGAATTGACAGAGAACATCTGAAAGCTTTGACCGAAGCCACCAATCGGAATCAAGGGGGTCCCGTTTTAACAGACAAAGGAATTGTGTTCCTTTCAGCTTTTATAGTGACGCCGCCGGAATGCAAGCCACTCGCATCCCATTGAGCAAGTGAGCGGGGCAATGGCCCTTTGTGCTTCTTGGCAGTGAGCACAGCTGGTTGCCAGGGTCTCCCAAACAGCACCGTTGGCTCCTTTGCAAAGCCAGCACCATCTGTAATCGATGGCACTTTCCCCCAGTTTCCCTGCCATCTTCCTGTCTGGTAGATGAATGGTGCCCTCCAGAAAGCCGTATTCATGGCCTGCAGAGAGTGCCTCCCCGGGCAGCCAGTTCATTTGGATGTTTGGTGAGCTTTGAATACAAGGAACCTTACATGGTCCATTCAGATGACATCATGAGAAGGGAGAGGACTCTTTCTGTGTTGGGGGGAGGCCTTGGCAAACGATGAATGCGAACCTCACAGCAAAGCATGCCACCGCTCCGGAGAAGCATTCGGGCAGCGTGGGGGCGGTCAACGTCTGCAGGCACAGTTCCCTTTTTGGAAGGCTCGGCTGCCTGGTCTGTCTCGGAATCGGCCGTGAATTGGCCCCCGTCCAGAGAAATCGGGGCTCGCCAGGGGAGCGGGTGGCTGCTTGGTGGTGCAGTGACCATTTATGCATAACTTGAAAAAGGATAAAAAGAGATAGCAGCCCAAACCGTGTTGCGTCTTATGCAGTCAGAAGGAAAAAGGAGTAACATTCAGCTCTTCCGAGCCGGCAATTAAAGAGTCTCCACTGGGAGTCTTGAATCCCATGGATCCGGCAGATAGAAGTGTCTCAGGAATTTCCTTCTGATTGCATCAGGTGCAACACAATTCCAGCCAATGTTTTCCGCACTTTTGCAGGGACGTATGTAGGTTTCCACCCCGAGTTGACCTCAGCTTCTCCGTATCGCAACCCGATCTATCTCAGAAGGGTTGTCATGATGACAAAACAAGAAGGAGGCACACGTCCCGGAGCTTATTCCAAGAATGGAAATGTAAGAATAAACTCAACAGTGCAGCACCCAAATTCCCCCAAGCTTTAGTCCTGCTCGTTGGCCTCTGCTGGGGATGTTGCTGCGCCTCATTTTTAGATTTCGCTTCATTTTTGGCTGACGGGTGGTTTTTTTTGCTTGGCGCTGACTGGAGGGATTGTGAGCTGCACAGCTTGAGGCACCATCCCTGCCAAAATAAGTAGGGGCTGCTGTGAACATTAACAGTCAAAACCCATCATTCAGTTTGTTTTCCTGGGCACCGGTTTTCCAGCTGCTGGTTTCCAATGTTTGTTGAAGTCTCCTCTTTCCTAATGAAGAAATCATTGCCTTGATGAATCTATCATCCTTGATTTAATCCGCCTTCCTTTTATATTTTCGTTCATCAACACATTTTTATCAACCAAGGTAACATCATGGCATGGACATGTTCACTAGGGGGGCCATCTGTCGGAAATACTGTGATGGGGGGGTTCCTGCATGGCAGGGGGTTGGACTGGATGGCCCTTGAGGTCTCTTCCAACTCTATGATTCTACCCGGTTCTCTTTTATTATTCATCTTCCTCATTCCCTAGAGCGAGTTGCGACCATCGTTGCAATGCATTTCTTCGTAGTCTTGGACACATTTTCAAGGAAAAGTGTTGAGTGGGTGAGCCAAGGACTGAGCACTGTTTTGGATATTGTCCTCCACTCCTGCATGGATCCTTAAGAAAGTTGGAAGGATCGCTTCCGGTGGCACTAAAGCCAGAAAACGTTGGTCAGGATAAAACCATCTGGACCTCCTGAAACTCACTCAATGGACTTTGAAAGCAGGGAGATCACAGCAGGGTCAAGGCAAACAGGGCTACTTTGATATGCAGGACAAATTTTCTGTGACTCTGGAGAACTTCAGTCAAGGCAGCACTTATGCACACAGAATTTATGCCCGCCGTATATACAACAGGAGAACTAGCAAATGGTTGAGGCAACATTATTGAAGTAGTCTGCTTCTGGTCCAAAACTGTCTAAACATCATAACATTTCAGTTTGCTTTTAGGCTTTTCTGTGTTGGATGCCAGGTTTTGTATTCGACTTGGCCATCAAGGCCAATAGGCAATAAAGGTAAAGGTTAAAGGCTTCCCCTGCTAGTTGTGTCCGACTCTAGGGGCAGTGCTCATCTGCATTTTCAAGCCAAAGAGCCAGTGCAGTGCAAGTCTGTGGTCATGTGGCCGGCATGGTTGAAAGCATTTATGCGCAGGGAACACTGTTTACCTTCCAGCTTTTTATGGTGGTACCTCTTTATCTACTTGTATTTACATGCTTTTGAACAGCTAGGTTGGCTGGAGCTGGAGTTAACAGCGGGAGCTTGCTCCGCTGCGTGGCGCCCGGGATTCAAACCACCGATCTGCGGACTTTGCAGCCAACTGTTTCAGTGCTCTAGCCCCCTAAAAAATCTTGCCTTGATTTTCAGAATAGGTGCTTTGGAAGACTAACGAAGCTACAGTACTTGGATGGGTAGCGTAATTTTTTTATCTCTCAAGAAAGCATGTCCATTTGCCATGATTCAACTTCCAGATAACCTCACCTGGAGGACTGAGAATATTCACAGACAAATGGTTCAAAATAGGTGATCGCTGTCTATTAAATCTACTATTTGATATTAAATCTTAGTTTATTAAACTTTGCCGAAATTGAAACAGGTAAAGATTTTGTATACCTTGGCTGCGTTATCAATCTCAATGGAAGCAGTGTTCAAAAAATTGGAAAGAGACTCAAAGATGGAAAAGCAGCAATGAGAAAACTAGAAAAAGACACTTGAGTGTAAGAACCTGTCACTGGAGACCATGATTATCCTGTCTCTTGTATCTCTAATCACCACCATGTGTGGGTATGAAAGCTGGACAGTAAAGAGAGCTGAGAGGAAGATTTGTTTGCTTGAAATGGTGGTGCTGGATGATGTCCTGGATAGCCAGAAAGACAAAGAAGTGGGCCCTAGATCAAAAAAGGCAAAAAATTGAAGCTGAGCCTGGGCAACACACGAGAAAACAGGATCCTGTAGAAAAGACACTCAGCAGGAAAGGAGGAAGACCAAATATGAGATGGACGAACTCCTTAAAGGATGCCACAGGCTGGAGTTTATAAGAGCTGAGCTGGTTTATGAAGGACAGGACCTTTTGGAGATCGCTCATTCTTAAGGTCTCCACAAGTTGCAGGTGACTTGCCATCATGTAACAACAACAACAACAACATGTCCTATTAGACTTTGTTACATTCTCGGCTACTCTTCTCCCACAAATCAGTATTTGGAAATGTCAGCTTTTCAAACCCCAAGTCCAGGAATGCTACAAGCCAGGGTAGCTGGGAGATTCTGAGAGCTGTAGGTGGTGGACATATGTGGATTATGTAATGATACAGTTCAGTCACTAGGTGGCACTAGACCTAATTTTCAGCTAGGTGGGGTGAGGAGGTGCTACAGTGGTACCTCGTATAACGGAGGGTTTGTATAACGAAAAATCCGTACAACGGAAAAAAATCCGCCCCCTCCTCCCCCGCCCACCACCTGCTGCCGCGCGGGAAGAGGAGGGGGGCGGATTTTTTTTCCTGGATTTTTCGCTAAACAAACCCTCCCGTCGTTCTGCCGGCCTTGCCGGCCCGGGCCGCCCCTCCCAAAGTGGGAGGGAGCCAAGCGCAGAGGACAAGGGCAAGCCTGGCCAGGAGAAGCCGCCGGGCGCCTTTCCCGGCGGTGGGAGCAGCAGCAGCAACAACAGCGTGGGGCGCAGGTGAGGGGGGGGGATTCCCGGCGGGACAGCCCCCC
>JAHTLZ010000288.1:3003311-3017376 GCA_023846285.1 Phrynocephalus versicolor
TCTCTCTCTCTCTCTCTCTCTCTCTCTCTCTCTCTCTCTCTCTCTCTTGCAATTAGGGACGAGATTTTAAGAAATTGAGATCTATATGAGTGTGAATGAAAGAAACCAATGTGTGATTTGGTATCTCTTCATTGGGAATATTCAAAAAAAGTTTGGTTATGCCTTCTCTCACCCTGACCTATCTTTGAATTGTGTTTTATTGCAATGGCCAAATGACTTGAACTCATGACCAGAAATGTGGGTGCTGGGGACCAATGTGGCATATGACCCGGCTCCAAATGCATGTGTATAATTAATAAAACAAAGAAAAAATGGACATCTAAAAATACGCCTTGGCATCTGGACTTTTTCATGTTATGACAGATTTGGAAACCACGCACTGCCAAATATTTCAGCCTTGCCAGTCTAATTTAAAACCCTACCAACAGGTTCAGCGGCACTGCAGTTAAGATATCTTATGAGGAACAGCTTAGGGAACTGGAAATGTTTAGCCTTTCAAAAAGAAGGCTGAGAGGGGATATGATAGCTATGTTTAAATATTTGAAAGGATGTCATCTTGAAGAGGGGATAGGTTTGTTTTCATGGCTTCAGAGACTAGGACACAGGGCAATGGTCTCAAAGTACAGGAAAAAAGATTCCATTTGAACATTAGGAAGAACTTCATGACAGTTAGAGCTGTTTGGCAGTGGAATATCCTGCCACAAAGGAGGGTGGTGGAGTCTCCTTCTTTGGAGGTTTTTAAGCAGAGGCTGGATGGCCATACTGTGATGGGGGTTCCTGCATGGCAGGGGGTTGGACTGGATGGCCCTTGAGGTCTCTTCCAACTCTGTGATTCTACGATTCTATGATTCTATGGGCTTTGCCTGGTTTTCTATAAGCAATCACTTGTCAATTATGTATTTATTTTTATGTTATTTAAAGAACTATTACCATTTAAAGCAAACCGGTCTACAAAAAGAAAAAGGACCAAGCAAATTCTACCCATCATATAAGAGAATCACATCTCCTATTCAACATGGGTGTGACAGGCAGGCAGAGAAGAAAGCTGGTGGCATAAAAAAAGTATCATTGAAGCAGTGGAGTTCGGAAAAAGTTTTATGGATACTGTAGACCAGTGAGTCCCAACCTTGGGTCTCCAGATGTTCTTGGAGTACAGCTCCCAAAAGTCTTGATCATCACGGCTAGTGAAGACCTGTAGGAGCCTTGTCAAAGACCATCAGATGTCCTAAGGTCGGGAACTACTATCATAGACCAAGAGAAAGACAAATAAGTGGGTACTAGATGCCCTAAGCACATCCGATCTCACCTGATTTTGGAAGCTAAGCAGGCTCGGCCCAGGTTAGTACTTGGATGGGAGACCACCAGGGAATACCAGATGCTGTAGGAACTGGCAAGCCACTCCAGTATTCCTGCCAAGAAAACTCCATGGACATGGGGTCACTAAGGGTCGGTCATGACTGTAACAACACAACACACACACACACACACACAGATCAGATAAGTGGTTGAGGTCTCTGGTTGTGCGGCCAGAGGTTGGGACTTCAGTGCACCACTGTTCTTTCCATGGAGAAGAGCCAGCCTGTGTAGCTTTGGGCAAGCTGCAAAGTCCCAGGGCTTCCATGAGAAAGGAACACTAAAATGCTTCTAAGTATTCTGTACCTGGAAGACCCTGAAAAGGGTTACCATAAGTCAGAATGGACTTGATGGCACGAAATTATAATTTTACAACTAGGCTTCTGAAGAGCATCTGTATTCAAGATACTGGGAAACCTGTTTTGGTTAAGTAACAAAACGGGGGAATCATTCTTGGAGATGCAACTCATCAGAAAGTTTATTGCTGACTAACATATTTATCACTGAGAAGCAACTCAGTTTCAAAAGTTTCCTGCTTTGCATTTTTTTTTTAGTGTTCACCTCTTTATCTGATGGTTTTTGAGCTGCGACAGATAAGGCGGGTGACCCAATTGTGAAGGGACCAGGGGAGGACAGCTGTGTCGCCTTCCGCCCGCTATGCAAAATTGCACCGCCAGAAAAGTGCTGATTCGGCAAACCTACTGGAAAGGTGCAAAATTAAAAAGGCCTGGCCCAACATATGGTGGGCATAGAAAGTGCTGGGAGAACCTCATGTTTGAACCCAGGTATACTGGGCGTATTTGCGTAGTGCTATTTGCATACTGTACAGAGTTGTAAACTTTTGCTGCAACTACTTTGACGAAGAGCAAGATAAGGTTGTATTTCTTGTATCCCCGTGTCAGCGGGCTTGTTCTGTAAGAGTATGGCCTCTTGGAGGACAAAGGTCACATAGCCCGGTGGAGAGAAAGGGTTAGAAGCGGCCACCTCAATTTTCTTTTCCCTGCTGTCAGTAACAGAGGGGATGGAGTTGAAATAAAAGGATTGTCTTTGCTTTCCTCCAAAACTGACTCCTTTGAGTGATTCTGCTCCTGAAATCACACTGGCCTCAGCAACCTTCATGGGCTGAGAGCAGAAGTGCCTCTTCCAAGGAATTATTTACTGAAGGATACCCTGGTTGCTACACCTTTACCAATGCAGCTGGAGACCTGCACACCTCAAGGAGGTCAAAGGGATGGCTTGTAGGAACAGGGCCTTTTCGGCAGCTGCCCCCAGATTACAGAATGCCCTCCCAAGCGAGACCCGCCTGGCACCAACTTTGATGATATTCCGGCGCCAGGTAAAAACATTCCTGCTCCAGAAGTTTTTTAACTGATTATTGTAGGTTCTGATGGCAATTTTAGTGTAGTATTTTAATATATTGTAGTTATAGCATTTAAATGTTTTATTGTTTAAATTGTATTGCAATTTTGATGTTTTAATTGTCTGAGTTGTTTATTTTGATTGTGAGCCGCCCAGAGACCTTCGGGTAGTGGGCGGCATACAAGCTATATAAATAATAAATAAATAAATAAATAAATAAATAAATAAATAAATAAATTTGCGCATCTTGGCTACTTCCGACAGCAGAAGAAGGCCGAGACTCAGAAGGGCAGCCATGAAGGGACCCGAAAAGTTCCTCAAGTGTACTGATGTGCCACCGGAGGCTGAGACCTCCACACTCTTGCATCCGTGAGCACCGTGTCTGGGTATGAAAGCAGACGGGTAAAGAGAAGCTTACCGCGTTCATTTCAAAGCTTTATTTGGAATGTGGGTGCCAGAGGAGAGCTTTTGCAGGTGGCCAGAAAGACAAACAAGTAGGTCCTAGATCAAAACAAAGACTGGGCTATCTCTGGAGGCTAAAATGGCTGGAGTTGGTTTCCAGTTCCGGTCTTGCTGCAGCCAGACAACTTGATAAGCTCTGTAACTTAATGCCCTATCACACGATTGCAAAATGCACATGGTAATGTGATGAGGACTTTCTCCAAGAGCAGTCACGTGACATTAGAAGCGCATTTACAGTCCTCACGGCATCAGTTTATTGATCCTGTTTTTTCAGCGTTCCCATTTGCCAAATGCACATCAAATAAATGCTGTTTTCCCTGCCAGTATAATATCTTTTAAAAATTGGTTTACTACCCTTTGATTGCCGGCATGCCAGGTTCCTGTTGCTACTGCAGGAGGGCAAAAATGAGCAGAATAGCAAAAATGGGCACTATAACCCCCCCCACTTGCTTTTGATGCATAATTCTAGTCTTAAAAAATGTGGATCGAAATAATGCAACCAGCGGAGCAAGGTTCAGGAAAATGCTGTAGGTCATGCTTCAGGAGGCATGGCCAAGACATCTATTTTTTGAAGCGCTTCAGGGTGGGGACCAGTAATGCTGATGCGGTTTTTAAAAATGTGTTTTTTAAGTGCAGTGTGATAAGAGGCCTTATCAGATTGAATTTCCCCCAGACTGGGCCTCTTAAAAAAAGAGAGAGGCACATCTCCTTGGAGAGGAGGCAAAGAGAGACATTACCTACTGAACAAGAAGAAAAGCAGCTGCAGACTTCTCGGTCTGTGTTGTTGTTCAGTCGTGTCCAACTCTTCGTGATCCCATGGACCAGAGCTTGCAAGGCCTTCCTATCTTCCACTGCCTCCCGTAGTTTTCTCAAATCCATATCAGTTGCATCGATGACTGATCTGTCCTTCCAGTGAACATTCGGGGTTGATTTCTTTCAGGATGGATAGCTTTGATCTCCTTGCAGTCCAGGGGACTCTCAAGACTCTCCTCCAGCACCACAGCTCAAAAGCATCAATTCTGCAGCAATCAGCCTTCTTTATAGTCCAGCTCTCACTTCCATACATCACAACTAGAAAAACCATAGCTTTGACTATCCTGACCTGATCTTAGTTGGCAAACTTCTCGGTCTAGGGATCATCTTATCTCCCACTGGAGGAAAACCCAATGCCATTCATCAAGTAAATGGCAAGGAAGAGCTGTTTGGACAATTTATAGCTATATATTTTGGCGCTTTACTGTCGTGAGTAAAATTGGTGGAGGGTGGATGGGCTGGATGGGCAGCTTCTTGGGAGACACCAATGCTGGGAAAGGCAGCAGGACAAGAAGCAGACCAAAGATTGGATGATTTGACTTCTTCAACGGACTTGAATCGGCAAAGGCTGACCAGGGTTGTTGACGTTTTGAAGGTTGCTCATTCACAGGGTCACCATAACTCAGAGGTGACATGACAGCCCATCACAACAATGATGGAGGCAACTTGCCTGCATGTCCAAACTTTGGCCCTCCTGGTGTTTTGGACCACAACTCTCAAAATTCTATTAAGCTTAGATTGCCACTGGCAAAGGACTTTGGGTGTTGCAGTCCAAAACATCTGGAGGGCCAAAGTTTGGACATGCCTGTGTGGGACACACAGCCTCTCATCCTCCTGGTGTAACCTGGGGGCCTCAAATCCAAGCTGAATAATTACATACCCCTGAGACATTGAGCCTGGCCCTGGGTGCAAGCCCACAAGTTGTGCTACTTTTCTCCTGGATTTCAGATGGTACTTAGTAATCTTTTTTATTTTTATTTTTAAGCATGCACTGTCTACCAACTCCTATCAGTAGACAGGAAAAAAACACAGGCAGCAGTATTTCTACTGAAATACAGTTAATTAAAGTCAGGGAGAAGTTTTCCACATCTTAGACTTCCTGCCATCTTGTTTTGAAGTTCTGTAATGGACTAAGGTTTCCTGGAAATGATGCAATGCTGGTTCCAAAGGACCTCCCTGCCCTATGTTAAGTTTTCCCTTTTTAAATGGATGCCAGTTTTGAGGGTGGCATTTCTTTATTCTTTTCAGAATGTTGTACAATTTGAAATTATGGACATACAGTATAAGAAATAAAGAAAAAAAATGAAGAATGTACTCAAATATTTTTTCTTTTTTTCCATGTCTGCAAATTGTTTTTTAAACATTTTATTTTTTTTATTGACCATTCACTTAACACATGCTGCTTAATATTACTCATACATATAATATATAGAGTAACAACAAATTAAACATTCTTAAACTATCCAACTGCCCAATCCATATGCTTATTTATCCACTTTTGTTTTTTTGGTATGAGATCTGTGGTCAGTAAAGGTTGCCATGTTTTCAAGAAATCATCATGTTTTATTCCCCACCCCCGTATAGTTTAAACCTTCTAGTTATTTTTCCATAATTCCCATATTAAAATAATGAGACCAATTTTTCACCACACTTGCTTATTTCAATAGTATTATCTTGTTTATTTACTATCTCTTCTTTTGTACTCATTGGAGGGGTATAAATTAAATGCACATAAGGACTGCATTGATTGAATTTCGCGACAGTCACAGAACATTTATCCTGTATCCAGGTAGCCCCATCTTAGTTTATTGTTCTTCAATCTTCCTACTTCCCTTTGAAGCCTATTAACTTATTCCCAGATGGCCCAGTCCAAGTCTTGTCCTGGTGGGTGGCCAGTTTTCGCATCCATCCATTCATCAAGGTGCGTCTTTTCCCTCTCCATTGGTTTATTCCGAACTAATGTTTAGAGCTCGAGAAGTGTGCAGTTGGCAATAGCTGCTGTTTAGGGGCATTGCCAATCCACTTAGGCACTCAGTCACAACCTCTACAGTAGCATCGGCACTAACAAGCATCCCATAATGCAAAGGAACCAAAACATACAGAAACCAAGTTGATACTGTAAATTTCTGAGGTGTATTTACATTGCACTAAGGAAATATGTGACTGGAAAAACTTGTCCCATTTGTGAGTTACAGTATATAATGTCAATAAGGCACTAATCTCTATCAATCTGTACACACCGCCATGCCAGGCTTCATCCACCAGGTTACAGATGTGACACAAACTTGACCCACCAGTGAGGAGTGATGCTTCCATTTTTACAGAGCTAGAAAAAACGCCTCATGGACCTGCCAGCCTGTTAATTCATTAATATTTGGCTCATCAGTCCTCTTACACTTCTCCGACTAGCTCTAGATCCAGCCTGTCAATTCGTCACAGAAGTTAATTGCAGACTCCCTGGCTGGTTCCCATCTGAACTTATCACCTACAAGGCAGGATGACATTTACTGTTATCTGCTTTACAAATCATTTCACCTTCAACTTGTTTAGAGCACCACACATGGGTTCCCAACCCTATTTTATCTCCAATCAGGTTTGTGGAGGTAGACGATGAGAGCTAATATCCAGTTGAAGGCTCTCTGGTAACCTTCATCGGGGCTTTGGGCCTTTATCTCCCTCTGGTCCTAATTCAACAACTAAATCGTTTACCATGGTTTTGCCAGAGTTGTTTTCAGAGGACTTCTATCCCACGACAACTAAAACCACTTCAAACTGCTTGAAGACATGGTTCATAAATTGTGTACCCACGACCAGCGGACTTTAAAGGGGGAAAAAATCTGACCACGCCCACTTTAGCGTGACCATAACGACTTTTGCAAGTACCTGGTCTCGAGGTGGTGCAAAGCTTGTCTCCGTTCCGATGCGGATTTTTAACTAGTACTTGAGTCTGCGGGGACTCGGAAAATCCACCTCAAAACCTTTCCGTTCCGCTGTGTTGCAGTTCCCGCTCGTGGGAACACAAAATATGTGGTTCTTTAAACTGCGCCTGTGGGGATACGGGAACAGTGTTTTCAACCATATGGCCGCTCTGGGCGGAAATCCGCATTTTACTTTGATCTGGACTTTCTGGCCATGGGACAGCAGCCCAAAAAGTGACAAACCAGAGTTGTCACTAATTTTAGGTCTTAGAGAGTGTCCACATATAGATACGATGCACGGATCACTGAAGGATCAAGGAGAAAAGATACAGTGCCTGCTTATGTTCCTACAGTGTCCTCGTGGCGCAGTGGTTAAATGCCTGTCCTGCAGGTGAAACTGTGCTCACGACCTGGGTTCAATCCCAGGTAGCAGGCTTAAGGTTCACTCAGCCTTCCATCCTTCTGAGGTCGGTAAAATGAGTACCCAGCTTGCTGGGGGGGGGGCAATGTGTAGCCTGCACACTGTAATTAAAATTGTAAACCGCCCAGAGACTACTTAAAGTGGTATGAGGCGGTATATAAGCAAAACACTTTAGTTCGAGTTGTCTTTTTCCTTTAAGTCTTGTTGCACACCTTTCTGCCCCAGCAGCAGGGCATGCATTCTTCTTGGCATGCTCCTTGCTTATATAGGAGATATCCTCTTCTGCCATTGTGATTGCATATCCCAAGGGATAATGAAAATGTTGGGGAGGGGGAATGAGGGAAGGGAAGCTGTGGTGGTGGTAGTGGTGGTGGGAACTGGGAAAGAGTAACCTAGAGGGACAGAGAAGTGAGGTAAGCAAAATAATTTCACTTCCCCTGATTCTGCAGGCGATGAGGGGAATTCCTTAAATGACAGCCAATTGGGCCATGAGGGGTCATTTACTGTCTGGATGGGAGGAGCAACCCAAAAGGCACATCATTCCTCCCTCAGAACTTTGTAGCCCGAACCACCCCACACCCAAAATGTTCTCTTGCATCATGACGCCTTTTATTTTTCTGGCGAGGTGCCACAGTTTTCGGCTTTTGGTTCCTGTTGGTGGTGGTGGACTTATTAGCCTTGTTTGTGTGCACTACTTGGCACTTTGTTTTATTGTTGTCACAGTTCTTGTTGCTTTGCTGAAATGCTTTGAGCATATTGTGTATGTCAAAATGTGATGTAAAAATATTTTGAAGTAAAATAAGAAGAGTACAGAACTGCCAAAAAAAGCTGTTCATGGTAGGCAGGACAACCACAACTTTTGAATCAGTTTTGAAGGGAGCAACCGAGAGAGTTCAGCCTAATCTGTTTTCCATTTTGGTTAGAAGGTCCCAGCACACAATACCCTTGGAGATTGGCAAATTTGTCAAATCCAGGTTTTTATGGCCTTCAGTACCTATTTTCATACATTTGAAACTGGATCTGAAATGAACCTCTTACACCAGGCATGTCCAAACTTTGGCCCTCCTGATGTTTTGGACCACAACTCCCAGACTTCTAAGCCTGTATTTCCAATGGCAAAGGACTGTAGGAGTTGTGGTCCAAAACATCTGGAGGGCAGAAGTTTGGACATGCCTGCCTTACACTTTCCTAGCTAGGCTTCCACTGTTGGCCCTCGTAGGCAGGTTTCTCCTTTCTGGACTTGAGCACATGCAATGGTTCCTGCTGAGTGCATTCCAGTCTAGTGCTGCAACTTGTTTTGTGATCACAAGAGTTTGTAGGCACTTTCAACAAAAGCTGAGCAGGCAAAGTGGCTGACAAAGAGCCTACACAGCCAGGAAGGTTGAGGAGAGAGCAACCTTTTTCCATTTCATTCTTACATGCCCCTGACACAACAAGCCTTCCAGGATATTATTCCAGAATGGAGCTGAGAACTCTAAGGCACATTGCTGCCCTTTCTTCCTGGTTACTGCATCAATGAACCACACAGATGTTCTTCCTTGATTTCTGATGGAGCAGTAGCTCCATCCTCCTCCTCCTCCTCCTCCTCCTTCAGTGCCATGTCCTTGCAGAACGTTGGCAATTGGTACCCTGAACTGGTTTCTATCTAAAAATAGAAATAGAAATAGAGCAGCTGTGATCACTATGGACTGTTGGCTTCAGTTCTTAAGCCAGAATGTTCTTCTACGCCCTGGGCCACGCTTCCCATCTATTTTTCCTTGAAGGAGGTATTTCTCATTGTGCGTTATTTGTCTGAGATAGTGCAATTTTCTTCTCTTTATGGTATTGAGGATTCCTAGCTTTTTATTCATGCACAGTAATACAGCCACATGAGTGACTCTGGCTGTCCATGGTATGTTCAGAATTCGTCTGTACGTCTGTACAGCCCCACCCACCCATGGAAATGTGAGAAACAGTTGCCTGTTTTTTTTTTTGTACCCCCCCCACCCAAATTGGGGGGGGGGGGGGGGGGAATCCCATGGTTACTCTGTGACATTTCATGTTTCTGGCTTGCAGGGATCCTGTTTTGCCCAAACTGGGTGAAAGATTTCTCTACTCTGCTGGATCCCCTGACAGCATCCTGGCTTCTAGCTGAAGCAACACATCACTCAGAGATCTGTCTGGCTGAGCTGCCGTTGAAAAAAAGGCAGAGGTGAAGCTCTGAATACACTCTCTGAGCTCTCTTGCAAAGTGCAACATACAACCCAACTCGGTTAAAGCAATCGGCTTGCCGTGGCATGTTCTCTGCCTCATTTATTTATTTGTTTTAAAGCCAAGGCAGACTTTTAGCTCCTCCCTGGCCCAAGAATCAAAAGGAGGTGCTTCCACACATTTTTCTTTAAAAGCACTTGCAGCCCCAGGCAGCAGAGCTGAAACATGGAGACTCAGAATCCAGCGGTGATACTATCAGCACTGCATCACTGAAGCATTTTCCCTCCCCTGCAAATGCTTTTCAGAAGTTCTGGGTCCTTTTCATTGTCATTTTGCTGCACACAAGAGTCATGCTTCCTTGTTTCTTTAAAAGAGGACTGTGATCTTCCTTGAACAGAAACGGTTTTTCTTTCTTTTATCTAAGCGTGTGCATCAGTCATAGTACATCTTCCCGAGGTCCCTCAGCTTTGCCTGAAAACTGATAAGAATCCTCTAAGGAGCTCAGGTACACTTCTGAGGGTCACAGGTAAGTCCATTTTCAAACGTGGAGTGTTTATGTTAACAAATATTTGTACAGCCTTTTGAAACATTCACAGCTGGGGAAAATGCGCACAATGGTCCAGTTTTAATGTGTGTGTGTGTGTGTGTGTGTATTTTTTTTTTTTTTTTTAGTGCATAGATAAGGCTGAAGCATTGGTATTGTCAGATAGGAATCAGAATTTACAATACTAAGTGGGAGGTAAAAGCAGGAATGTAAAAACAAGAAAGTGTCTTGTCACGACATGAAAATTTCCAATCTTAGCTGGCAAAAACCAAACAGACAGGCAAACAAAACGTGCCGTTTTAGCTTTCTCTAAGCCGGTTGCTGCTTTCATCACCGGATCGGCAGAAGCACATCATCCAAGTCAAGTATTCATGATCGATCTGGAGGAAGGTAGAGAATTTAAATTCACTCACCTGTTGGGCACTTCTTGAATATTTTCTGAACAATGTGGGCATCTCGTTTGCCCCCTTGTTGACATCTAAACATGCTCTGTTTTTCCTGCAACGACACCTGTTCAGCAACTCCCATTGAATCCATATTTTTGAGCTGCTGGTTGGCTACTCTTTTCTTTTGTGAATTATTTGTTGACAGTTTGAGAATGTTGAGGGAACCAAAGATTAGGGAAGGTTCTTCTAAATCTCAGTGCGTCGTAGTCTGGCAGGCGCCACCGGGTACAAAAATCCTTGCCTTGAAAGCGTTGGACAAATCCATGCTTTCCAGATATCACGAGACTGCAACTCGTAAAATATGGATTAAGGAGCCTCGTGGCGCAGTGGCTCAACAGCTGCGCTGCAGCCAAAACTGGGCTCACCACCTGGGGCTCAGTCCCAGGTCGCCGGATCAGGGTTCACTCAGCCTTCCATCCTTCTGAGGTTAGTAAACCGTGTACCCAGCTCAGAGGGGGTGGGATGCAATGTGTAGCCTGCAAAATTAAAAATAGCAAACCACCCAAAGAGTGGTTTAAGTGCTATGGGTGGTATGTAAGCGGCTCAGTTTACTTTAGCATTAGGGAATTCACCATTAGGGATGCTGGCTAGGAGTCTTGGGAGCAACATCCCACCAACAGGCAGAAGGATGCACTTTGCCCATCTTCAAATCTAGTATTGGATCACTGGGTGATCTAACGTCACTCATATAGTATCTGCCTCACCTGTTCCACTGAGATATGTAGTAAAGTCAGGGCTGGTTATGATCAAAAGAGCCTTACGAGGGAGCTGGGAATGTTTAGCCTTACAAAAAGAAGTTTGAGATGGGATATGATATCCTTGTTTAAATATCTGAAAGGCTTTCATAAATATTTCATAAATATTTGAAAGGCTTTCATAAAGGCTCAGCGGGCTAGAGTGCTGCAATTGTCAGCTGCAAAGTCCGCAGCTCGGTGGTTCGAATCGCGGGTGTCACACAGCGGAGTAAGCTCCCGCTGATAACCCCAGCTCCTGCCAACCTAGCAGTTTGGAAGCATGTAAAATGCAAGTAGAAAAACAGATACCACCATTAAAAAGCGGGAAGGTAAAACAGTGTTCTGTGCACAGAAATGTGTTCAGCCATGTCGGCCACATGGCCACGGACTTGCACAACACTGGCTCTTTGGCTTGGAAACGGATATGAGCCCTGCCTCTAGTTTTGGACACAACTAGCACGCATGTGTGCGGGGGGGGGGGGCTTTACCTTTTTAATCTTTTTTCATATCAAAGAGGGGGCTGGCTTGTTTTCCATGGCTTCAGAGATGAGGACTTGGAGTAATAATAATAATAACTTTATTTTTATGCCGCCTTTCTCCCCGGAGGGACCGGTGTCAAACTACAAGAAAAGAGCTTCCATCTGTACATTAGGAAGAACTTCCTGACTGTTAGAGCTGTTTGGCAGTGGAATACGCTTCCCCGGAGACTGGTGGAGTCTTCGTCTTTGGAGGTGTTTATGCAGAAGCTGGATGGCCATCTGTCGGGAGTCCTATGATGGGGGTTCCTGCATGGCAGGGGGTTGGACTGGATGGCCTTTGAGGTCTCTTCCAACTCTAGCACTCTATGAAGTCCTTCGCCACTTGGGTTAAGGTTCTTTGAAGGACCAAATCTTCCCATGAGGGTATAGTGGAGAAGATGACACATCGATACTGCCTTAAACCTTGGGAAATGGGGATACAACCACAACCAAAACAATCTTAGAAATGAAGGGCTGGAAGGAACACCCTGGATCATCAAGTCCAACTCCTGTCAAGGAGGCACAGTAGGGAAGTGAACTCCCAACCTCTGGCTGAACAGGCAAATGCCTAAACCACTAAGATACCCAGCTGTTAAAAAATATAATGAGGAATAATAGGCAGTTGGCAATTTTTAGACTTGGGGATGAGAGGCACCCAGAATGTGTAGGGATGGAGGCTTTCCTAGCTGGAAAGGAAAATGAAACCTCCTTCTAGGATGACTATGGGTGCTTTTACACTACCTCTAAAATCTGCTGGCCACTTAAATTCGGACCAGAGATCTTGGGGGTTTGTTCTGCTTCTGTGTTCCCACCCTTCCGCACTCCATTGCTCCTGTCTGCCGTGGGTGGGGGGGAGAGAGAGAAAAAGGGAGGAAAAAATGCAGGCTCACCTCCGCTCAGCTCCGTCTGCCAGTCAGAGCAGCCCCGTAGGGATTCCTGTCTCTTAAAGGGGCGGCGGGGACAAAAAAACAAACAGAAGGTTTGGAGAGCCCGGCATCCACAGCTTTAAAATCCGCTTTGGAAATTTTTTTACGTCCGGAGACCAGGTACTTGTAAAATGTGCTGGGGCGTGCTTAGGTGGGCATGGTCGTACTAATTTTTTTTAAAAGTCCGCAGCTGGTGGGAAAACAATTTTAAGGTCCACATCTGGGCACCCTTCGCATCGGATTTTAGGGATCATGTAAAAGCAGCCTATTAAAGAGCACAGGAGCAGGTGCACAAGGAGCTTGCAGAATGCACTTTGTAACAGATCAGGTACACACAAAAGAAAAATAAAGAAGACCCCAAAAAGTTATGGTGCCTTCAAGATGAACGATTCTATTTGAATGTGAGCTTTTGTGGACAGGCCCACTTCCTCAGTCCTAAGAGCAGACTCCTTGGCAAATATGTACACAGTACATGGTCCCCAAACAGAAGCTGTGTTTGGGCACATGCGGTTGCCCTGCCAATGGTACTTAAGACCTTTGTTAATATTCAGTTCCTTTCCTAGGAAGCCTGGTTCTGTAAACAGTGACCATGATGGATACGCCCAGCTTATAGATTGCGAGCAGAGACAAGATGGTAAGACCTCTCCCTAATCAACAATGGAGTTTGTGAGGTGGCACTGGCAGAGAGGAAGGAAATCTAGAAGGAAATTCCAGCAGATATAAAAGCAATCCTTTAAAGCAGGGATGTCCAAACTTTTTGCAAGGAGGGCCAGGTTCGGTGAGGTACAACCCGGGGGGGGGGGGCAACCAATCAGCCTGAAGGGTGGGAAAAGGGCATGGGCCTGAGCACACCTGCAACAGCTACAAACACTCCGGTTTCAAGGCGCCCCAAGGGCCCGGTGGCTGTTGCACAGCCCAGAAATCGGCTGGCGTGCACCCAAGATGTACTGCTGCTCCTCGTATATGCTGCCATCCCTTGCAAGGAGGTGAGGAGGACGCTGAAGCGATGGAGCCAGGGGCGGGAAGGCTGGGTGGGTGGGTGGCTGGGTGGACGGACAGAAGTAGGGAGGGTAGGCAAACCCTAAAGCTGCAAGCTGACATCTCCAGCTGGCACAGGGAGGGGCTGTCTGGCGGGGATGTGTGACAGGCTGAGCCAGCAGGGAGAAGAGGTTGCGGGCTGCTCGAAATTTTAAAATGAGCTGCATTTGGCCAGTGGGCTGAACTTTGGACATGCCTGCTTGAAAGTCTATAGTGACTTAAGAAACCTTGGCTTCTGTTGAGTCCATTGTGTTACTAAGATGACTGCTTCTTCAGAAACCAGTACTTGATAGTAAATCTATCTATCTATCTATCTATCTATCTATCTATCTATCTATCTATC
>JAHTLZ010000288.1:3022408-3036013 GCA_023846285.1 Phrynocephalus versicolor
TATTATTATTATTATTATTATTATTATTATTATTATTATTATTATTAAAAATAGCAGACACATTCAAATAATATTATAAAGCCATCTACTGTTGTTGTTGTTGTTGCTGCTGCTGCTGTTTACAAATTAGCTTGTGGAAAGGTAAACAAAGGTCTGTTTGCAAGATGCATGGCTCAGTTATTATTATTATCTTCTGAACACAGCTGCCAGATGATAAGCTGGTGTTGGCCTTCTCCAATGCTCGAACTCTTTCCAAGAGCCTAGGAGGACTGGAGATATCTTCGTAGTATTATCAAATTATCACACAACAGACAACTACCCTGGATTTTGTATTAGAAATCACTCGTTGAATGCTTCCCAAGCATTTAGGACTATGTGATGTATCAGTGAATTATGTGAGCAGATTATTTATTTATTTATTTATTTATTTATTTATTTATTTATTTATTTATTTATTTATTATTATCATTATTATTATCATTATTATTATTATTATCATCATTATCATCATCATCATCATCATCATGCCTACTTGCTTCTTCAAGTCCTTTTAACTTAAAACAAATGTAGCAGCTAAAATGGAAATGCAAAAGGCCTAGAAATAAAATGATATTTTCCCAAAAGGAAGGAAGAAAGGAAGCCATACAGGCTGGTTCATGTCACAGGAGGCCCAGTGGGGAATTGAACTCCCAACCTCTGGCTCTGTAGCCAGAAGCCTAAACCACTAAGCTATCCACCCATACATCTATATGCCATGCATTTATATGTTGATAGGGTGGCAAGGTCTTCTCACCAGTATTTCAGAAATATTTTATTTGTAAATTGTTTGTAAGGGCATGGACAGTCCCTCTAGGGTGGCCAGTGTAGATGCATAATTTAAAACTACATAAGTATCAGCAGGGTTCCAATGAATGGTTCCGTCCAAAAGTAGTGCAAGAATAAGGGATCTGAGTCCGGTGACTTCTTTTTTCTAACGGTGTCCAACTGGGAATGATGCATGAAACCAATAGCTGTTGGATTTCTCATTCTGATTTGATTCCCTCTTTCTCTCTGTTTCTCTTCCCCGCTTCCCTTGGGACTTTGCATCGTAGGATCTGAGTCGGGTTCGGCGGTGCCCAACAGAAGCGCCATGGGCAACGACTCCTGCAACGACACCATTGATGACTTCCGGCGGCAGGTGTACCTCCCCACCTACTCCTTGGTCTCCGTGCTGGGTTTTGCCGAAAACAGCTTCGTGCTGGTCGTCCTGCTCAGGACCTACCACGAGAGGACAGCTTTCCAGAGATACATGTTCAACCTTGCTCTTTCAGACCTGCTCTTTGTCTGCACGCTGCCTCTCCGGGTGGCCTACTACGTTCACAAAGGCGACTGGTCTTTCGGGGACTTCCTGTGCCGGATCAGCTCTTGCGCCATGTACATCAACTTCTACAGCAGCATCCTGTTCATGACGGCCATGAGCTTCTTCCGCTGCATCGCCATCGTCTTCCCCATCCGGAACCTCCATTTCATAACGGAAAAGAAAGCCACCTTGCTGTGTGTCGCCATTTGGCTCTTTGCGATCCTGGCCAGCTCTCCGTTCCTGGCGAGAGGCACCCACCTGGACGTGGAAACCAACAAGACAAAGTGTTTTGAGCCGCCGCCGCCGGAGAGGTCGTTAAAGTTGCTCGTCATGCATTACATTGCCCTCACGGTGGGTTTCATCTTCCCTTTTGCCACCATCGTCGTCTGCTACACCATGATCATCCGGACCTTGCTGAAGAATTTGTTGCGCAAGAAAGAAGCAGGGCAGAGAAAGGCCATCTGGATGATGGTTATTGTGACAATCATCTTCTTGATCAGCTTCACCCCGTATCATGTTCAACGCACGGTCTACATCCATTTCCTTAGGAGAAAAGATAAGACTTGTGAAGAGAAACTCTACATGCAGAAATCCGTAGTGATCACCCTTTCCCTGGCAGCCTTCAACTGTTGCTTGGATCCACTCCTCTATTTCTTCCCGGGAGGGAACTTCCGGAAAAGACTGTCCACATTCCGGAAGGTTTCAACCTCCAGCGTGACCCAGCTGCCAAAGACGGGAGTCTCTTTCCACCCGGTAAAAGAGGGAACCATTCACAAGGAGGAACCCAAAGATACGGAAGCATAGCCCTCTCTGGAAGAAGGAGCTTCATTGGGCCAAAAAGCCAATAGCGGTTGAGCACTCAACCTCTTGAATGAAAGATTGTGTGTTGCGTCATTACAGTCGTGACCGACTCTTCGTGACCCCACGTTCATGGAGTTTTCTTGGCAGGAATACTGGAGTGGTTTGCCAGTTCCTACTCCAGGCACCTGCAGCACCTGGTATTCCCTGGTGGTCTCCCATCCAAGTACTAACCAGGGCCAACCCTGCTTAGCTTCTGAAATCAGGCAAGATTGGATGTGCCTAGGGCATCTAGGCAGCTCTTGAATGAAAGATACCCAAGTGAAAATAAAGATCATGCCCCTCAGAGGTATGCCGGCAGTCCACTCAATCAGTGGCATAACATTTGAGTGGATTTGAACCACGCCTGGGCCATGTGTAGTTGCCTCAAATGTCGCTGAACGGCAGCTGCCATTAACTCAAGACAGTATAAACGACTGGAATTGTAGTTCAGCATCATCTAAGAGAGTGGTGACAAACCTTTGGCACTCCAGATGTTTTGGACCACAACTCCCAGAATTCTGAGCCGAGATTGCCAATGACAAAGGACTGTGGGAGTTGTGGTCCAAAACATCTCGAGGGCCAACGGTTCACCACCACTGATCTAAGAGATGCCACCTGCCAATGTGTGATGCAAATTGTACCACCAGACTTGATACAGGCAGAAAGCGACTGCTTTAAAATAATTATTATTATCTTGGAACATTGGTACCTAAGCATACAACTGCAGGTCAATTATATAAGAATCTGTTGATCTGTTGTGCCCGAACAGGGAAATACCAAACATATGTGATGGCATATCCACCTGGCTTATTCTAATATCTCCATCCTCTCCCATGTGACCAACTTCCACCTGAGTGGCAGAAAGGTTCAAGGTTTGTGGCTTCTATCCACTGCGCCACTTCCTTGTGGTGCCGTGGTTATACTGCTGTACTGCAGCCAAAACTGTGCTCACCACCTGAGGTTCAGTTCCAATTAGCTGGCTCAAGGTACACTCAGCCTTCCATCCTTCCGAGGTCAGTAAAATGAGTACCCAGCTTGTGGGCTGGGGTGGGGGGACGGCAATGTATAGCCTGAATGAGTACTTATAAACTGACTCCTTTTGGCAAACTTCCAAGGCAAGATGAGCGCATCAGCATCCCATCAGGCGGGAAGTAAGGACGCTTTTACGTGACCCCTAAAAAACGGGGCAAAGGGCTCCCAGATCCAGAGCTTAAAAATGTTTTCCCACCAGCTCCGGACTTTAAACAAAATAAAGTATGACCACGCCCACCTAAGCGGGTCCCAGCGCATTTTCCAAGTACCTGGTCTCCGAAGGTGAAAAATTTCTGATGCAGATGTAAAGCAGTGAGTGCCAGGCTCTCCTCGCCTTGTGTTTGTTTCTTTTTTGCCCCCCGCCCCTTTAAGAGACTGGAATGCTTCCCAGAGCAGCTGGACGGCAGAGCGGAGGTGAGCCTGCATTCTTTTCTCCCTTTTTTTTCTCCCTCCCCTCACGCAGACAGGAGCAAGGAAGTTCAGAGGGGTGGGAACACAGGAAGTGCGACAAACCCCCAAGATCTATGGTCTGAATTTAAATTGCCAGCGGATCTTAGGGGTCGTGTAAAAGCGCCCTAAGGGAGGTGGAGAGCAAAGACGTGCATTGAATGCCCCAAAAGGCATTACATTCAACACCTCCGGTCCGAGGGCTCCCTTATGTGACCGATCCCAAATGAACAGGCTGGCCAGTGAGGCTTCCCCGGCCAAGCCCAAAATATTTTTGCCTGCTTCCGGCTGCAGAACAAGTGACGGCTAAAGGGAAAGCAGAGGTGGCTTTCTCAAGAGCGGGCAACCCTGTGTATGAAACAGGGGAATTTAGGAGGACTCTCCACCTGATCAGCCTACATGCCTTTGAAGTATTGTAAGCCAAAGGCCTCCTCTGCTTTTATCCAACCCTAGCCAACTGTGCTGCATTTTGCAAATTCCCAGTGTTTATAAAAACTGGTTCTCTGGCATTGCAAGACTTGCTGTTTGTATTTTTATATATATTCTAATGCTTAATCGGAGTCAGACAACAACATTCCCTGGTAGGATTTGATGAATTGCTCAGTGTTTGCTACCATTGTCCATACTTTCCTATTTATTAAACTATCAAGCTCCTTGTCATAAACCAACACTTTGGTTTCTTGTATGATCATTTATTTGCAAGCCTTGCATGTGCCATTTGACTAGGCGGACTGCCTTCATGATGCTCAGGCCACCCCAAGACAATAACTGTGGCTGTGCACGAACCTGCTTCTGGGTTTTTGTTGTTGCGTCATTACAGTCCTGACCGACCCTTCATGACCCCATGTCCATGGAGTTTTCTTGGCAGGAATACTGGAGTGGCTGGCCAGTTCCTACTCCAGGCACCTACAACACCTGGTATTCCCTGGTGGTCTCCCATCCAAGTACTAACCAGGGCCGACCCTGCTTAGCTTCCAAAATCAGGCAAGATCAGATGTGCTTAGGGCATCTTAGGGCATCTGGGTTTTTAGAGATTAATAAAGCTGATTTGGGAGGCAGTGTGGAGTAGAGGAATGAAAAGACATCAGTCCAAATCCCCGCTTGGCCACTAGACCAACTCATAAGAGAGAGAGAAAGAGGCACAGATAAAAACCTCTTACATAGCCTGAACACCCTAAAAAGATGGGTGTGACTTGAAGGTTCGTAATAAGCCTTCAAGATTTAAGGACACATTTGTACCATTCCTCCCAGACATTAAAAGTGATTGTCCCAGCTCTGTTGGCTGGTAACCCTTGCATTCTAGCAGCCCTGGGAGATCCCCAGTAGGACAACGCAATAAGAGAAAGGCAGACAAAACTGATTGGGTTCTGCTCAGTGGGTTGGAGGGCTCATGAGGTTGGAACCTTCCAAGAGAGAGGCCATCCAAGACCACTTGGGTGGTGCATGCGTGATTTACTTATGTATGATTTCCATTATAAATATACCCCCTCCAACCTGTGCAGCCTTGGGCATCCTGCTAGATGTGTGTGGGTGGGTGGGTGGGCTAAAGTCGGTTGGAGCACTTGATGCCTTGAAAAGCCTGGGAGAGTTGCTGTATGTCAGAAGTGGAGAAGAACTCTGTTATTCTGCGGCTCGATAAATAAGCTGGGGATTTGGTGAGGGGACAAGTGGCAACTCCCAGAATTCCAAGCCTGCATTGCCAATAACAAAGGACAGTGGGAGTTGTGGTCCAAAACAATCTGGAGTGCCAAGTGTTTGCCACCACCGGAGAAGAGCCAGCCTGTGTGGTCTTGGGCAAGCTGCACCGTCCCGGGTTGTTCCCAAAAGATGGGAATGATAAACCCTGAAAAGGGTTACCATAGCTCAGTGATGGTGAACTTTTTAGGGACCGAGTGCCCAAACTGCGATTCAGAACACACAAATTTTTCGCAAAGTGCCAACACAGCGATTTAACCCAAATACAGGTGGCTATGAAGGGGCGATGTTGGGTGCCCACAGAAAGGGCTCCAAGGGCCACCTGTGGCACCCATGCCATAGGTTCGCCAACCCTGCCATAGGTCAACATTGACGGCACACAACTATTATTATTGTGAGCTAGGCAGTAGTGGGAAAAAATCTTAGCTTTTCAAGGCAATACCTGGTGCAGTGCTCTGTTGTGAAGATAGGTGGCGCTGCGTGGCCGCATAGTTCGCTTGCAAAATGCAATGTACTACGTGGCATTTTCCGCTCCAGTGTTCCCTTGCCCAGGCTACAGCATTTGCTGAACCTCCTTCTGTGATTGGATGATATTTCCGACCAATGGCTGTGCAGACTGGCAGAACACCTTTCAAATCAGGAAATATGTGAGCTTGGAACACATGCTGGTCCGGTTGGACTGTTAAGACTGTTTCTGGGTTCTTAGGGACGGAGGCACAAAAGGTCCAAAGTCCCGACCAAAATATGGGACCCAACATCTGCAACAGGATTTGGCCAGAAGCCGGCATTCATTTGGATGTGGTGCCACAGAAACAGCTGTTGTGGACAGACAGCCTTATACAGCTGAAAGCAGGGGACTGTTGGAGACACGCTATTCAGGCAGACTTCTGGGTTTCAGAAATCAGACTGGAAAGGAATTTGCGCGCGAGTCCCTGAAAAATCAGCACAAGGAAGCCAGATCATTTGAAAAACACACAATGTGAGGCTGCATTGGATCCTGATCTTCAGTTCGAGTATAAGAGACTGAAACCTGGATTAAATTAATCTCAATGAGATCTGCAGCTAGTATTTGCTTTTTAAAACCTTGGATAGAAAGTTTGGTGAGTTGGAGTCCAACAGCTCAGGGGTTTGACTCCCTATGGTGACTCCTGGGAGAAAAGCCAGCCTGTGGAGCCTGGGGCGAGCAGCACTGTCCCAGGGCACCCTCCCACCAGAAAAAAAAACACCTTCAAATCGTGAAACGAAAGCTGTAATTCTATACAAAAACAGTGAGTCCTACTGGCCAACCCCATGAGAGAAAATATGCATGCATTTATCAGAGGTGCTTCCCTGATGTTAAGGACTCTTAATCTTCTCTGCCGATGGACAGGACAGCTGCTTAATTAGATCATGGTTCTCTATTTATGGGCCCCCACCTCCCCGGATGGTTGGTAAATTTTCATAGCACCGACAAGCTGCTCCCAGTATGACTTGAAACTCACACCTGCTGTGAGTGAAAAAGCTTTCCAGATTCTCTGGTTAGCTAAAAAGCTAGACATCCCTTTGAGAAATGTCACACTGTTTTTTTGTCTCCTGAAAAGTGCAATCAGATTAAAAAGAAAGCAAACCCAAACAGGCTGCTTACATACCACCCCTGTAGTGCTTAAAGTATTTTATGGGTGATTTACAAATTACATTGCCCCCAAACCTCCTGGCAAGTTGGGTACTCCTTTTACCAACCTCGGGAGGATGGAAGGCTGAGTGAACCTTGATCCGGCTACCTGGGATTGAACCCTTGTTTGGGAGCACAGTTTTGGCTGCAGGACAGCTGTTTAACCACTGTGCCATGAAGAGAAAGGAAGGAAGGAAGGAAGGAAGGAAGGAAGGAAGGAAGGAAGGAAGAAAGAAAGAAAGAAAGAAAGAAAGAAAGAAAGAAAGAAAGAAAGTTAATTCATGGGGGGGGGGAGGAAGTAACTCTGAGACTCTGAGAATTATGTCTCGAAAGTTGAGTCATGGCAACGGAACTTCCAGAAAAGAAGTCCAGTTGTCATGACTCAACTTTTGGATAACCTCACCTGGATGACGGACAATCTTGACGGACATGCTGGGGAATAAGGATTTGAAGGGGAAAAGGTTAGGGAGGGGGGAGTATCTAATTGCTGAGTCAAAAGGTGGGAGACCAAGGAGAAGAGCCAGCCTGGGTGGCCTTGGGCAAACTACACAGACACAGGGCGCCCTCTATAGGAGAAGAATGGGGCAACCACTTCTGTGCATTTTCCACCTGGAAAACAATATCAAAGGTTGCCAACTTGCCATAAATTGGAATGGTTGAGAGGTCTTTGCTGGATTTTCCTTCTCCCTTAGCAAAAGGACCTGGCTGGCTTTTAATATTCAGCATATCCTTATACCCATTTACTGTTCTGCTTTGGGTTGCCAAGTATCTTGGGCCAACCTCGATGGGAGACCCTCATCACAACAACCAAGTCCACATGCACATGCACATGCGCGCGCACGCTCGCGCGTGCACACACACACACACACACACACACACACACACACACACAGGCCGACACTTCTGACCATTCTGTTGCACAATTCAGATGTTCTCTACCCGTCCCCTTCCTCCTTCCCTGATATATGTTTGTTTACCTTGCGTGCCTCGGACCAAAGAGGGCTGGCTAGTCGTCTCCCAGGCCACAAGCCCTAGAATTATTATGGGCTGCATGTCTTTGGGGTAGGATGTGATCCTTTCTGGGATCAGAGCACAGTCCTCCCCACCCTACCCCCTGTGCAATAGCTGCCCTCCTGCACATTTTCAACCAGAGTGTGTCTGCAAATATTTTTGGGGGTTGGGTTTTGAACACCTTATTCTGCATTTCAGTTTCCAGTAACCCCTGGGGGTTTTCTACACATTTCTCTCTGATTATTCTCCTTGGCTATAAAACAGAAACCTAGCTTCCCCCACCATACTCCTCCCCCCACCAAAGGTTGCTTGTCATTTTTGCTCCACAATGTGGCAAGGGCTAAAAATAGTCACGGTCTCCGTGCGTGTGCCGCACCAACTGTTATCTCGCAGGTGTCGGGAGAAAGCTCTTTGGAGGAGCAGGCGTAATCAAGCAGCGCGAGCCTTGATTAGAAAGCTGAGGTTAGCGCAACATTGTTAAAAAGGATCCAAAGCAAGCCAGGAGAGCCTAAAAACCCTAGCTCTGTTGAAACGGAGGGTCGATCTTGGGGGCCCTGATGGAGAAGAGCTGGGGGACAATGCCCCTCTGGTTGAAAATAGCCATTCCCCATCTAGTAGGTTAAAAAAAGGGTAAAGGTTCCCCCCTTGCACATGCGTGCTAGTCGTGTCTGACTCTAGGGTCTGTGCTCATCTCCATAGTCAAGTGCCAGTGTTGTGCAAGTCCGTGGCCACGTGGCTGGCATGGCTGCAAGGAAACACTGTTTTATCTTCCCACTTTTTAAAGGCGTTCCCTATTTATCTACTTGCATTGACATGCTTTCGAACAGCTAGGTCGGCAGGAGCTGGAGTGAGCAGCGGGAGCTCTGCTGCGTGGCACCTGGGATTTGAACCGCTGAGCTGCCGACTTGGCAGCCAACAGCTTTCAGTGCTCTAGCCCGCTGAGCCACCACGCCCCCAATATCATCTAGTAGGATTTGGGCTCTATTTCCCGTCATTCCCAAGTCAGCTTGGCCAACGGTTGGGAATGGTGGAATGTGTCTTCTAGAGACCCTGGGCTCTTGGGGGCTGGTTGTCTGGCACGGTCTTGGTGTTACAGGCTGTCATGTCGCTTCTCATTCCTGGCAACCTGATGAAGCCGTCCGCTTGAAGGACAAAGAGCCAGGAAGCCATTCATGTGAGTATTGAAAACCTCTCTCTCAACAGAGGAGGAGGGCTCAGGCACAATCTGCTAATTATCAAGAGGCCATTTCAACAATCCCCAGACCAATGTAGAATACTTCACACCTCCACCACCAAGGCCATGGCTAGCGACCCATACATTATGGGTTTCAGCACCTTAGGCCATTGTCTACCCAATGGCCTACTGAGACTATTGTCCACCTTATGAGCCTATTAGGTCACTGTTCATCTTATGAGCCTATTTCAGACCAAGGTGACATGAGGTCAAAGTGAACAATAAAATGGAGGACTCGCAACTTGCCTTCCTCAGACTGACGAACTATTTGGATGAGCAGCGAAACATGTCAATCTCTCAAGAAAAAGAAGTCCAGTTGACATGACTCAACTTCCAGCTAGTCTTTCAAGTGCTGCATAAGAACATAAGAAGAGCCATGCTGGATCAGGCCAAAGGCCCATCTAGTCCAGCTTCCTGTATCTCACAGTGGCCCTGCCAGATGCCACTGGGATTTTTAAATGACGACGATGATGATGATGACGACGACGACGACTGGATACATGGTGGAGTTAATGGCAATGGCAATACCATTTTAACAATAACAACAAAAAGAAGAAGATAAATAGTACCTACTGTATTTAGGTTTCTATTTTTAATTAAACCCAGTCTCAGAACTGAACAGAACAGAACTGAAAAACCCTGCAATATTTTCGCATTTTACGGAGGAAAAGTGTGAGATGGCTCGAGGCAAACTCGGAGTAGAACCAGGAGGGGTTTTCCTATCACAGATCAAAATAAAATAAATGGGCACCCATCCTATAAAGCTTGAATGGAAACGGCACCTCCCACCAAGCGCTGGCCTTTTATCGCAAACGTTACAAGGGAGACGGCATCACCCCCGGGCAGGGCGTTACACATCACACAGATACATCTCCCATCTCCCACACAACGGGAAGGTCAGGCTCTCTCCTTTCCTGCTAGAGAGTCAATTTAGCACCAGACTGTTTGCTGTTAAGTTTAACACTTTGCACCAGACATAAGGAATGTTCCCTGACCACAGGATGTGAGTAAGCACTGCTGAACTCGAAAGCTTTCTACAATGGTGGCCTTCAAGCCACACGTCAGTCTGTTGCGGGGCGTCTTTAGCGTGAATGGGCCTGAGGTGTGTTTCTTTTATTTTGCTCTTAGATCCCACTGCATAACCCAGGCCAGTGTGGTGTCACTAGAAGACCTCACCTGAAGAGGTGGATTTTGAACCGCAAATCTCACGCTGAAATAAATCTGTTAGTCTTTAAATACAGCATGTCTGTGAAGATTCTCAGTCATCCGGGTGAGTTTATCTTGAAGATGAGTCATGGCAACTGGACTTCTTTTCTTGAGAGACTGAAATGTTTTGCTGATCATCCAAACAGCTTCATCAGTCTGAGGAAAGTAAGTTGAATGTGGGCACATGAACACTGTAAGCCCCGTAAGGAGAAAAACAGAATTTAGTTACAGCTGCCTGTTTAATTTGTATCACATCAGGTTTCTTTACATACAGCATTGAGTTGAATGTGGGCACAAGAACACTGTAAGCCCTGTAAGGAGAAAAACAGAATTTAGCTACAGCTGCCTGTTTAATTTGTATCACATCAGGCTTCTTTACATACAGTATTGAGATAGTTTGTACGCCTATCTTAAAATATGAGATATTCTGGAGCTTGGTTGTGGTGGTGGGATGGCTCACGGTGGGTGTTGGAAAATGTCCCTTATTTTCAAAACCCAAACTTGACAGGTAGGCCTTGGGGGTGGGTTTCCACATCCATGGTCGCTACCCTGACTAAGGCTATTGGGAGCTCCAGATGTTTTCCACAGCTGGAACAGAGAGTGCAGGCCTGTGACGCTGGGAAGGACAAAAGGAGATGCAGCTTTCTTAACAGCACCTGCTCAGTTTTCATAAGTGGTAGAGACTGAGGCTGATTGTTGCTTCTGACACATGTGCGGAAGTCTCAGTGTGAGGGAAAATAACCCAGGAAAGGTCAGTGAGCAATTCACAATTCGCAGCTCCTTCGTTCCTTCCTTCTTTCGTGTCCTTCTTGGTCGTTAGCAGTCTAAACATTAACACTTCCTTGAAAGATTGTTTGCTTTTTGGATTATAGGCCGTGCGGGGCTGAAGCTTCAGGGCCAGCAGCAGAGACAAAAAAATTATGGTTTGTTTGGGCTTTAGTTTCCAAAAGATCTGAGCCTTGGACCACGCTGTCTGGAATACTATGGGATTTATAATTTCTCTCCATCTCTCTCACACATACATACACAGGTGCACACACAGCCTCATTTCTCTGGCCAAAATAAAAGGGTGACAGACAGGAATCGCTGCTTAAAAATGTTGTAGCCTGTCAATGGGGGGGGGGGGAGATAAGAAGGAAGAGGGAAATTTAGAAAGCAGAGGGTGACAGTTTGATTCCCAAATAAGAGTTTGGCGAATCAAGATACTCAGAGTGGTGTACCGGGCAGAGTAATACTTCACTGGTTTCGAAAGCCCTTTTGGGGTTGGTACAAGACTTGAAGACACATGACAACAAGAAGGAAGTTAGCGTTTATTAAAGTTTGCTCAGGCAGGGCTGACATTTCCTCCAAAGACAAGGAAGTACTGTATTTTCGATGTGTTAGTTTAAAAAAAAAACACAACAGTCTAAGAAAGGCTGGTTCTTTACTGAGCAGTTCCTGGGTTGTCATCTTATGTGGGGTTTGTGGTGCTGCACTGGCTGAAAGTAGCAAGGCAAACTAGATTAGCTCTGTATCCAGCGTTAATGCTACAAATATAGTGTAAACTGATATTCTTTTCAATGCCTAAAACACACTGGCAACCTCTTATCTTAAGCACAAGAGTGTTTAAAGGAAGTGCCACTAAGTTCCATTAGCTTTCTGGCAGTGAAATGTAACTGGAGTTTTTACAACCTTGCATGCTGCCTTTAGTCTGAGCGACTGGTAGGACCTTTTTTGGGGGATGAGGTAGCTGTCAATCTATCCAGCACTAAACAATTGCTCCTTCCACACTCTGAATTCAAGAGAGACCCACCTCTCTGTTCTGCTTTCTTCTGCTCTATCTTCCCTTGGTTGGAAGTGGTCAGTTGCTCATTTGCTGTTGCTCTGTTTGCAACTGTAAGGAAGGAGATTTCTTTGCTCTTTCTCCTACAAATGTCTCAGAGTGAGTTACTGAGATAATTGTAGGAGAAGGAACAAAGTGCCAGTAAATGAGAAAGGGGTGGACACTCTGTGGACTTTGTAGCTATTCTCCTCTGTGAACCTCTGACCTTCTACTACATAGAGAGAAGGGAATATGACCAGAAATTCTTAGGGGAATGGAAGCCCAAACATCTGGAAGGCTAGAAGATTGATAAGCACTAAGATAGACAACAGCCTTGTGGGATACATGGTGCCTTCCTGCACCCCTACATTCTAACCCAATTGAACTGGAGTTTTATGAGGTTACTCATCTTATCCTTTCCTGGGTAAAAATCTGGCTGTAGTGATGGTCATGCCACTTCACCATCGTAATTGCAACACCTCTCAGTGCATGCCTCCAAGTTTGCAAAGGGACCGTAACTGGTTCCAGCCACCTTGGCATTCTGGCTGCCTTTGCTATGTCAATCTGTAAAGCGACTGCTATGTAGTCAGACCTGTTATGAAAATGTTATTTGAGGCTGCTGAAGGGAAATCTTGACCGTCATCTTATCTGGACATCATCACACTCCGACGGTCCTTTCTGCGTACGATATGAATTCACTGCCACTCAAATAATCTGCTTCGTCTTATATTTGGGACAATGCACTCCCAAGGGCCTCCCAGCCTCAGTGATGGCCAGATCTGAGGCTTATTTTGTTTTCTTCTGAATTGGTTTCGTGTGCTCTGTAGCTTTTAAATGTGTTTTTAATGTTGGCTTTATTTCCTGGTTTTAATGCGATACCCCACCGATGAAGGCCGCTATGGATCTGGCATCGGCCCAGAAAATATCAGCTTCCCAGCTGTCAGTGTTGGGACCCCAACCTCTAAGAAGTCAAGAGAAAGAGAGCATGCAACTCCTTCAAGCTCAAATCCAGTGAAGGCAAGTCCTCCTGCAGAGTGGAATGGGTGCCCCCCCTCCCGGCAAGCCCTCTGGGTGGGGAGTATTTGCATTATAAAGGAAAACATTCTCAAGCTATCTCGAGTGATAACAGCCCTTTGAACTCAATGATAAACAGCTTTTGCACTTATTTGTGTCTGGGGAATGGTTTTGCAATGTACAGTATATGCTGGAAAATCTATCTATTAGAGACACGTCATATATTGAGTGATAAAAGAGAGGCTGCATAGAATTTTCCGTCTTCCAGATGTCGGACAGGTTGGGGTTATAATAATAATAATAATAATAATAATAATAATAATAATAATAATAAT
>JAHTLZ010000288.1:3040709-3054490 GCA_023846285.1 Phrynocephalus versicolor
ATAATAATAATAATAATAATAATAATAATAATAATAATAATAATAATTTATATTGCGTTCTATACCAAAGCCTGCAATATACAAACATAACATGAAAATTTAAATTCCAATGTTAGTCCTGTTATTATTAGTTCTAATGCCAGTTGTATTCTCCTCCTCCTCCTCCTCCTCCTCTATCCAAATCATAGGGCCATTTTCAGATCTGCAAGTTTTTTTTTTAACTCATCATCCTCTCCACTGGTTCTGTGATATTCTCCCCCTCCCGCCACCATTCCTGAATCCTAGAGATGATCTTTCAGGTACTCATGGACCTGCTGTTTCCAGACCCTAAAGGCAGCCCTCTTTTCCTTCCCACCCCCCACCCACCCCATTTCCCTGTGATTCAGAAATAGGAGGGTTAGTTGAGGTGCAGCAGGCAGGCTTGGGAGGATTAAGGGAGAGATGGGTGTGTGGTAGGAGTAAGTGGATTGTTTGGTCAGATATAGAATATATGATATGGACAGTTGGGGACAGCTGAGTGAGAAGGAGAGGTTTAGAGATTTCCTGTTGAAATTGAGGGATTAGGATCAGAGAGTGTTGCAAAGACTGAATGTATATAAATGGATGCATCACAGACATAGTGAGGATACAAGCATGAAAAAATGGTTTAAGCTAGATGTGTTATGAGGTCCAGATGATGAGGTGAAGCAGGGCTGAAGCATTTGGAATTGGGTGCAAGGAGAAGAAAGTGTAATGGGTTCAGGCTGTTGATATCTTCATTGAAACACTGTAAGCCTAGTTAGAGAGTTTGTGGAAAGAGTCCCATAAGAGATGCCGGTGTCCTTTCTGGCAAAACCAAAAGGAAACTGAAGAAGACAGTTTAACTACTCTGTTTTAATGAGTTGTTTGTGCTTGCATCGGAACCTAGAGGAAATTCAGGTAGGCGGAAGGAGTTAGAACTTGATTTTGGAGGGGATGCATAACATATTTGTATGTCCAAGGACTTGTCGGAAAGGAACATTCGGATTCTTAGTTGCTTGGCCTGTTGAAGTTTAGGAGAAAAAGTTCAACTGTACACATATCTGGCATATCAAAATGTAGCAGGAAATCTCTTGCATAGAGAGAAAAAAATAGATGCATGGGGATTCCCCTTCTTCTCTTAGTATATACCACTGTATCCTGTTAGAGACCCTTCTGTTGCACTTCCCTTATAGGAGAACTTTGTTTTTCCCTTTGGTCATCATAGCTGCTAATTATTAGTAAGGGGGCAGGAAGAGGGTGCTATCTTTTCCTTTCTCGGCTTCTCTCTCTCTCTCTCTCTCTCTCTTCCCTCTTCCCTCCCCCCCCCCCCGCTGCCGTGTCTGAATGCCACGTAGCCTTCTAGCTATTCCCCTTTGACTTGAGCGAGTGCACCGCCAATAGATATTCAACACCTCTTTTGACTTTTTCTCGTGAGGAAAAGGTAGGTGGTACTGTATAATCAGCTTTGGCTATTTTACCCCTCCCGGTTTGCTCTTTGGGGTTTTGGATCGGTAGCCAGGAGAGACCTTTGCGGTTGTTCCATCGGGAAGAGACCAAAGCAGAATTTGTCTTAGTTATTCAACCATCTGGAGGGCAGTTCAGCTGATGGAAACCCTTCCTTCTGGACCCAGAAGACACGGTCTCTTGAAAACACCCTTCCTTGACATATGGCAAGCAGTAAATGTGTTTCTATAATCTTGCCAAATGGCTGTTGACGTAAAAGCTGGCAGGTGTACTTAGAACATAGTGTTTGTATTTCCTGTCTGCATCCCTATTTTGTTCCATGTTCCCATTTCTGCTCTTATACTTACGATTTCTAAGGGAGATAAGCCTATTCGTTTTGCATCAGTATTTGTTTCTGATTAATTTTTGAAAAGCTTTAAAAAAGTTTTTGTGATGGTGCCAACTTTTTCCAGTTCTTCAAACATTAGTGCTGATAAGCATATATAGTATGTTAGTGATGAGTGATAAGGTATACTTTAAAATCTTATATATATAAGACCAGGGAAACAGTTACATTTCTTGGACCAAAAAGAAATCATTCTAGTCCTACTGTAGTTGCTGAAGAACAGCACGCAGTGGTGCTTGATCCTTAGATTTTTCTCTTACCAGTCTTAATTTTTTTTCTGGTTCACTTGCTTCAGTATGCTCAGCAATTTACCCTCTTCCCTGCTTATTCACAGATGATTGTTAAGACATTGATGTTGCACAGTTAGTGATAATCAGAGAAGATTTTGATGCCTTTACTCAGCTATGAATTCATTTGGGGAATGGGGGGCGTAGGTGGACTACACTTTCTCAGCTTATCTTCCATATGCTATCCAAGGCTAAGACCAATGGTCTGCTTCATAGTTTTGGATAAATAAATAAAGTATGGTAAATGTCAGTCTGTGTTTTTCCTTCTTAACCTGGGTGGATTTCAGAGTCTTTCGGCAACCTGCATTGAGAGACTGTGACTTGTCCAGGGCCACCCAGGGTTCGAGGGCAGCTTAAAACTGTTTTAAAAGTTTCAGTTTTTTAAAAAAAGCAAATTCTGAAACTGCCTGAAAGTAATGCATAGAGGAAGATGGAGCTTGGGAAGATTAAAGCAGGATTTAACCGATGCCAGTAGGACACCAGGGCAGGTGTCAGATGAACTCTCCTGGAAGAACTTTCTTCTTTCAGGGTCCTACCACCAAGTAGCTCATTTCACCAATGAGAAAGCTGTTTCTCAACAACTGAACAGCCTCCACCAAATTGGTGCTTCGATGTTGTAGATATTGCATACTGTATTACCATTCCAAGGATAACAGGGCTGGTTGGCGAATGGAGTCTAAAAAGGGCGAAGACTGACATATGTGAAGGCGGTTAGCGAATATATATTTTATTAGTGAACCATAGCCATCCTCAGAAATCGTTCTTCAAGTGCTGTGACATTGGCCTCCTCTGCTTTACCCTTCCTAGCTGGGCTGCAGGTCTGCAACACGGTGTGAGGTGTCATTTGAGATTGAGAAGCTCTTCAGGAATACCCACATCTGTAGTGATTTTCTTTAAAGCACAGAAGCTGTCATTGCTTGTCAGCCTTCTGAAAACATGCACACTCGTTTTGAATGCCCACCCATAGGAATGATCAGCATGCAGACATTAGTTTGCATAAGTAAATTGACCCTATCTTGGTGGGTTTTTTTGTGTGTGACTGGAAGTCCGTTGTGTGGTTGGACATGACAGACACACAGAGAACATGGGGTTGGATTTAGAGAACTGGATTAAAGCTTTGCTGATCAGGTTCCCACAAAGCCACGAGACTCATTCGGTGACCTCTCTTTAGTTATTCTTAGCCCGAACAACCTCACAGGATTGTTGTGAGGATACATTGGGAAGGAGGAGAACCCAGTAAATTGCATTGTGCTTACTGGAGAAAACTCAAGGTATATGTGAGTTATGAAAATAACATTGAAAGTTCATATGATGTGGCCAATTTGCTGACAATAATTCAGTCTGGAGCTGGATGAAAGCTGTCTGAGAACCTCACACATGATTTCTTGAGCTCCACGAATGAGGAAAGGCATGATAGAAGGATGTCAAGTAAATAAAAGACGGCACAATTTTTATTATTTGGTACATAATGTAAACTTTCCAGAAACTTTGGAAAAAACATGTTTTCCCCTAATTTTCTGTCACCCCCCAAAAAAATAGTTTTTACCTCATGGCTTATTTTTTTAAAGATCTTATATTTCTAGATGTTATCCTGTTTTGAAAGTTAAGCTGAAGAAATAGTTGTATTCAGTCTTTACTGTAAAATTATTTGTTTATGAAAAATCTTAGTTCAATCTATTAATCACAAACTAAAGTGCAGTTTTGTTTCAGCACATTGCGGGCAAGATGTAACTATCATATGGGGTTTGGGAATAATGCTCAACGGCATTTAGTCAAAAGGGAAGGGGGGAACTCTCTGTTCCATGGGGAAGAGGAAATCATATGAAATGAAGGCTTGATCAAGCTTGTCATTGGCATGATGAATTGTGGTTTATTTTGCCGCCCAGATGTAGCCCCTGGAGGAGTCTGTGAATGCTGGCTTATTGTGTACAATCTGCAGTTGTCTTGGTACATGGAGGATGTTCATGTTTGCTCTTTTCGGTTAGTGTAAGCACTGCACAAACCAGGTGGTTTGTTTAGTATGTTGTCGGAACAGAAGATCTTGGTTCGTTGACATAGTTGAAAGCCAGGGGTTGTTCTTGGATTTCAGTTGCCAGTTTCTTTTTGATCAAGGAAAACACTGCAGATTTGTTGAGCCGGTTCGTAAGAGCAAAATGAGAACAAATCAGTCCTTTATTCATGATAAGCTAAAGTGCCTTGGATTTTGGTGTATTGAGGCTTGCAAAATCCAGCTGCTGTGACAAGTCAGAGATCACCTGATGGGTTTCAGGCACAGTGTAGTTCGTATCCAATGGGTTGCACATCATGTCTTCTGTAGACTTCCACACATTACTCAGTCCGGAATCCCGTGTAGACATCTGTGAAGAAATGTGTTTTCTCAGCCCATACCTGCAACATGGAATGTCTTTTGCTTGGTTTCCCTCCACAGTTTTATGGATTCGGGCAGTTTGATTGGTGGCCTTGAGTTATAAAATGCTGTGAGTCATTTTTCTGTGGCGGCTAGTTTCTCAAAGACCTTTTTTTTTTTTTTTTTTTTGAAAACAAATCTTGGAAGTGCTGATTAAACCATTCTGTAAATGCTGTATTGGGATATCTCAGAAGAAAATTTTATCAGTATGTTTGTCTCCGGTATAAGCATTTTATATCTTGTCCCCTTTTACCTGCTTTATTTACAGCCTGCAACTTGTGTTTGAGTTTGCCAGGGTCAAGATACTTAGTTTTATCTCCTCTACATGCTTAGACCCTGAGTGAAAAGTTTCAGATTCCCGAATGAGGAAAACACGCTGAACACATACATTTTTGACTTTATGCAGTAATAATTTTTGTTTCTCCCATTTATTTCAACACAAGACTTTCTGCATATAATAAGTGTAGATGCAGTGTTTCTTAGTGATTTTTTTATCTTTACTATTTGAAAATATTTGTGCCTCAGGAGGTCCCAGGACCTCAGATTTTGCACAGATTTTGCACACAAAGTGGAGTGTTTTTCTTAATCTGCTTCCTCATTACAAACAGTTACTTTGATCTGAGATGGACCAAGATCTAGGTGAGCAAGGGCTTGTAATCTACAACTTGGCAGCAGCAGAGGCCTAGTTATGGTTTGCCTTCTCCCCCCTTAACTGTTTCTGTACCCTTCAAATAAACTTGTAACCAGGTCTAAGTATGTTAAAATGAAAGCTGTGGTCTTCTCTAACTTCCATCTGCACTGCTCTCCTCCCTTCTGCTCTTGCCACGTTCACATTTTACATCATAAAGCTCTTGGTATGGGAATTTGTCCATTTGTATTTTGCAACTCATGGGCTGAAATCCAGTTACCCTAACTTAAGCGACATAAGGAAGGATGATGTCATCAACAGTGGTGCTTGTTTGGAAATTAAACATTTTTACTGTGCTCCTGAAACACTGAAGGATCCTGTGTGATCCTTTTCATCACCAGTAACCCATGAGAGACCTGGAGCAGGATAGGAAAGTCCAGGATTACTGAACATTGCTGCCACTGGTAAAGTCATCCCGGCAGGGATGATTTCTAGTAATTAAACCTTTTTATTTCCTGGCCTGTGGCACTGGCAGGATCCTTATGATGAAAGGGGTAACATGAGATTCTCTGGAAATTCGGAACAAAAGTTAGAAGGGTTTTTTTAAAAAAAAAAAAACATAGTTGATGATGTTTTCTGCTTTACGTGGCACAAGTTATGGCAACAGGATTTCAGCCACCGTGGATTGATAATAGTACTAAATGTTGGGCATCTTGTGTCAATAAAGAAGTTGGCCTGGGAATGAAAATAATACAGTACAGTATTCCTCTGCTCCTAATTCTTCTCTCCCCCCCCCCCTTTCCTGGAAACTGATATTTGGACAGAATGACACCAGTAATCCTAAGGTCTCGTGGCTGATAACTGCAACTTAATAGGTTATCGCCAATTGCAGATTTGAACTAAGTGTCCTTCCTTGCCTAGGGCTTGATATTTAAAGACTGTCTTCTTAATTTTTTTTTCTCAAAAATTATATTGATTGCACACTTTGAAGATGGTATTGATAAGAATAATAAACTAATTTTGTCAGGGCTCTATTGACAGTCTAGAATGGCCTGAGCACTGGAGTTGGATGCTCAGTTATTATCTTTCTTATTGAAACAGTCATTGAACCAAATTAAGACTTTGACCTTTTGAATGGAAAGTTTGAGCCTTTCCGGAAACATTTTTAAAATTTATTTGTTAATCTCTGGCTTTATTTATATTTAAGGAATAGCAGTCTGGAGGCAGCTGCTTTTCTCACGTATATTTAATTTTCCTTTATATGTTTCCCATTCATTTTTCATTATTTCCTCTTGTAAATTGTAGTCAGTTCTGGGGTGAGGGGGAAATCTGCACTGTTATGGTGCAAATAATTACCTAAAACTTTAAAAAACGTGTTTAGAAATAGCTGGCAAAAGTGGATTTTCCGTCAGGTTTTTAATGCTTGATATCAATTTGACATTTCTAAGTGAAGATGTACAGGCTAGATTAATGCTTTGTTGCAAGTGAATATGTACCAAGAGGAGAGGGAGGGGCATGAATAGGAACAGTAGTGGTGCAGGTGTACTGTATTGGGCATCAGTCATTGTTTATTTCAGTTGATATCCTGCCTTTTTAGCTGCCTAGATGCCCTCAGCACATCCAATCTTGCCTGATTTCGGAAGCTAAGCAGGGTCGGCCCTGGTTAGTACTTGGATGGGCGACCACCAGGGAATACCAGGTGCTGTAGGTGCCTGGAGTAGGAACTGGCCAGCCACTCCAGTATTCCTGCCAAGAAAACTCCATGGACATGGGGTCACAAAGAGTCGGTCACGACTGTAATGACACAACATACACACATCCTGCCTTTTTACAAGGCAGGCAAGAGACAGTGGTGATAACTTTTAAATAGTGAAACCAACAAACACCCCCACCCCCACCCCATACCACCAAATTTCAAAAGGCAGGGACAAGTTGAAAGAACACAAACTGTAGCTATATTTTTTTAAAAAATGGTTTAGATTTGAAGCACCTCTACTCATAGGATGCTTCTCCTGTTCATGTAGGTTAGGTGCGAATCTAAAGCAAAGTGAGACTGTAAGGCAGGCATGTTCAAACTTCGGCCCTCCAGATGTTTTGGACCACAACTCCCATAGTCCTTTGCCATTGGCAATCTAAGCTTAGAATTCTGGGAGTTGTGCTCCAAAACATGAGGAGGGCTGAAGTTTGGACATGCCTGCTGTAAGGGGTGACTGCATCTTGATGCAGTCCTATACTTACTGACCCCACAAGACCTTGTGTTAACAAGATTATGAAGGCAGAGGCTTCAGTGGACCACTATTGAGATCAATAGTCTGCAGTATGAAACATGGCATATTGAGATGGTTGAATTGTCTAACAGTGGTTCCCCATCTTGGGTCCCCAAATGTTCTTGGGCTGTGATTTCCAGAAGCCTTCATCATTAGCTGTGCGGGCCAAGATATCTAGGAATTGTAATCCGTTAACATCTGGGGACCCAAGGTTGGGAACAGCAGATGTGCAACCTATTCAGCAGAGAACAAGCTGCATGACTGCCCAGCGTTCCTCTGCTACACATCTGGATTTGTCTGTAAGGTCAAGCTGAACAAAGGATGTTCCAATGGTATGTGCTTTCAACCCTGTGGTCTGGCTAGTGTATTTCAGTAACAGAACCATGCTTGTTTGGAAATGTGTATGTTCAGATATATAGTAAACATGCTCAGTACATACCAGCGTCTGTTTTTATTGCAGACATAGGAAAAATAGGCCCAATGATGGTGCACAAGCATGACTGAAGCCTTTATGAACCCACATGAAGCCTTTAATGGACTGTTTCCTACATTTCCTACATTTAAGAACAGAGTCCGCACTGTTTGCCTGCATTAATTAGAGGCTCAATGCATTCTACCATCAAATAGGCCTGCATTTTCACCTAAACTTATGAGAAAACAGGTGTTGCTACCCAAGACTGATCAGGTAAAGTATTTGCCTGGCTTCCGAGCATCCTACCATCTCCAGAGAGTGGGATCAGTGCTGCATAAGGAATCCCTTTTCCAGAGAGCAGAGACCATTGGATATATTGGATTTTTCAGAACAAGCTCTATTAAGAGTGTCTTTTGGTACATGGTTTGGGAACTTCTGTTTTTAATCTGTTGTAGAAATAACTTTGGAATGAATTGATGCTACCGCTGAATTATTTTGTTATGGATTCCCCTCAGTTGAATGTCTCTCCATAAAGATGTGGTCTTCTTCAGTGTATTAATTTTCATCACTGCTGAATTTTTAAAAGAACGTGTGCTGGTGTTTAACTAAAATGACTGATTTGTGTTACCACTCTGTTAAGTTTTACCTGATAATTTTAATGTATCTTGCAGCACATGGATTCTTGAAAAGCAATTCCTGTACTTTATAAAAACTTCATTAAAATACATTTGTTGAGAGTGTGGGCTAAAATACATTTTTGCAGTCTTAAGAGTGTGCATTGTGTTAGCATTACCATTACATTCAAAATTTGTCATTAAGCTGTATGCTATTTTATACTCTTATGGCTGCTACAACTATTAGTTGTACGTTAAAAGAGTGAACAATGTAGAAACAATTTACCACATAAAGGTTTCAGTAGCAGTTCACTCACATTTTATAGTAGATCATAAGACTAAGTTGATCTAGAAAAAAACAAATTATTTTCTAAGTTAACTCATTAAAAATAAAATATATTTAACTTTAAACCACAGCTCATGTATCTAGTTTGTCTCAGAAGCTGAGGGGATTTCTCATTTACAATTTACCGTCCATTGTTTGGAAATAGATGTGATGCCTCTTGGTGAGGATTGTGACTGTAATTTACGACTAATATTTTTTTGGTTACGTGCAGGGAAAATGTGGGCTGCCAAGTAGTATTTTTCCAGATGGGAGACTCTGTAAAGAATTGAGAAATATTTCAAATTCCTAAGGACCTTTGTCATATTAAGAGCTCAGGAATTTTCTAGCTTCGTGGGGTTTTTGAATCCACATGTTCTTCCATATACATAGCTTGGTATTGTGCACAAGTACATGTCTAGAGGAGTATTTCAAATATTTATTGCTCAGTCTGCTAACCCACTGAAACAGCAGGTCCTGGGTCATGAGTTTGGATACAGATTGGGATGGGCCTAATAACAGTATAGGAATGATTGCAGGTCTATTGATGTTCTCGCTTGTTCACCATATTTTAATTTCTTGGTTTTTGTTGTGTTTTTCACTTGATTAACTGAAACATAATAAAGAATAATAATCACAGGGCATCAAATCAATTCTGACTTGAGATAAACCTTGTCAGGTTATTTAAGGTAGAGAATATTTAGAAGCAGCTTCCCATTCTCTTTTTCTTGGGGTGTGTGTGTGGGCTGGGGGGGCTGGGACAACTGTGCAGCTTGCCCAAGGTCACATAAGCTGGCTCTTTTTGCAAGAGGCACAGTGGGGGATCAAACTACCAATTTCTGGCTCCAGAGCCAGCCAGTAACTACTGTTCCCTAAAGAAATGGCCAGAGGAGTTGAAGCATGCTGTGGGAAATTTCACTCTTCTTGGTCTTGATTGTGCAAATTTATATGGAAGAGAAGACTCAGTGATGTTGGGCATTACTGATCTTCTATCCATTCATTATAAACATGAAGTCTACATCAACTAATTGTTTTCCATGCTACAGAAATACCTTAATTTCTCATTGTCTAAATAACCAGGTCTTCCCTGGGTTCAGGTTTCCTCCTAGCTTGCTCAGTAAGTAGGCTGGGCCTGTTTTCTTGGAGGGCAGAATCTGAAGTAAAATGTTTTTAGAACAATTTGAAGGCCTTTCATGGATTGGCCTTTATTTGAATCTGAGTTTCCCAGGTGGAAGTAATATTTTGAAAACTTAACAAATGTATTAAACTTCCATCTCCACTACTCATCTCAGTTATCATAACTGTATTAATCCACACCATGCATAGACAAGTGGCCAGTCCTCTTGTTTATTAAAAAACAATTTAACCTTGATTTGAACTGATGTTATTTTTCCTCTAAGCAAAGGGACATTTTGAGAAAGGGACAGATGCATGGTTTCCCAGCACCTGCATATTACAAGGTTGTGCCCTTGAGAGCCGGCATGTGTGCTGAAATATAATATTCTTATGAGCAAAGGATATTTTCTGGTAGTTGTTTTCTTTCATCCTCTAAAGTGTCTGAAACCTTTTGATAGATAGCCTTGAACTTAGTGACTCTTCCCCATTGATGTTTGTAGAGATTTTCTGCTTGGCGAAAGGCATCTAGCAATTTTCCCAATGCCAAAGCTGTAATCACCATCAGAGTTACTCTTTCATTTTCCACTAAGCGTTTGGCAGGGTGAGACAAAGCAAAAGAGACTTGTTCTGTTTCCTTGCTTCTCCGATGTCCGCTGTTTTCTGTAGCACGTGGATTATTCTAGAAAATACACCCATAAACCAGGTCTTCCTTCTAGATGTCATTGGCAAGTGTGGCTGTCACAGATAGTTGGCAATTGGGTTTAATGTCCCATTCCCACCCACTAACCCCCCCCCCCAAGTGCAGGCTTAAGAAAGGCCTCTGATCTCTCTCTCTCTCTTTGTTTTAAATATTGTAACATACCTGGTTTTAGTGCTAGTCACTGCTAGCCACTACCCATGACATACATAGACCCTTCGTTGACCCAATACTGTGACTGCTTTTGGGGGGGGGAGGATTTGGCTTTTAAGGTGAGGTACACCTGTATCCCAGCTGCCTTGATGCCCTAGGCACATCCGATCTCGCCTGATTTCGGAAGCTAAGCAGGGTTGGCCCTGGTTAGTACTTGGATGGGAGACCACCAGGGAATACCAGGTGCTGTAGGCGCCTGGAGTAGGAACTGGCAAACCACTGCAGTATTCCTGCCAAGAAAACTCCATGGACATGGGGTCACGAAGAGTCAGTCACGACTGTAACAACACAACACACACACACACACCTGTATCCCAGCCTGTCACTGTTGTTCTGTCTCATTCCTTGCATTGATTCTTCTCTAGCCAGGGTGGATTGATTTAAATAACCATTTAAATAATGATTTGTTTATTTTTTTATTGATTATTATGATGGCTTAAATAAAAACATTGGTGTTTTATTGTTTAAATCACAATTTAAATTGCTTCTTAAAAATATTGTCCGTGTCTCCTGTCCCCCGGGGGCTTTCTCCAGCGTAGATTCCAATCTGATTTAGCACCTTTCTCTGGGTTCTGTATTCCCTTCAAAGTAAAGCTGAGCAAAGCATTGGGAAGTAGTCTGGAGAAAGACAACCCAGAATTGTGCATCTGTCTACCCACTGAGCTTTACCTCCCCCTTCTGCTTTCGTGCTCATGACCAGGGGTTCAATCCCAGGTAGCCGGCTTGAGGTTGACTCAGTCTTCCATCCTTCTAATGTAGTAAAATGAGCACCCAGCTGCTGCTGCTGCTGCTGCTGCTGCTGCTGCTGCTGCTGGTTGTGGAGATGTGTAGGTTGCATAATTAAAATGAAAACTCCCCAGAGAGTGCCTTAAGCATTATGGGGCTGTATACTGTATAAGCAGAACACTATGCTTTGGTTTTCCCCCACCCCAATGTGACAGCCTGATACTGTCCCATGAGAAAGATTTAGTGGTGCTTCTGAATCTTCTTTTCCTAATATGGGGCTGATAATCATGGTGAAACCTCTTACAGGTAGTTGTCATACACGATAATTTTGCCTTTCTTTTGTATCAAAGTTCTTTTTTCTATTTCTCGTTTAAGGAAGCTGAAATTATGACAGTCTAGTTCACAATAGAACCCTGTATTTGAAGTGTCTTCCCGATAGAGACATAGTTTGTATTCCAAGTCTTAAAAGTTTTTTTTTTAAATCAGTGGTTTATCTCTGCCACAGCCAAAACTGTTCTACATATTAATTATGTGGGCATTTTCCATCTGTGTTTTTTTAAAAATGTTTGACTGTGCATATTTATTAGGCAAGACCTAAGAAATGTTTCCAGTGTGTCAGCTTAACTTGTGGCATTTTTCTGGGTACCAGCCAATTTTTATACACAACAGAAGGTTGCATGTAAGGTCTCTGGTGGGGGGGGGGTAAAATTATTTCTGAGGGTTTAATAAAAACATGTATTTAGTCTATGAACAGCTTGCTGTTATGGAGGGATGGTGGTCCTCACCAGAATTAAGTTGTAACTAGGTTTCTATCAAAAGCCTTATTTTCTAAACTCCCTTGAATTTTTCAGTATGGAAACCCATTTGCTTTAAACGTTGATGTGTGGTCCTTCTACAGTGGAGAGAAAGACTTTCAGAAGCAGTGTTGCCAAGGGCTTTATCTGGGTGTCTAGGCATAAAATAGCACTGGGTCCGAAAGCCAGGTGTTTATATATCTATTTTCAAAGAAAACTTATTCAAGAATTTATGTAGGGCTTTGTGGGTAGCAGTAGGTGACTGCCACTAAACATTATGTTCCTTAGAGCTTAAATAGAAATGTGGAGACTGGGGTGGCAGAAAGTTTCTTAGGAAAACAGAAGCTTAAAAGAGAGGGGAGGTCTTCCCTTGTAGATACGTCATGGTGTCAACCATACTGCCTGGCATTATTTAAGGGAACTTTTGTCCTTTTGTGCCTTAGAATACTGTACTTTCTTTTATATTGATTACAAATGAGGTTTTGAAAGATTTTGTCCCATAGTACTGGCATAATTTTATTTCAAAATATTTAGGTGGTACATATCAATATGTGTATCAGTCATTCATAGTTCTCCTCAGCTTTTCAGTATTCCTGCCTCTAGATTCACTTTTGCATCTTTCGATTCATTGGGTGATGTGTTCTGAAGGAAAAAGGTTGAATTTGTTTGTCCTGGCCCATCATTTTTATTCTGGACAGAAAGCCCAGAGCTAAATCAATGTGGAGAAACAGAATGGTTTTCTTTGAACCAAAGTGTCAGATAAAAGTGTATTTTATTTCCTTATCTGTTCAATCAGAATGCAGAATATTTCATATGGAAAGCTGGATTAGATTCAGAGGAATGAGGAATGAAAGTTGGTGGAAGACATAGTTAATAAAAAAAAACCCACAGATGACGCCATATAGCTGATAGAATGCAGCGGTGATGTAAAATGACTTCTGCTGAAGATGAGGAAAAGTACAGAATTAGTTCTGTCGGTGAATATTAATACTCCAGTATTCCTGTCCCATTGTGTTGATTCCAATTCATGACAGCCCTTTCCTTGGTTTCGGAGATCTAAAGCACTGTACTCAGAATTAGATTACCAGTTCTTTCTACTTCAGAAGAGTTGCACGACTTAGCATTGACAACGAAGAAACTGAAATTGTTAAACATTTTGTATACACGCCAATTCAGTCATCAGTTCCAATAGATGCTGCAGCCAAGAAATTGGGAGGGCAGCTCTGAAGCAATTAGAAAAGATTCTGAAATGTAAGGAATTGTCACTCTCTGCATCGTAGTATTTGGAGACCATCCATATTGTGTTATTTTTTTTTATCACTGTGCATAACTGTGAGAACTAGACAATAATGAAAGCCCACAGCATGGTGCTAGTGATTGTTATTATTATGTGCCATTAAGTTGTGTGTGTGTGTGTGTGTGTGTGTGTGTGTGTGTGTGTGTGTGTGT
>JAHTLZ010000288.1:3054500-3069478 GCA_023846285.1 Phrynocephalus versicolor
TGTGTGTGTGTGTGTGTGTGTGTGTGTGTGTGTGTGTGTGTGTGTGTTGCATCGTTACAGTCATGACCGACTCTTTGTGACTCCATGTCCATGGAGTTTTCTTGTCAGGAATACTTGAGTGGCTTGCCAGTTCCTACTCCAACCGCCTACAGCACCTGGTATTCCCTGGTGGTCGCCCACCCAAGTACTAACCAAGGGCCAACCCTGCTTAGCTTCTGAAATCAGGCGAGATCGACTTAGACTGACCCTAGAAGAAGGAGCAATCTTCAAAATGCCCTATCCATAGTAACCCTCGCCAGCTGTTGCAAACTCAAACCTGTGGGTTCCTTTAGGGCAGTCGTGGCCAAACTTCAGCCCTCCAGAGGTTTTGGACCACACACCCCAGAATTCCAAGCCTGTATTGCCAATGACAAAGAACTGTGGGAATTGTGTCCAAAACATCTGGAGGGCTGAAGTTTGGCCACCACTGCTATAGGGAGTCAGTTGGTATCATATCTGGTCTTCCTCTTTTCCTGTTGCCTTCTACCATTGCCAGCATTTTTGACTTTTCCAGAGAAATCTGCCTTCTTGTGAATGTGGCTCAGTTTCAGCATTTTTGCCTTTGGAGATAGTTCAGAATCGGTTTGATCTAGGTGTCACTTGCTTGTCTTTTTGGCAATCTAGGGTATCCTTAAAACTCTTCTCCAGTGCTATACTTCAAATGAATCACCCCCACCCACTTCAGCTTTCTTCATTGTCCGGCGTTCACACCCATAAAGGTGATCAGAAACACAACCGTATTGGTAAACTTCACCTTGGTCTCCAGTAACACATCTTTACCCTTGAGGAGTTTTAAAAATGCCTTTGTTGCTGCCCTTTCCAGTCTCAGTCTTCTTCGGGGGGGGGGGTATTCATACCACTGACTGTCAGAAAGACAAAGGAATGGATGCTAGATCAAATTAAGCTTGAACTCTCTTGAGAAGCAGAATGACTCAACTAAGGCTCTCCTACTTTGGACGCACAATGAGAAGACATACTGGAAAACACAGTAGGACTGGAGAAGGTTGAAGGGAACAGGAAAAGAGGAAGACCAAATGTGATATATATGGACTCCATAAAAGAAGCCTCAGCCTTGAGTTTGCAAACACTGAGTGGGGGTTCTTGAGGACAGGAGCTTCCGGACATCACTAATTTGTAGGTTTGCAATGAGCCAGAAGCAACTTGGTGGCACACATAACAACAAATTAACCAGATGGCAGTTCTCCAGCTTTATCTCAAGATTTATGGAAAGGTGACTAAGAAGCACAAGTGTGGGGATCACAAGTGTGGGGTTTGTTTATGTCAGTCCTGTAGCCCGCCAGACGTTGATGAACTATATATCAATCAATTATATTCTATAGACAAAGGCCCGATAATAGTTGATGGACAAGAGCTCCCATAACGTCTCACCATTAGCTTTGCTAGTTTGAGCTGTAGAACTTGTGTGTTTTTCCCCACCCCTGCTCTAGGTTATCATTCAAGGATTAAACTAAACTGGAAGGCAGTAGGAGCTGTTTTCATGCTCTTCTAATCTGATCAAATTTTGATTCACTCTGATAGGAACATGCTGCTTGTTAATTGTTACCTGCCTAGCAGCATTGGGATGGGCTGTGATTATATCTCTAAATATGCAATGCTGCTTAAACACAATTCTTCCTCACTTTATGTGCCCAGTATTTTGGAAAATTGTACCTTAATACAAGTGTATTCTGCCATGTTATATCATGCCAGAAACATGAATTTGGAAAGTCTATTTCGAATGCCACACATGCGCTTCCTCTCCCCCATCTCAGCTGCCACCTGCAAATCAGATGTTTCAGGCCTGTTTTTCACAGCTGTTTATATTTTTAAACTAATAATTTAAATGCTTGCTTAGCAGCGCTTGTCTCTCCCAGGGGCCTTTCTCGTCCTTGTGGTATTTTTTTCTCTTGTGTTAGCAAAGAACAGAAAGAAGGAACAACAACAACAACAACAAAAAAAAACCAGAACCTGGACAGGAGGATGAACAAGAGTCTTCTGAACTGTCTTTGTGTGCTACCTCCTTTGCTAGACAGAGTTTTTCACAAGTTGGCTTTGCTAAGATTGACTTACGGCAGGCAGTCAAAGGACAGTCTTATTTGTAATTTGTGTGTCCCAAGAAGTAGACCATGATCCGCAAATGTTTCCATTAAAATAGAACAGTTTTTGAAGGGCGATAATGTCTTTTTGTTGCTGCTGCTGCTGCTGCTGTTGGTTTTGCATTGTTTTGTGTTTCTTGCTGAAAGTCTTGTTTCTGTGCTTGTAAAATGCTGTCACGAAAGGGCCTCTGGACCAAGGGAATCTCCCAATCTTGGCTGTAGATCACAAATCTTCTGTTCTTAGGGCCGGTAGTTTAATTTAACAGTTGCACCACTGGTTTCTCTCGAGTGCGCCCACTAAAATGTCATTTGACAAGTGTGGAAAAATGTGGTAAATTAAATTGCCATTTGGTAAGGCGTTTGTCCTACTAAATAAAAAGCCAGGGTATTCCCAGGTGTAGATGAATGTTGAGGGTAGGCCAGTAGAAGGCGGAACTCTACAGACGACTGCAGAGCACTTGCCCTCTTAGCTGAGTTCCTGCCTTATGCTTCAGTTGTGACTCCCTTACATTGAATTTGTGGATGCTAGGATGAAATGTCATTTTAAAATAAACAAACAACCGTTTAGGTATGTCTGTAACTACTGCCTAGATTCCCTAGAACATTTAACAAGAATTCTAAGCATTTTAGCCAGTTGAACTATCTTGATCTACCTGCTTCGTTGTATCAGAGTCCCCGCATGGGATATAAAAATAAAGAGGTAGCTATCTGTGATATGTAAGGGGCATGGTGGCTCAGTGGACTAGGCTTCCGAAAATTGTCAGCTGCAAAATTGGCAGCTCTGCGGTTCGAATCCTGGGTGCCACACAGTGAAGTGAGCTCCCGCTGATAACCCCAGCTCCTGCCAACCTAGGAGTTCGAAAGCATGTAAATGCAAGTAGATAAATAGGTACCACCATAAAAAAGCGGGAAGGTAAAACAGTGTTTCCTTGCACAGCCATACCGGCCACGTGGCCATGGACTTGCACAACACTGGTTCTTCGGCTTCAATACGGAGATGAGCACCGCCCCTAGAATCGGATACGACTAGCACGCATGTGCAGGGGGAACCTTTACCTTTATCTGTGATATACTTAGTAGTTTGTTTTTATCTGTGGAATAGATTTAGAATGGTTTCAAGTGTAACATTTCTTGAATATTTCTCATTGTTGAGGATACGTTACTCATTGGTAAAAATGAACAGGCAATTTAAATGAAACACATGCCAAAGACAAGCTTCCCTGTTAGCTTTTTGTGCATGCAAATGAGCAGAGCTTCATTAGTGCCATGCAGCAGCAACCAGAGTCAATTCCTATTTACTTTGGTTTTCAGCTGACACCACCCCCACCCCACCCCACCCACCCACAGATGGAGAAGGCTCCTGTGCAGCCAGGAGAGAAAAAAATTAGAGGGAATATTGATTAAAATTGGTTTAAAGTTTCCTGAAGTGTGGATGTGTTTCAGATCCAAAAATCCCATAGGCAGTTCTTTCTGTACTGTAATGCCGTGTTGACGTTTGAACTTACCTTTTGTTTTTCAGCAGGTGTGGTGGATGTGAGAGAAGCCATTAAATGAATGGTCATTTCAGCTATGATGGCAGACCAGCCACCTCCACTAGAAGCCACACCAATTTTGAACGAAGTGCCACTTCTACCTCATATGGTCAATGGGGACACCACACAACAGGCAAGTAGAGCTGTGTAACCTAAAAAGCATCTTTTCTTTATCTGTTGACTTATGTTCTCCTCTGTTTCGGACAGTTCTCCTTCCTTGCGGAAGTTAAAAGAGACTCTCCCACTCGGTTTGCAAACAGAATTGATAGGAAGGAGGAGTAAATGGAAGGGAAATCAGCATCAGTCGTAGAAACAGCACTGCTTTGTATTTGTGACTAGCTATGTTGCTTAAAGGGAGGAGGAGCTGATTACTTTAATGAGGAACATTTGGCAAAGTAGTAAACTTCCCACAAAAGAAAATATTTTTTACCCAGCATGTTGCTAGTCTGTGGAACTCCCTGCCATAGGATGTGGTGGTGGCATCTGGCCTGGATGCCTTCAATAGGGGATTGGACAGATTCCTGGAGGAAAAGTCCATCACAGGTTACAAACCATGATGGAGCTGTATAATCTCCAGGCTTAAAACCAGGGGACTTCAAGGGCCAGATGCAGGGGAGTGCTATCAGGAGACAGATATCTAGTCTCGTTCGCTCCCAGACGCATCTGGTGGGGATCGCTGTGAGATGTAGGAAGCTGGACTAGATGGGCCTTTGGCCTGATCCAGCATGGCTCTTCTTATGTTCTTAGGTAGATTTAGAAAGATGAACAAGTGGGTCCTAGATCAACTCAATCCCAAACTATCTCCGAAGGCCAAAAAAAAAAAAAAATGTTGAAGCTGAGTCTGTCCTACTTGGGACACATCATGAAAAGGGAAAAATTCTTTAGTAACCATAATAATGCTGGGAAAGACAGCAGGAAAAGAGGACAAATCAAATATGAGAAGGGCCAACACCCCAAAGGAAGCCACAGACTTGAAAACCTAGGGTTTCCTAGGTAGAGAAGGCACAGAAGTGCTTTCTCATTCCCTTCTTCTGGGAGCGTCCTCGGAGTGTGCAGCTTGCCCAAGGCTCTACAGCAGCAGTAGTGGCCAAACTTCGGCCCTCTAGATGTTTTGGACCACAGCTCCCAGAATTCCAAGCCCGTATTGCCAATGACAAAGGACTGTGGGAGTTGTGGTCCAAAGCATCTGGAGGGCCGAAGTTTGGCCATCATTGCACAGGATGCAGAGTGGCATCCAACCTCTGGCCGTGTAGCCAGATCATTCATTACGCTCTCCATCCTGCTCTGGGGGTAGTCACTTAGATTCCCTGCCTACTTGGTGTTCCAAGTTTGTCACGTAGTAGTAGTTCGAAAAGATAACACAGTATGGCTGAAAATTAGGGTGGATAGAAATAAGTGACTTTTAAAAAATCAAATTGATTTAATTAATAACTTAAATCAAATGATCATTTTGTATTTCCATCGTCAAACTTATTTTTAAATTTAGATCATGATTTAAATTGTGGTTTAACTCAAATCCACCCTGCTGAAAATGTTAAGCTTCTGCTGCTAGACACAGAACGATGATTCGGAACTGTTTCCTAATCTCTCTCTGTTCCTAACTTATGTTGGTGCCTTAAGAGTTTCTGCTTTGTGACACTGAATAGGTTTGGCTGGTTTTAGCCATTTCTCCATTGTATGTTTATATTCAGGGGCACTTCTGTTGTATTTTATAGCTGACACTCGACTAACTTGTACTAGTTAAAAGGTTGCCAAATTGTTTCACTTAAAAATGTTACATTCCCTCTGGCTTGTTTGTGTTTATTGCACAATAGAGCGCTGATACATTTGCTTTCTTTATCTGTTGTTGAATCAGTTTCTGTTGATACATTTGTAACTGTAGGTGGAGATGTTTAATGGAGATTAGATTTGAGGTTTTTAACTTCTAACTATGCCCTGAAACAAGGAAGCCCAAATAGTAGGCCCTAGAGGGGTAGATTTCCAAGCCGTACTACAAATGGCTTTCAAAACCGCTGTGCATTTAAAAGACAAGCGAGAATTAAAAAGGTGCAAATCCTATGTTCTCATTGCATGCCTGAAACTAGTGCTGGGAGGTAAGGAAGAGGCAATAAAATTGAGGTGGGCAGTAATTTTAAGGTGAACTTGCTTGCTCAGGAGATAGATAACTACTACTTGGGACAGGTGTGGCTAGAGGGGGGAAAAGCATTTCCCCAGCCTTTATTATTTCTTAATTAATTTGTAAGATTGTAGAGAGTTCAGTCATCACTCAGAGGAACTACATTAGCTGAATCCCCACTAAAATAGTGACTGTGCAGTTGATACTGAAATGGCATGCACAATTTCTTGTTGCTGCAACTTAATGCTGTTCGGAGAAGCTGTCAAGCGGTTTCTCTGAAGTGCTTTGATCCTCAACTACAAACACAAGCAAGAGGTGAATAGGGAAGGCAGATGTGTTTTCTGATATATAGATCTTCCCAAGTGGAATTGAGAAGGTTTGGGGAGATCTTCTTTAGATGCAGGCTCGATACTGCACTTATCTGATGGGATTCTTGATTTGTTTTGGAAAGATCTGCATATTTTGGGAAAACCTCTGATGGTCACGTAGCAAGCATAACTCCTGGCATCTCCATCTTTTGCCATGTTATAACCTGTTGGTACAGCTCTGAGAAAGAGGGCTTTGCCCTTGAAATATTAGCAACTTTTTGTTGTTTTTTGAATAGCCTAAAGGTATCACCTGTTCTACTTCTGTAGTAAGTGTATGTGATCTGTGTTACTGTCTGCGCAAGTTATATCTCTACACTAGTGGCTCCCAACCGTGGGTGCCCAGATGTTCTTGGACTACAGCTCCCAGAAGCCTTTACCCACTATCTGTGCTGACCAGGATTTCTAAGAGTTGTAGTCCAAGAACATCTGGGCACCCAAGGTTGGGAGCCAATGCTCTAAATAAACTGATCAAGGCCATGATTAGTAAATATGAATACCTTGTGAATTAGATCACCTTCTATCAGTAGAGTAGAAGCAAACAAAAATTACTGTACTGGGAACTAAAAGAAAATTTCTCTGATTAAATGAGGCGCAGTAGCTTAGAAAGCCATCTGATATAGATGTAGAATATTTTGCCTGTTAAGAAGTTAGGAACAAGTCAGAAACTAGATGAAAGGCTTCCAGTTTAATAGACATTTTCTCAATAAGAGCCAAAGGGTTTAATTGTGGTTTTAAAGGATGGATTAGGTCATTTTCGATCTTTCCCATCCACATTATCTGATCAACACATGCCCCATCTTTTCACTCTCCCATACACAGTATTTGCTGTTCTTTGTCCCTTTGTTGTGATTTTTCTAGTTTTTCTTTAAAAAAAGAACCTTGCAACGATTAAAGAATTAAACTTAAAATCGGAGTTCAAGTGAGCAAAAGACTTTTAACTGAGTAGAGTAGTATAGAGCTTTATGAAACGACTGAAGGCAAAACACACAACCAAAAAAGATGTGTGCTAAAAGTATTGTTGGTGCCTAATTACTGCAAAGTGTTTGATTCCAACAGCCAGTACTTGAGTGGAAGGTTTTTAACTACCATTTGAGAAGCTGCAGGCTAAAATTCTGGTAAAATAAATAAATAGATGGCAGATGTTTTGAAATCTTAAGCATGTAGGAAGCAATATTATCACATGGTGATCTGTCTGGTTCAGTATTTGGAAGCAGGGACCCATCTGACATGCGTTCATCCAATAAAATCTCACACAAACTGGCAGGATTTTGGGTTTGACAGGAGTCTTTGTGAGGCTGGGCATTAGAGTTTGTGAAGAGGTTTAGAAGAAGAAAAAAAGCAAAACAAAAAATCCAGAAATCGTCATCACGGTCGGAGGATCTTGCTCTATAATTAAAGATTCAAGCCATCATCCCTGACTCAGTCATGCCTATTCTTAGTTTACAAACCACTGGTCTAGAAACAGTTTATGTGACGAGGGGAGCATGCTGGAATAGGCCTCTCTTATTGCCTCCGCCTCATTCAAGGATGGGGTTTTCCCCGTTCGCCTGAAGGAGATAGTGGTCAAGCCCGTTCTAAAGAAATCTGGCCTGGCTGTGGATGATATGTCCCAACTATAGTCCAATGGCCAATGTTCCGTTTTTTGGGGGCCAGGTTTGCTGCTGAGAAGCTCTAGTCATTCCTGGAGGAAAATCACATCCTGGATCAATTCCAGTCCAGGTTCAGGCCGCGTCATGAGACTGAAACAGCCATGGTCACATTGCAAAATGATCTCTAGAGGGGGCCCGATGGGGGTTGCTCTACCTTGCTGATCCTCCTTGATTTGTCTGTGGCCTTTGATAACATTGACCACAGTATTCTCCGGGGCAGGCTGTCTGAGGTGGAGGTTGGGGGTCTAGCTTTGAGCTGGCTCTGCTCCTTCCTTGAGTGCTGTGCTTAACAAGTGAGGCTGGTGGGGGTGGGGGTGGCTGTCGACCCCTTGGTCACTGTCTTGTGGGGTGCCTCAGGCGTCAGCAGCCTGTTCAACATCTATATGAGGTCATTCGGAGATGTGGGGTCTGCTGCCATCAGTATGCTGTTGATACACAGCTCTACCTCTCCTTTTCCTCTTCTGCAACGGAGGCTGTGCAGACCCTTGATTGCTGTCTGGCTGCCGTTATGGAGTGAACCAGGACTAACAGGCTTAGGTTCAACCCAGAGAAGACCGAGATTCTGTTCCTTGGGGTGGGGTGGGGACCGAACGGGCACAGCGGCCCTCTTCCCAGTCTGGGGAGGATTTCCCTCCAGCTGGTAGATAAAGTGAGGAGTTTGGGCCCTCTGAACCCCAAATCTCTGTAAATTTTGGGGGCTTACACGGAAGAGCTTGAGGAAGCTCCACTGCGGTTTTGGTGCTGAAACATGGCTGCGATCTGTATTTTCGAGTACATAATGTTTCACTATGTACTAATTGCAAGAGTGTGTACTTACGCCAGGGATATAGGGGTATTTAATGGAATGTTTCCTTGAGATAGAATGAACAGTCATGTTTGTGCTCTCTTTTTAGGTTATCCTTGTACAGGTAAACCCTGGAGAGACTTTCACCATTAGAACTGAAGATGGACACATACAATGCATCCAAGGTAAACTGCGTGGAGCCCTCTCTCTCTCTCTCTCTCTCTTGCATACACACTTGTGTATGCATGCTTATTTATTCTGTTAGATTTTGTACTTTTATATAGAAGCATACGGTATATTTAATTCATAATTCACAATACGTAACGAAAGGGTTGAAATCTTTTGCGGCATATTTTCTTGTTCCATATCTCAAGCTAAGTGGAGTGCCTGCTCCTAGCTCTGCAGTCTTCTGAACACAACTTTAGTTGAAAAGAATTAGACCAGGCATGTCCAAACGTCGGCCCTCCTGATGTTTTGGACCACAGTTCCCAGAATTCTAAGCTTAGATTCCCAATGGCAAAGGACTGTGGGAGTTGTGGTCCAAAACATCTGGAGGGCCGGAGTTTGGACATGCCTTAATTAGACAGTCAAGAAAGCTAGTCTCCTGCTACCAATGAGTGCCTAGGAGCATTTCTCTTCCCTGCCCATAGAACCCAAGTTTGCATTCAGCAAATTGATAGTGGCCCATAACTCAACAATGTGTAGACATCAGGAGGTGACCTACGGAGCAAACCTCTCCACATTCCAGTGGGAGAAGCAAACTGCTTTGCTGCTGAGGGAGACCGGGGTAACCCGAGGTTATACGGACAGCTTGATCCTGCGGTAAACTTCCTTGGCCCTCAGCTTGGTGATCGTTCACACCCTGAAAATGGGCACACCTCACTCAGGCTGACCTCAGCAGGAAGGTTTTTATTCGAAACATTTCCATTTGACCTACAACCTGTGTGTCAGTTTCCGGTGCCTTGGAGGAAGTGAAGGGAGGTGAGGAAACCATGCAGTTTAAGGAAACAGCCTCATGGGACCTTTTCTCGCAAGTGACTGCATTGTAGTCTTGAATAGAGAAGTACCCCCATGGATTAAGTTCATTGTTTGCATGAATTATCCATGTTAGGTTTAATTGTTTTATGGGGAGAGAAGAGTAAAAATAACCTGGAAAATTAAGCAGCAATATAAAATTGTATTAATTTAATGCAGATAAATGTCAAGTGCATTGCCTTGACATGGCGGCTGATAAAAAAAACCCCACATTCATTGCCCTGCTCCGTTGCTGTGTGCGCGTGTTTTTTAAAACAACTGTGAATTCCTTTTGCTACAATTTCCATGATGATCTAAATCAGGCATGTCCAAATTTTGGCCCTCCAGATGTTTTGGACCACAACTCCCAGGGTCCTTTGTCATTGGCAATCTTAAGCTTAGAGTTTTGGGAGCTGTGCTCCAAAACATCAGGAGGGCTGAAGTTTGGACATGCCTGATCTAAATGCTCTTTTATTGGTTCCAAAATGGCTCTTTGCTGGCCTTCTGCATTCGACCCTGAAACACATTCTTTTCTTTAACGTGGTTTGGGGAAATGTTCTGCATAGCAGTTTTGAAGCTCCTGAAGAGGCTGGGAGAAAACCGGAAGCCTTTTACATTAAAAAAAAAATTAGATGTGTGTGCATATGCATGATTGCCATTTAGCTTGTCATATTGTCAAATGAGCTGTGACTGCACACACGCTCCATTCTATGTGCAGACATGCATCATCTGTTGTTTTGCTTTCTCTTCAGGTCCAGCACATGTTCCTATGATGTCACCAAATGGTTCTGTGCCTCCCATATTTGTGCCTCCTGGCTATGTCTCTCAGGTGATTAATATGAATGCTCTTATTTTTTTCTAGAAGCAAGAGAGAGGGATTCATCATGCTTCAAAAGGATTTTGAAAGTCAAATGCATTGGGGCTGGTAGTTTCATCTCTTTCCAAGTTTCTTGGTCACATCCAGGCATCTTTCTGATTTCACCGAAGCTCTAGCGCAGACATACAACATCCTGGTCTCTTAGTCATGGTTACGAAATCTTGAGCACCCCACCCCACCCGTGGCTTATTTTTTATTTTTTGCTCTATTTTCACCATTGTTCTCTTTGATGTCTGACGTATCCTTTTCCTTTAAATATTAATCAGGACTGTAGAACTGCAATATTCATGGGATCAGTACCCTCTATTTTATGTGTCTGCTGACTGAAAATATTAAAGATAATCCTCCAGAAGCACACATTTCCAAGGTGTATTACGAACCGCCCACTAGAGGGAACCAGAGACCATGCTGTATACCAGTGATGGCGAACCTTTTAGAGACCGAGTGCCCAAACTGTGATTCAAAACCCACTAATTTTTTTGCAAAGTCGCAATACAGCAATTTAACCTGCATACAGGTGGCTGAGAAGGGGCGATGTTGGGTGCCCACAGAAAGGTCTCCAAGTGCTGCTTTTGGCACCCGTGCCATAGGTTCGCCAACACTGCTATATACCAATGGTAGCTCATCTTCTGCACTGCAGATGATTTGGACCACAGCTACCACCATCCTTTGTCATTGGCAACCTAGGCTCGGAATTCTGGGAGTTGTGGTCCAAAACATATGGAGCGCCAAAGGTTCCCCACCACTGCACACTGTATAGTGTTTCTGTATCCACACTATTTTGTGTGTTACGGCTTGGGAGCAAACCTGAGGATACTGCAGTCCTGCTCTAGTATTGTGTGTACACCATTACTTTATGGATTTTATTTATTTAATTTGAATACCACCCACCTAGCCAGAGACTACTTAATCCTAACTGCCAATAGCTTTAAGCCAGAATTCGAAAATAGGTTTTGATACTACTGTATAATGCATCTTAAGCTGCATATAGATGGAACACTACACCATGATTAAAAAAAAGAAGAGTGACAGTAGCGCCCAGCTTGTGTGAAGCTCGAAGTCATGGTAGAAATCAGGAAGCCCCTTATTCCTATTTCCTGATTGCTTGCGGTCTACTTCCTCTCCGAACCACCACTAAGGGTTTTGGGACCATGAAGAAACGATAAGGAACCTCCCACTTCTTTGTTAGGCTGCAATATCTAGTCTTCCTACAGTTTTCTTTCTGTTGACTTGGTTAAACCACAGACTGGAAGGAAGAGAAAGAAAAATATAAGGGCTTTGATCTGTACTCAGCCTGGCTGGTCTGAATTAAGCAAGAGCCTTTGAGTGCTCAAGTTGTCAAAAGCCTGGCCTTTCCTCTTGGGTCAAAGGTGGCAGCAGAAGCCACAACGATGGCTCCCTCCTAGGGGTAAAAAAGGAATGCCCTGGTCTACACTTGCTTGAAAGAACAGGGTCAGAAGTTGCATTCTGTATAATGCACCACAAGTCTTACAGGGCTTTTTGCCACTTTTGCTGATGGCAGATCATTCCAAGTGGTCGGTGCTGTTCCACCACCACCACCACCAACAACTTTCACAAAAGCACACGATCACCTAGGAATGTGCATTGCCTTAATGCAAGAGAACCTTTTGAACCAATTAGACCAGGTCATTGGCACCTTGTCTGTTGTTTGGCATGAGAAGGAGGCTCAGTTGCTTCCAGCCTTTCAGATCCTATAATATGAAGCCCCGGACACTGTTTGGGAGGGTGTATGCAGGTGGCACCTGAGCATTGCAGTTACAGTTTCCGTGCTGATTGGCTTTGAATGACTCAGAAGCACTTGGTCTGAACACAGAGCCCTTCTAGAGAGGAACCACGCCATTCAAGAGACTGAGTCAGCCATGGCTGGAGCATCTTTGTCAATTTTTTTTATATCAGAAGGAATCTTTTAGAAGGCATTCATTTCAACAGCTCTATGTCCTTTGCTTCTGCGTCAGAAGTGCTCTTTCTACAACTATTACGGTTTAGACAAAAAAAGGGGGAACGTTAGTGAAGATAATCAGATAAACTCAGGAGATCGTTATTTGGCCCAACAGAATGTTGTGGTTTGCTCAGACCATATCCTGATCCATTTTTTGTACTGAGGATCCAGTTCTGTTCCATTTATATCATCACTAAGGCCTTTGTGACCTTACAGTGCACCTTTATTATAGGATATTTTATCTTCATCAGTTTGTTCTTTTGTGTGCTACATTATCTTGGGAGATGATTTTTAATGCCTGTGTTTTGTTTTAGGTTTCTTCAGTTCCTTTTAAAAAAATGTACCTAACACTTTAGTTTCCATAGTTTTATTTATTTTTTAATATTTTATTACAAATTTATAAAAAAAACCAGATAAACAGCAAAATAACATAAGGAAGAGAAAATAGCACACAACAATATAACAAAAGTATAACAAGTATAAGAGACATAAACCCAGTGCTACCCACCTACCCCTCGGTATTGTTAAACATAGTTGCAGATACACATCTGAAGAAAGACGAGGGGGAATTGGTAATTATAATGGTTACGGCCGCAAGGCTGATTTTTTTGCCAAATATTGGAAATCTAATAATTAGTAATGGAAGAATGGTATAAAGAGTTATGAAATTTAGCTATTAATGATAAACTGATGTGAAATCAAAATTAGGAAAGGGCTGAGCAAGTCTAATGACTTTAATGGAATATGGGATAAATTACTGGTATATGTATTCCAAAAGGGTAAAGGGTACACACCTGGAGAAGACCCAATGTATTTCTGGAGAGAAATGGGCTGGTCAATATTATGAAAGTTGTAATTTTGTTTAAGTTTCATAGTTTTAAAGGGCAAGATAGCTAATGTAAATTTGACATATGAGAGGAATCAAGAATTGGGTGACTGTACATTTGGAGCTTTGATTTGCTTGTCAGAGCGTATCGTCCAGCGATCAACCTCGGCCCGTCCAGTCCGGCAGTTGCGAGCGCGCACACTCTGGGTCGCCACCGCGAAAGAGGCCCGAAAGTCCATCACTCGAAATCGGGCCTTTTCGGTGGCCGCCCCTTCCCTTTGGAATAGCTTACCACCTGATGTGCGCTCTGCAGAGTCCCTGTTAGCTTTCCACCGAGCATTAAAAACCCTTCTCTTTTGTGAGGCTTACGGCGGCGCAACTTAATTCCCCCCCCCCCCCGGCCATCTCTATGTTTATCATCAATTATTGCTGCTGTGCTGCGACCATAAGCCTAAATGCTAAGATACCCTAGTTGTTTTAAAATTTTGTTTTATTGCTGTTGTTGTCACACACTGTACTGTTATTTAATTTGTTTGTTTTATATTGTACTGCTTGCTGACTTGTTCAGCTATTGGAAGCCGCCCAGAGTTCCGCTCTGGAAGATGGGCGGGGTAAAAATCCAATAAATAAATAAATAAATAAAATGGCAGCTTGTTCTCTTTTTCACTTCATGTTGCAGGTGGTGGAAGAAAACGGAGTCCGGAAGGTTATCGTTATGCCACATTCTACCGAATTCCATCCCTCCATGCATCCGCCTCCCCCCCATGTGCCCCATTATATGCACCCACATCCGGCTCTGCTGCCCCACCCGCCTCATCCCGTCTACCCTCCGGTTCCAGGGACGGGAGAAATACCGCCGCAGTTCATTCATCAGCATCCACCACCACCATCGCCGCATCTTTACCAGGAACAAGGTACCTTATTTGTTGACAAAAGGAGGGACAGTCATTGTAATTTATAAAGTGTATCGTTTGCTGTTGAACTGATGGCACATCTACGTGGATGACACAGAGTGCAGTCTTTCTGTTCCCTCATTGGGATGCAACAGCCAGGCACCCGGTTCTTGACACAGTACAGAAAGAATGTGGCTTTACATTAAAGCTTTAGATGTCTTGGTTGCTAGACAGTCTAGGCATGGTTGTTTACTTGACACTGGAGACTTATTTGGGCTACTCTTTGGTGACTGAAGCAGTATTTAATGGTTTGAACAAAGGTTTTGCTCACAGCCTGGCTATCTATCTATCTATCTATCTATCTATCTATCTATCTATCTATCTATCTATCTATCTATCTATCTATCTATCTATCTATCTATCTACACACACACACACACACACACACAGAGAGAGAGAGAGAGAGAGAGAGAGATTCCACACATCCTGGACATAACCTGTTTCAATTGTTACCCTCAGGGTGACGTTTTAGGGCATTCCACACTAGGACAACTAGATATAAAGCTAGTTTGTTTCCAAGTGCTATCAAACTGTTTCTTCTTCCTTTTTAAATAATAGGTTATATTGTATTGTTGTACTGTGTTTTTATTGTTGACTATATGATTCTTATATTTCCTTTTATATAGAGAGAGCATATTTTACCAAAACAAATTCTGGGCGTGTCCAACCACACTTGGCCAATAAAAGTATTCTGTTTCTGATTGAGAGAGAGAGAGAGAGAGAGAGAGAGAGAGAGAGAGAGAGAGAGAGAGAGAAAAGTAAAG
>JAHTLZ010000288.1:3070029-3089964 GCA_023846285.1 Phrynocephalus versicolor
TGTGTGTGTGTGTGTGTGTGTGTGTGTGTGTGTGTGTGTGTGTGTGTTAGGGTGTTTCATTTTGTTTGCTTCTGTATTATGTTTTGTTTCTGGATTGAATTGGGTACTAGAGCTGCTTTGAAGCCCTATTAAAACCCGCAGGGTTGTTTTGGGTCATTTCCTTGAGTGATGCTGACCCCTTCAGAGTTGAAATGTATTTTTTTTTAAATTCAAACAAACACACAAGCACACAGGGGCGGTGGTGTTTTCTGCAAACCTTTTAAAAGATAGACAATCAACTCTTCACATCCCCAACACACACAGAGACACACCCACCCACCACACCCACCCACCCACCAGGATTTGAAATGTAGGCCTTGCCGTTTTTGCATTGCATCTAATGGGTTTTCTTTGCCCTGCCCCTTTATAGAATCCCGTCCTCACGGCAGAATAAATTTTGTTCAGCGCGATGAAAGGACTCTCAAAATGCAGGAACACCTGAAGAAACGGCTAAAAGACAGACAAGCTTGCGGACACACAAATAATAAAAACAACAGCCCTCCTTCCTCGCCTCATAAGGCGAATAATTCCTCCAGCCCCAACGCTCAGAATGGACTTGGAAAGGTACAGCCAGGGACGGGAGGGCCAGTCAAGCCGAAGCAGGCAGGAAAATCCAGGAGCCCCGCCCCGTCGTCGGATTCGGGAATGGGAGGTAGGTAACAACGGTGTGGGAAACCAATATTTATTTTATTTATTTATTTATACGCCTTATATGCTGCCCACTACCCAAAGGTTTCTCCATGTTGTTTTCTCTCCACTAGTAAACGCTGAATAAAAACAACAGAAGACCATTAAAAACCTTGAGCACTCTTCCAGCTGATATTGGTGGTGATTCCCTGTCTTGGTTTCAAGCCATCAGTACAGCTGACTGTTGGGAGGGAGGGAAGAGTTGGATCTTGGCGTTGCAGACATTTCCCAATTTTGGCCTTCTTCGTCCCCGCCCCCCCCCCCCGAAAAGCACAAACCTCAGACCCCAAAATAACAACTCGAAAGCAAAAAGAATGAAAAGGGACCCTTGCTGTCAAAGCTAGACATAGAAGAGGTTATTGTAATGATTTTCAATATTCAGTCGCTATACATTTTGTCCTGTATACAGTACTTGTTCTTCTTTTAGGAAATGGGTAACCCATAATGGCCAGAATGGCCAAATTATTGGTTCGTTTTTGCAGTGGTGCTTTTGTAGCTAGCTGTTCCTTCTGCATTAGCCCTTGGCACCCATGGAAGAACTTCTGCGGAAATTCGGGGGTGAGGGGGAAACCATAGTAATGGCAGTGGTATGGGAAGGAGAAGTGTTAAGAGCAGAAAGGCCTGGATTCCGGGTAATTATATTACAGGCTCTTTGGGTCCAGGTGGTAATACATACATGACGTCTCTGGTCTAAGCCATAATGCACCTGTGTCCCTGTTTTTAATTGTCCAGAAGGCTGCCCTTCTTGCCCACGCACTTGTACAGCACTACTTGGTTTCTCTGCCGACTGGCTGGGTAACTCTGTTGACTTCCTGCAGGATTGGCAAAACAGATGCTTGAGGGAGGTCAAATCCTTTACTGATAGACGGAGCTCCTACTGGGTGAGAATGCACCCAGATGTTGGCATTGAAAGTCCAATTGCTGAAGTTCTGTGTACAGTTCACTGTGACCTTGGACTTGTTTTGCTTTGCAAGCATCCCTGGCCTCTGAGATCATGTCAAAATGTTCCGCTTAATTAGCAAAATCAATAAGCAACAACAACAACAAAAATTTGTTCAATTTCTGACCTAAGCATTAGTCCTGGCAGGGATTATCTGCTGTGATAATCAAGTTTAGATTTTGGTTCAGAGGTTACATACTGTATTCTGGAAACATGAATGCTTGTATGCATGGATTTATTTATTAAATACTTTTTACCCCACTTTTCTCTTTAGAAAGGACCTAAGGGGGTTTTGTATCATTAAAAGACAGTCTTCAATGTAAAAAAAAAATGCTTAAGATCTCTCATGGCAGGGAGGACAGGCACCTTTTGTGGAAACTTTTTTCGTATCTTTTGTCATGTGGCCAATTCCAGAAATTGAATTCTCCCTGACATTTTCTGAGGAAAAGGAACTTAACAAAAGCAGAACAGTCTAAGCCAGTGTTGGGGAACATATGGCACAGGTGCCAAAGGTGACACTCGGAGCCTTTTCTGTGGGCACCCGACATCGCATCATTTACAGCCACCTATATTCAGGCTAAATTGCTGTATTGGCACTTTGTGAAAAATTAGTCTGTTTTCAATCGCAGTTTGGGCACTCGGTCTCTAAAAGGTTTGCCATCACTGGTCTAAGCCACGTGTCTAAAAGAATGTGTCTGTGTTTGTGTGTGTGTGTGTGTGTGTGTGTGTGTGTGTGTGTGTGTGTGTGTGTGAGAGAGAGAGAGAGAGAGAGAGAGAGAGAGAGAGAGAGAGAGAGAGAGAGAACCAGTCTTTCAATGTCTCACATGTACTATAACTACTGCAGAAGTTAAATGTGACTTGATGGCCCATAACCACATAGAATTTTCAAATTGCTTCAGCCAAAACAAATGTTCAGGTGCACACAAATTCTTCTTAGTACTGTACAGGGCAAACTGAAGTTAAATGTGTGTAGTTCTGTTATCCTGCACTGTTTTCGTATTGACCATATTCAGAATAAATGAGGGCACCGTACATAGCAGGTGCTGGTATTCTTCTAATGAAACAGTCTCCATTTGGGTTTGAGATAGGAGAATGGTTTGCTGGATATTTTTCTTCTTGTTTCCCTCAATTTATAACACAGTTTGTGTGTGTGTGTGTGTGTGTGTTTTTTTTTTTTTTTTTTTAGAATCTGACATAGAATCTAGAAAATCTGAAGAGACCTTAAGCTTCAGTAAGCCTATAGTAAGTAATGATATCTCTTTAAGATGATGTATCATTTTCCTGCTTTCTCGGGGTGGCGGCAGTAGTGGTGGTGGAAGTACCATTTACAATACTGAAGTGAAAGAGGCAGGAAATACAGTATTTTGTGTCTAGTTCTGTCACAGAGAAAAGAGAGATTTAGCAGTTCAGGAAATGCCACTTGGTACCAACTCAGATGGCAAGTCCCGATGGGTGCTTTCCGGTCTGGAATACTGCCGTTGAGACATCAAAGGCTGCCTGGCAAAGAGTTAAAAGTTGGGCTGTGTTCAAGTCTGGAAATATTTTGAAATCCTTCATGGTGACTGATTCGGGGTTTGTCACAAAGCCTGCTGGGCGTATATTCCTGTGAATGTTCTTTGAAAATAATTTGCGGTGGATTGAAGGCAAGAGATAGAAGATACAGCTGCTGCATTTTTCCCTAGGAAAGTGGCCATGGTCTTGATTGTTTAAGAACATAAGAAGAGCCATGCTGGATCAGGCCAAGGGCCCATCTAGTCCATTTTCCTGTCTCTCACAGTGGCCCCAGTAAATGCCTCTGGTTGCTCACGAAACTAGATATCTGTCTCCTGGTACCACTCCCATGCATTTGGCCTTTGACATAACCCTGTTTTTTTAAAGCCTGGAAATGACACATCCCCATCATGGCTTGTAACCTGTGATGGACTTTTCCTTCAGGAATCTGTCCAGTCCCCTTTTGAAGGCATCTAGGGCAGATGCCATCCCCATATCTTGTGGCAGGGAGTTCCACAGAATAGCAACATGCTGGGTAAAAAAAAAAAATACTTTCTTTTGTCTGTTCTCACTCTCCCAATCCTCAATTTGAGTGGATGCCCCCTAGTTCTGGTATTTTGTGAGAGGGAGAAGAATCTCTCTCTATCCAATTTACTCATGCTTTGCATAATTTCTTTTTGAAGGTATCAGAAATACAGGCGAGGTCCGTGGTCTTGTCCTGGGTTCCCCCTGTTGTATTGCAGAATGAAGAAGTGCATAATCTTGCTCCTGCAACATTCACATTTGAAGTGGCGGTCTCAAACAGTGGCAAAAGTGGGAAATTTAAATCGGTTTATGTGTAAGTCCAGTTTCTTAACAACACACCTTTTCGTCGTGGCTGCTCTGATCGTGAACCTTGTTCTCCAACTCCCATTTCCTTTTTTTAAAATTATATGTTATTTTCATGTCATTTTAATTTTATTTTCATTCTCTTACTATATTTTTATGTTTTTTTATTTTATGAATTGTATGGTTTTGTTCTGTGTTGTATTGTATTGATAAATTGTTGTTAACTGCCCAGAGTGGCCTTGTTACCAGATGGGCAGCAGAAAAATAAATAAATAAATAAACATTTCCATTGCATTTTTTTTTTCAGGCCTTGATAGTGGGACGCTTTCCACTCTTTGGTTTCTAGGACCAAAACCTAATGCTAATAGATACAACATTTAAGATTCATCTTCCAAATGCAGTGGTACCTTGTATAAAGGAATTAATTTGTTCCAAATGAAATTATGTTAAGCAGATTTTCCTTTACACAAATTTCCCATAGGAATGCATTGAAAACGGAGTGATCCCATTTTTATGTTGTACAGATTCTCCCCATAGGCGATTCTGTTAAGCAAATTTCCCCCATCTCCGGAATTTTTTATGTTGTACAAATTTTATGTTATACAAGCTGTTTGTTATACAAGGGTCCACCGTATACAGATATTGTTCAGCCCCATCTCACTGTCGGGCAGGGGCTCTTTTTCCTGTTCCTTGGACCGTTTGTTTTTCAAAGAGATGTTTTTTGTTTTGTTTTTTCGTTCTGGATTCTGTGCCCACCTTCATGCAAACAGTACCGACCTATTACTGTGGGGGAAAGCTTGAATAAGGTTCCCAAGGAATACTGGGAAAAGCCTTTAGAGTTACAAATACGCAGCTGTCATGACCTAATAGATGTTTCTCTCTGCAGTGGCGAAGACACGTCTTTCACTCTTCCTGATCTCAGACCAGCCACTGATTATCATGTTAGGTAAGCAAGGAGAACACATGTCGCTGGAAGGTCAACAGTCCTTGAAACGGCTGGCTGGGCTGGATAATCTAGTTCAAAATTGATTAACGATGAATGATTGTTTTTAGGAAATAGATGAGAAACAGGGACTCAAGTCTGCAGGGTGAAACAGGCAAATAGTGCAGTATCATTGAATCATAGAATCCTAGAGTTGGAAGAGACCTCAAAGGCCATCCAGTCCAACCCCCTGCCATGCAGGAACCCCATCACAATATTTCCGACAGATGGCCACCCAGCCTCTGCTTAAAAACCTCCAAAGAAAGAGACTCCACCACTCTCCTTTGTGGCAGAATATTCCACTACCAGACAGCTTTAACTGTCATGAAGTTCTTCCTAATATACAAATGGAATCTCTTTTCCTGTAGTTTGAGACCATTGCCCCAAGTCCTAATCTCTGAAGCCATGAAAAACAAATCAGTCCCTTCTTTGATATGACATCCTTTCAAATATTTAAACATAGCTATCATATTCCCCCCTCAGCCTTCTTTTTCTAAGACTAAACATTCTCAGATCCCTAAGACTATCCTTGTAAGACATGTGTTCCAGACCTTTAACCATCCTGGTCGCCTTCCTCTGGACCCACTCGAGGTCAACATCCTTTTTAAACTGAGGTGCACAGAACTGGACACACTACAGGTGCCGCTCTCTACCGTTTAGACCAGTGGTTCTCAACCTGTGGGTCCCCAGATGTTCCTGGACTGCAACGCCCAGAAACCCCTTCCAGCATAGCGAGTGGTAGAGGCTTCTGGGAGTTCCAGTCCAGGAACATCTGGGGACCCACAGGTTGAGAACCACTGGTTTAGACTATTCGCTATAGTCTAATGTCAAATGCTGTTTTATCCCTGCACATTAGAGTTGGGCCTTTACATTGCTCAGGTAGAGCACTCATTGGGAAATTATACAGTTAGGTGTGTGTGTGTGTGTGTGTGTGTGTGTGTGTGTGTGTGTGTGTACGCGCACACACACACTTTTGAAAAACACAGCATACAAAACAGAGTAATAGTGCTGGTTTTACTTCTGCTGTGAAATCGCATCCAGCATCTTGAGCACTGGTGTTTTGTGGGCACAAGAGCAAGGCTGGAATGTGTTTGTGAGTCTTCCAGCCACAATAAAGAGCAGAACTTAATCTCTGTTATGTCTGTGCATCACTAAGCTTGGTGATTATATACAGAAGACAGCACAAGGCAGGAGACAAGATCTCCGGCAACCTTTCTCTGATAAAATTTGTTATGAAGTCTCACATTATCTCCTTCAGTGTTGCATTCATGGTGAGTCTAACAAAGGCAAAAGGGAACAAGTAACAACAACAACAATCATAGGTTAAACTGTCCATAAAATAGAGAGATTAGAGAGGTAGATTTTGTTTCTATGCTGTCTGTATTAGTGAAAGGTCATTACTTGTGGTGGTGAGCATAAATGAAATTAAACGCTGCCTCTACAGCATTAACCCGCACCCCAACGACATAAAAATGACAGAATAATACAGGCAGTGATGCACACAACAGAATTACATGGAAACATAATCTTTTATTTATTTTATTATTTTATGTGGAGTATTTTTACCCCACCTTTCTCCTTGGAAAAGGTCTCAAGGCAGATTACAGTAATGAGGGACAATATACAGTCCAGTACAATTAAGACATATTCAAGTTTGAGAACAGGGAATTGAGTGACATCTCACAGCGTTAAAAGACAATATTACATTAAAGCTACAAGAGAACGCGAGGAGTTAAAAGGGGAGTAAAATTCCATGTAAAGTTATGAATGACGGAAACTAACATTGAAAACATAGTGTCAATGTAAACCCATAAGGTTATAAGTACTTATAAACACAAAGTCTATGTGATCCTATAGATTCATATAAAAGACACATTGTAGGTAGTCCATCATTCAGGGAAAGCTTGCCGGAAAGACGTCAGAGATGGGGCAGACCTGGCCTTTAGTGGGAGGGAGTTCCAGAGTCTGGGCACAGCAGCCGAGAAGGCCCTTTCATGTGTTCCCACAAGACATACCTATGTGGGAGGCGGAATGGAGAGAAGGGCCTCTCCTGATGACCTTAACACCTGAGCCAGTTCATACTGTGAGATTCGATCTTTGAGGTAGCTAGGACCCAGGTCGTACAGTGCTTTTTAGTGCTCCAAAATAAAAAAAAATGCAAATTCCTATCTCAGAAGAAGTGTGTTTTTAAAGTACTGTTTGCTGCCTTGATTGGACACTGGAATTCATAGGGCACGAATTCACTTAGTATCAGATCAAAGGAAACAGGAAAAAAAACATGGTAGCAAAAAGGGTCTCATATGTGAGATGCAATGTTACAAGTATCTCTTTTACTCAGTCATCCCTGTTGAACCCCATTCTGAAGTTGTGTGTGGTGGGGTTCCATTTCATTGTGTACTTGGCATGCTTGTTCAGCTTTTTTTTTTTAAATTACCATACAGAGTTTCAGCCTCAAGTAGTTCCACAAAGGAAACTGTATCAGAGCTGGCCAGTTTCACTACAGAGACGTGTGAACCAGACCCTCCCGCTGCACCGAAAGTCGTCAACAAATCCAAAAACAGCCTGACTGTCCAGTGGAAGGTAACTATCAAGCCAAAGTGTGTTTTCGTGTGCTAGTTTGTATTAACAGGCTTGAAAAGTAAATATGGATTTTTTTTATTTTAAAATGGGATAGACTGACTCCCAGCATACAGTAAAGCAAAGTGTTCTGCTTCTATACCACCCCATACCACTTCAAGTAGTCCCTGGGTGGTTTACGGTTTTAATTACAGTATGGAGGCTACACATTGCCTCCCCCCAGCAAGCTGGGTACTCATTTTACCGACCTCCGAAGGATGGAGGTCTGAGTCAACCATGAGCCTGCAACCTGGGATTGAACCCCAGGTCGTGAGCACAGTTTTAGCTGCAGGACAGGCATTTAACGCAGTGGTTAAATGTTTCTATTAAAAGTTTATATGAAAAATGTTTCTGTTAAAAGAAACAGTGTAAAAGGCTAAAACATTTATATATATAGTACAGAAATGTTTCACTTAAAATGAGTCTTGCCAATTGAAAGAAGCTGATGGGGGGGAAATCTCAAATCAAGTGGATTTTTTTTTTGCTCAAGATCTACAGAAATCTGCTCACAAAACATTTTTAAATGAAACGTTAAACTTTGGGATTGCAGACTTTGTCTCGCTAGTTTGTGAAAGCCATCTCAGTCCAGAGCAAGCAAGTCAGGCTGAATATAAGATGAAATATTGCCCGGTGGAAGTTGCATGGCTTTTCAGGCTGTGCTTCTGTTTGTGGAGAAGGCTGTACCACTTCCACGAGCAGCCATGAATAGGAGTCTCAGCATTCAATAAACAAGCAAAATTTACTGCTAATATACATATGTATGGAACGTGCAAACAATCTATTGAAGTGGTTGGGATTGAAAGCTAGAAATGTATTTTTCTCCAGTAGGCAGGCAAAATAAATGTGTCTTATTCCACTACCACCCTTTTCTTTTTCTTTTGTAGTCCTCCAATGACAATGGCTCCAAAGTAACTAACTACCTTTTGGAATGGGACGAGGTCAGTTCCTTATTTTATGGCCTTTTATTTCAGCTGAATTTGTGTCCAGTCTATTGTGGCATCAACATACTGCTTCGGTGCCTGGGTCACTTTCCTGATTCTCTTCAATGTCCTGCTAAGAAAATAATTTCAATTACACACTCTGCAAGTGGAGGTACCTATGCTGCAATGTTTTCCCATTACAGAAGCACGCCGGTTTCTCTAGAAGACTCAGCTAGAGAGAATAACATGTAGGAATGGTTCTGCACTCTTTTGGACTTCTGGAGCAGCGCTCCCTAACTTTGAAGTCCCCCAGATGTTCTTAGGCTACAGCTTCCAGGAATCCTGGCCAGCACAGCTGGTGGGGAAGGCTTCTGGGAGTTTTTGCCTTGGAGTATCTGGAGACCCAAGGTTGGGAAACACTCTTCTAGAGCAGGCATGTCCAAATTTCAGCCCTCCAGATGTTTTGGACTGCAACTCCCACAGTCCTTGGCCATTGACAATCTAAGCATAGAATTCTGGGAGTTGCGGTCCAAAACATCAGGAGGGCTGAAGTTTGGACATGCCTGTTCCAGAACAAAGATGAGAAATGGTCCTCCCTCCAGATGTCGAACTACAGTACCCATTGACCCCTACTGGCTGGGGCCGAGAGGAGCTTTGGTCCTCAGGTAACTGGAGAGGCACATGTCCTCCGCCCTGTTCCAGGGAGTTAATACTAGCACTGAGTCCTTTAGATTCTTCATAGATACAGGAAGACTTGTATAAATTATTGGGTGTTCTTCGTTTTTGGAAGTGTTGTATAAAAGATTAAAAGCATCAGTTGGGGCTTTGGAATTATTGCAGAGTTGCAACTATCTGGCAAATGCTTACAGAAAATGGAGACGATCCGTTGGATTTCACTCTGACCCTATTCTTTCTAAGGCCCAGTTGGTTTACTCCTGCTAGCATGGTTGTTCCCTCCCAAAATTTGTATCCTTCTTTGAACCTGCACCCTGATTTTCTAAACTCAGTTATACGAGCCATGAAGGTTAGAACCAGAATCGAGTATTTTGCAGTTGTGTCGGCACTGTTGTCCGTTTCAGGCTTATCCCGATGTGCAGTTGTAGTTCTGTTGCTTTAACTGGGGCGGCTGGACATGAACAGTATGTGTCTGCATGCAAGACAGCTTTGCTATTTGTATTTTAGAAATGTGCCTTCAGGATCCTTAAATATTGAAAACAGAATCAGTAAATTGAAATGCCTCTGAAGGGAACCAAGCAGTGAACTGCAGGTTTATAGGACCATGAGTCCCCATGGTCCAGAAACTGGGTTTTGTTTTCTTCCTGTTTTTGGTTTTTTGTTTCTGCGTTTTGTTCTGCTAAGCCATGCCACAGGAAGGATTGTGATTTCTGAGGCCTCGCTGAGGCGATGTACCAGATTCCTGAAGCGGAATATCTGACTTATTTTTTTTTTTTAAATTCGGAAAGGGCAAGAATGGAGCAGCGTTCAAGGAATGCTATTATGGTCATCTGAAGCAACACAAAATAACCAAGCTGACCCCGTCTACAAGATACACGTTCAGGGTAGCCGCCAAAAATGACATCGGAATGAGGTAAAGGAAAACGGGGAAAGAGGGCGGAGCCGCACGACTCTCAGAAAGGCAGTCATGGCTCGATAGATATATAATTTCTCTTCTTCCTCCTTCCAGTGGGTTCAGTGACACGCTGGTGTGTTACACAATAGGAATGGTCCCACCTCCACCCCTGCCACCTCAGCTGACGGAAGCCGGGGTGACCTGGTTGTCCCTGAAGTGGAGCCCTCCGAATGGAGTCTCTTCGGACGATTCTCTGACGTACGCTTTGGAAATGGAAGAGGAGGGCTCTGTAAGTTTCTCGTGTTTATGAGCTTAGCGTCTCGGGATGGAGATAGAAGAGGAGCAGCTGCTTTAAGGCAGAAAACGAGGTTGCCTGGTAGATAATTACTGGCTGCCTTGTTGAGGCCACCCAAAGGAATTGGCAGTAGAACATCCCTGAATCTTCTGCAGCTGACTTAATTCTTCTTCTTCTTCTTCTTCTTCTTCTTCTTCTTCTTCTTCTTCTTCTTCTTCTTCTTCTTCTTCTTCTTCTTCTTCTTCTTCTTCTTCTTCCTCCTCCTCCTCCTCCTCCTCCTCCTCCTCCTCCTCCTCCTCCTTCGAGGTCTCTTATGATCACAGTGCAGCTTTGTATGGGGGCTCTGTAGGGATGACTCAATGGGCAAGATTGGAGCCACTAGTTTTCAAAAATGTAATAATCAAGGTTGGATTTCAGCAGATATTATGTCTTGGTATTTGTTATCTGACCATGAGATTGTTATTCTTGAAGAGTTTTTTGTTTCCTTAGATGTGGTAAAGAGAAATAAGAGTTGTACCAGACTGCTCAAGAAAATACATTTATTTTTCCCTTTTCCTTCGTGAATAGGACTATGGTTTTCAAGCAGCTTATAATGGAGATGAGCTTTCTTGCACTTTAGAAGACCTTAGGAGGAGTACGTCTTATAAATTCAGGGTATGTGCTCATCTGAAATGTTACCACATGTAGTTGCTAATTAACCCGCAGAATCTATATTAAAAAAAAAAACTTCTGTTGACTTCTGGGAGTGGTGTCTGCAGAGTATGCCAAGTAACAAATACTACTGGGGTCCTAGAAAAGCATGAAACAGAAGGGTGGTGGTACAGATTTCACCTCTCCCTCCTCTGATGCACAAAACATCTTCCCTTGTCTGGTAAGCAGGAGACCATGGTGAGGGACATTGTTAAGCAGTGGGGATTTTCTGCCTAGAATCTTGAATATTTGGGTTTCCTACATGTCCCCATTTCATCCAACACTGCCTTATAGGTTTTGGTCACCATGCAACAGCTATCTCTCAAAACAATCAAACACCCCCCCCAAAAAAAAACATGCCCCCAGCGTGGCCTGTTTTAGAAAAATTGCCTTTAAGAAATAGCTTTTATTTATCTTGGGGTGCATTTAGACTCTTGAAATAATTAATTGATGGATTGGGTTTTTTTAATTGAGTTCAAAGTCACATGATAGCCACATTTTTGGAGGTTGGTGTGTGTGTGTCCTCTTGGGACAACTTTTAATCCATTTTTGAATTGCATTGTGGGTCAAGGGGTCTATATGAGATTTTTGAGTTATTGCATTTGAGAGTTTGTCCTCTGCCACCGCACAGGCTAGCTCTGCGTAGTGTTATTTTTAATAAGTGATGTTTTTTTAAATTTCTTGCAATCTGGCATAGCGCTGGTTCACTTTGCACTCTAAAAACAGCCCTTTTTATAAGACCATTACACCTAAGCCTCTAAATTGCCCATCTTATTTTGCTGATTTAACTAACTTTGAACATAGAAAAGCATTTACTCGGGCTCGTCTTGATATGCTACCACTTGCCAATCTAAAGGGCCGTTATACACAATCTCCATACCATAAGAGAGTCTACTCTTGTGATAAAAAATCTGTCGAGAACTTGGTACATGTTGTGCTTTATTGCCCACTATTTGGAATCCATCGGGAAAGACTTTTGAAATTCATCTTAGAAAAATATCCTGGTAGATCTGATGAAGAAAAGCTCAAAATCTTACTCTGTGATAGAGATAAATTTGTTACGTTTCGAATGGCAAGGTTCTGTTCTTTACTTATTAAAATGAAAGTTGCTTTAACTACTTCTAATAGTCAAATTGATATCTAGGTTTCTGTACCCTCAGGCCCCTTTTTATCTATTTTTTTGTTATTTTATTGATACTTTTATTGTACTGTTTTTACTTGATGCATTTTGCAATGGCCCTGTGAGCCACGCAATGAAATTTATATGATGATGATGATGATAGCGCTGGTATAACAGAGAGGAAATAAAAATAAAGCAACCTGATGCACATGAATGGAGACAGACAGACACACAGAGTGATTTGAAATAAAACTCTCTCACAGCCAAATAAAATAAAATAATTTGTTTCCCAACCAAAAATCATGCTTCTGGTGGTGGTGGGGGGTGGGGGAACCTATGTCCCCATGCATGTTGGGTAGTCATCCTTTTTTAATTAAGAAAAGCAAAGCTCTATTTCAAACTTGCTAAGGCCTATTCAGATACATCATTCTTTCCCATGTGTAAAGCACGCTCGCAGTTTGTTTTATTCCTTCTCAATAGCTTTCTTAATCAAGGTTAGGTGGGTTATTGTCAAGTCTTGTTTGACGGCTTCTAACTGGAAAGCTGGGTACTGTATAAGAAAAAAGCTACAACCCTAAAAGGCCCTTACCTTTTTACACTTGAACTAGGGCGTGGTTTTAAAGCTGCTCTTTCTTCTCTTGGTGCCATGACAGCTGTTTGCACACAACACCGAAGGGAGAAGTGGTCCCAGCGAGGTGGTAGAATACGGCACAAGCCCTGACAAACCGGGGCCTCCGGGTAAACCGTCTGTCAAGGGAAAGATCCATCCACATAATGTGAAAGTTACCTGGGGTAAGGAGATGTCTGTTTTGTAAAAACCCTTCCTTGGGGCTCACCTGCCTCCCTTGTTGCACAAGAAAGAAAATAACATTGGTTCTCGTTCAGCTCTCTGCATGTACTGTCTCTGAGGGTGTCTGATTAGCTGTGCAAAAGGGACAAGCAAGAGGGACATTTGTCTGAATGGATGGGTTTAGCCATTGCCCGGATCGTTGCCTCTTGAGCACGCTCATGTGCATCATATGTTGTGCTTCTCATGACTCCTCCCTTCCCTTCCACCCCATATACTGTATGGCAGAACAATTAATTAGTTCTGCATGAACTGCAGGCTTGTCTCACCTCGAGTAGGCATGGGCATTTTGTTTCGGAAGTGGCCCAGTTCCAGAATGAAACGCGGGAGCCCAGCTGGTGTTCGGAACCTAACCAACTAAACCCCAACGACGACATCATCTTTCCTTCTCCCTGGCATTGGCCAATCAGACAGGGAGGCAGGATGATGCATTTCCCTGCACAGCTCCTGATTGGCCAGTGCCAGGGAGAAGGATATATGCTTCTTCCTCATTGGAGTTTGGCCCTGTGCGACCCCAGTGCAAGGTAAGGGATTGGCTGAATTCATTAAGGAAGGTTGGTCCGGTTCTGAAAACCAGCTTGGCTCCCACGTTTCATTTCAAAACTGGACCACTTCCAAAATCTGGAGTTGTTTTTGTCAGCCAATGTAGCGTGTTCAAAATAAGGCAAAGGTTTAACCATAAGGTTCTGCGGCCAGTATCTTTTTGCTAATTCTAATTAGAGTAAACCCATAGATTTAGTGGAATGTACAGACTGTGATTTACTGTGTACCTAGCTGGAACTAGCAGCTACATTCTGGCCTGCCTGGTTACCTAATGTCAAGCTTAAGACTAGGCATTCGTTTTGGTATGACCATCCTACAAATAAAGATTTGGGGCCAGGCAGCACACCGGTTCTTCTCCCTGCCTTGGAACTCCTGGAGTTGGCTTCAGAATATGCGCTTTACCTACAGATCAAATTCTTCCTTTTTGATTTTTTTGTTTTTGTTTTTGTTTTTAGATCCACCAAAGGATAATGGAGGGTCAGAGATCTCGACCTACGTCCTAGAAATCTCTGAGGCCTCAGCTGGTAAGGATGGCATTAACCTAATATGTCCAAGAATCACTCCTCCCCCCTTTTAGCGTAACTGCTGTGATCAGAAATCTGGATCCAACCCAATATCTGTGCAAGAGAAAGTTTTTAAAACTTATGACTTTAGTGTCATACAGGAAGGTTTACAGTAGGTACTACCATTTCTCTACTCCCCAATTTTGTTTTCACACACAGACACAGACACAGACACACACAGAGAGAGAGAGAGAGAGAGAGAGAGAGAGAGAGTAAATGTATGTTTTGTTTGGTTTATGTATATTTACACCCACTTTTACAGCCTGGCTGGAGAGTAAAAGCAGCTTGGACCATGCTGTTACTATTAACTGTCATTAATAGCTGTTCACAGTCAGCCTACCACCAACAGTTTGTGACCAGGGTGGTCTTAGTCTTTCCCCTAGACCCCCAGATGTACCTGCCTATGGTATTTTCAGCCTGGGAAAGATGAGAAAGTGATTGACAGTCCCGTGGCATTCAAGTTTTTCTTATGTTGCCTGCTGCCAGAATGATCCATTTCTCCTGTTACAAAACAGTGTCTTTTTTCTTTCTCCATCCTGCCTATTGGCTTGTGATTAGTCATTTTTCCCTCCCTCAGGCAATGTATGGGAAACAGCCTACAGCGGTTCTCTGAGGGAGCATATCTGTGCTCATCTGAAGCCTGGTACGTCCTACAGACTCAGAGTTTACTGCATTGGAAGAGGCGGCCAAAGCCAGGTGAGCAAGCCAGCCGCTTTAAAAGAAGTGGCCCTACAGTTGTGTAGCACTCAACAAAACAAAACATGCAAAAACACCCGGGGGTTCAGTCCCAGGAAGCCAGCTCAAGGTTCACTCAGCATTCCGTCGTTCTGAGGTCAGTAAAATGGGTACCTAGCTCGCGAGAGGAGGGGGCCAACATGTAGTCTGCAGAATTAATGTGTAGCACAGCCAGTGCTTGAAGCGCTAGAGGGAGGAATATAAGTGAACAGCACCCTTTGATTTGCTTTTTTGTTTGGCTGGTTGTGAAGATGGATTTCAAAACTAGGTGAGTTTGGAGTTGGTTTTTTTTTTTCTTTTGACTTTTTTTAAAAATTGAGTTCATCTGCTGCAGAAACCCTGTGTGTAAATGAGGCCTGGGGTGCTGTGCTACGCTACCAGGGCAACTGCAAAACCCTACACTGGGAAATACAACTTAGCATTTTCTTAATCTAGACAAGCCTAGGAGGGCAGTTCCTTGGTAGGAGTTGATTAGACCACACATAATTTCCTGATACGAGACTGTTATGTCCACAGTGTGAAATTCCACCCCACCCATTTTGGAAACGAGCATGCTACAAAAAAGGACATGTGGAACAGATTGTTTATTTATTTTATTATTTATTTATTTTGAATTTTTTTAAACCCCACCTTTCTCCTTGGAAAAGGACCCAAGGCGGCTTACAATAAAGAGGGGCAATATACAGCTCAGAATATTTAAGACATATTCAGATTAAGAACAGGGAATTCGGAGAGGCATCTTAGACTAACACGTGCTTTTTTTTTTTAGCTGTCGGATATACTCACGGTTCAGACAGCAGCTGTTCCTCCTGGGCCATGCCACCCTCCGTCTCTGGCCGGCAAAGCCAAGCCTAAGGAAATCTCTCTTCAGTGGGGTAAGAATTGCCACCTTGAAGAAGAAAGATGTATGAAATTGTATGTGGCTTACGGAAACCTGTAGCGTAGGGAAGTGCCTTCAGAAAATTCTAGACGTCCTGAGTGATTTCTTTGGGATGCATCCTACCTTCCTTTCAGTACTGGGCTCTAAGGTGGCAACGTACATCCAACACCTGCCAGTTTTTTTTTAATGCTCAGGACCTAGTAGGGGGCAACTGGACTGCTCAATATGGCAGATGTAGAAGCTGACCTGTTCTGAGATGATGCAGAAACCAGAGTTGATGCCAACAACTGAGATGATGCAGAAACCAGGGAGCTGATGCCAACAGGATTGAAACAGGAAGGGGGGGCTGTCCCATGGATTAATTCCATGTCTGCCTTTGGAAACTGCTTGGAGGGTGTTTTCTAAGCAGAAGTCGAAACAGAGTGAAGCAGCTTGTTTAGAAAGTCCAGTCCTCTCATCTCTGTTAGTTCAGGATGCTACCGGCATTATCAACTGATGCGGGTAGCATAGCCAGTGGTTGGATCATCCAAGAGTGTGCCCCTGCAGGCTACGAAAGAGAGCCAGTTGCTTTGCTTTGGCTTTCCCAGGTGGCCCTCTGCGCCTGTGCACAACCTGCCATACCCGTTTGTCTCGTGGCTTATTAAACTGTGAAGTGAGTTGAGGCTGAGCCATGCAGCTGGTGTTTGGAAGGGGCGGGATGGCAGGCGAGAGTTACCAAGAACTAGAAGGTACTAAACGGTGCAGAAGCCATACATGTCGGTTGGCAGAGGGCTGTTTGGAGAAAACCACAGTACGAAACCAGCCCTTCCGCCCAGACAGCATTTGGGAACCCACTGTGCCACGAGGAGGTGGCGGAAACAGACATAGCAGAGACAGCCGCCCGTAGCTGACCTTGCGTTTTATTTATTTATTTATTTATTTATTTATTTATTTATTTATTTATTTATTTATTTATATAGCTTGTATGCCGCCCACTACCCAAAGGTCTCTGAACGGCTCACAATCAAAGTAAACAATTCAGACAATTAAAACATCAAATTGCAATAAAATTAAAACAATAAAACACTTGTATACAATAAATACAATATATTAAAATACCCCACTAAAATCACCACCAGGACCCACAATAATCAGTTGAAAGACTTCTGGAACAGGAATGTTTTTACCTGGCGCCGGAATGTCATCAATGTTGGCGCCAGGTGGGTCTCGCTTGGGAGGGCATTCCATAATCTGGGGGCAGCTGCCAAAAAGGCCCTTTTCCTACAAGCCATCCCTTCCACCTCCTTGAGGGATGGCTCTTTCAGGAGGACCCTCTGGCTAGATCTTAATTCCCAGGTAGGTGTCATATGGAAGGAGACAGTCCTTCAGGTCTCTAGGTCCTAAGCCGTTTAGGGCTTTAATTTGAAGAGCCCACTTGCACGCCGGTTGCTCCTTCTTTTTCAGAACCCCCTCCTACGGATGGAGGCTCAGAGGTCACCGAGTACATTGTGGAGATGGCCGACGGTGACCAGGATGAACGTAGGCCGGTGTATCGTGGCCAGGCCCTAGAATGCACAGCCCATGGTCTTCTCCCAGGACGAACGTATGGCTTCTGGATACGAGCCGCCAACAAAGCTGGGGTACCAGACTGAACTTCCTGTCTGAGACGAAAGAATTGCTTATTACATGTTCCCTATATGTAGGATGTTTCAGGGTCTTGGCTTGTGTAGACTTCCAACCACGTCTGTGTTCTGCACCGGGAAAGTCCAGGTCTTGAGCTCAGGATAGTTCATGCAAGTGAGAGATGCTATTGTGTAGTTCAGTGGTTCTCAACCTGGGGGTCGGGACCCCTTGGGGGGGGAGTGTCGAATGACCATTTCACAGGGGTCACCCTGAGCCAGTGAAGAAAAAGGCACAAACGGCTTGGATCTGGAGGAGGAGGGGGAGGAAAGAGTGAGTTACATCTGGATAGGTTGGAGGGGATGTCAGTCAGTGGCACCGGAGGCTGCTACGATTGGCTGAGGGTGCCTGTAGAGGGAAGTTCTCTATGGGATCTGCAGCAGTGGCCTGCCAAAGGGGGCTTGCGGCCTCTTCCAAGCAGGGTAAGGGGTCACCACAACATGAGGAACTGTATTAAAGGGTCGTGGCATTAGGAAAGTTGGGAACCACTGCTGTAGCTCCTGTAAAACTTTGCATCAGGATTTCTTGACCTTTTGGAAACCTGTCAGGAAGCAAGAGCCTTTTCACACGACCCCTAAGATCCACTGGCCACTTAAATTCGAACCAGAGATCTTGGGGGTTTGTCGCTGTTTCTGTGTTCCCACCCCCTCCACACTCCTGGCTGCTGGCTGCGTGAGGGGAGGGAGAGAAAAAGAAAGAAAAGAATGCCGGCTTACCTCCATTCTGCCAGTCTCGCTCTATTCCTGGCAGCATTCAGATCTCTTAAAGGGGCGGGGGGAAAAAAAAAACAGAAGTCAGGAGAGCCCGGCACTCTCTACGTTAGATCCGCATCAGGGATTTTTCACCTCCGGAGAGCAGGTACCTGAAAAGTGCGCTGGGACGCGCTTAGGTGGGCATGGTCGCACTTAATTATCTGTAAACTCCGGAGCTGGTGGGGAAACAATTTTAAGCTCCGGAGCTGGGAGCCATTTGCTGCGGAGTTTAGAGGCCATGTGAAAAGGCTGCAAGAGACTTGTACAGTTATGCTCATGCCTGGTTTTCTACAATTAAAGCTTTTCTTTGGCCCTAGCAAATGAAATACCTCATTTTGCTGTCATCTTTCTACATCGCAAGAGACTGTATGAAGGCTTCACAAAGGGTTGAGCCAACGCATTTATCTGCTTCCGTTTGGGACACTGTTTCCTGAAACACTGATATCTTAAACTATGCATCTGCTCCTGATTTTGAAGAGAGATAAATCTCTCAGTCTTAATTCCACTGAATCCTAGCCACGTTTTTGCTCTGCATTTGGTTGTGAGGTTTTGCAGCATATGGCTTGTGTAGAATATTTACGTTTATACTGCACATTTGCATTAAAACAGTTCTTGCCGTTTCCTGACCTCGAGGGTTCTGTTTCCATGCAGCTTGGCCCTTGCTCAGAAAAGGCAGAGATTTCTACAGCTCCTGGGCCCCCAGATCCTTGCTGTGCCCCTCAGCTCACGTGTAAGACAGCGACTTGTATAGTAGCCTCGTGGGAGGTATGTGTATAATTCTTCATATTTCACTGTCACGTGAGTCCATGGGACCTGCACAGAGAAATTCTAAAGGAGTGAAGGGATGGCCTCCTTTTAATAATCAAGAGCTCTGCATGCATTACGAGCTTCCAAAATAAGGAATTAAATGCCTGTATGTGCGTCGAAATTCAAGGAAGGGTTTTGTGTAAAAAATGCCACTACAGTGATGGGAAAACTCTCTCCTGGCTTATCACCGTAAGTCGGTGCCTCATTGTACCCTGAAGTTCTCCTTGATCTGTCCCTAGAAATGCCGGAGCTTCTTCCGCAAGATTTTTCTAACCCCATATATCTAACTCCCCTTCCAAGTCCATTATTCTGTGATTCTAAATTCAGCTGGTTTGCCGTTCCAAGTGCCACCCCAAGAGCTGCTGGAAAAATCAGCGGAATCACCGTCCTCAATATTGTCCTTCCGCAAATAGTAACTTGGCCCATGGTTTCGACAAAAAGGCAGGCCTTGGAACAGCAGCGGGAACCCTTAAGAACTAGGGCAATAACATGGCTTTAATATAATCCTTATTTTGGTGCCCGTTTATCATGTCTTCCTCGGAAGTCTAGTGAGAGAGCCCGGCTCCGTTTCCCATCTGTTAAATTTTCTACTTTTGCTTCCTTTGACTTCACTTGCTGGACGGTTTGAAGTGGTTTTAAAGCGCTCTTTATTAATTCTGTTTCTCGCTGAGACCTATCAATCGAAAGCAACCCTAAATTACTTAAATCTGATATCACTGTCTTCAGTACACTATGTGTGATGTGGTATGTCTCCTGTGGTGACTCTAGTAGAGTTTCCAAGGTGTGTGAGTTATTTAAGTAGTTTTACCACCCCATGGCTGAGCAGGAATTTGAACAGAGATCTTGTAAGTTGTAGTCCAACAAACTTTCCTGCTGTACTCAGCAGCCTCTCATGCCAGTTCTATTGCCTTACATGTGTGTGTGTGTGTGTGTGTGTGTGTGTGTGTGTGTGTGTGTGTGTGTGTGTGTGT
>JAHTLZ010000288.1:3096751-3153110 GCA_023846285.1 Phrynocephalus versicolor
GGGGGGGGGGAGCGGGAATCTAATTGAATTGGCAGTAGTACATTAGATACATTTTTAATTACGTTTTTTTTCTGAATAAATACTAACCAAAATTATGACTTCCTAGAAAGTTAAAAGTTGAATTTGTAATTGCCACAAACTGTTTAAGTCTTTCCAGTAAACCTTCTGGAAATATAATGTAGAATTTTATATTTACAACTATACATTCCAGATTGATGTAGTGTCATTAATGTATTAGATCTCCTTTTCTCTTGTATTGTATTTTTTGCTGTACTTCATACTTATGTTAAACCTGCCAGGCATCATATTACTAAATTGTAACTATAAATAGATAATATATTTAATATGGCCAATAAAAATACAAAATTGTTCACATCAGGATTTCTCTAGTCACTTGGTGTGGGACTAATGCATGAGAAAAGGTTGCATTCATGTAGAGGACACACTTCTGATTATAATCATGTGCCAAGTCAATTCTGATTCAGGGTTTTCTAAGTAGGGAATAGTCAGAAGTGGTTTACCATTCCCTTCTTCCAGGGGGCGCCCTGGGGCTCTGCAGCTTGCCCAAGATCACCCAGGCTGGCTCTTCTCCCAGGAGGCACAGCAGGGAATCAAACTCCCAAACTCTGGATCTGCAGCCAGATAACCTAACTCACGTGAATATCTGGCCTGCATGCCAGATTACAATCCATGTTAAAATGAGTAAATTCCTGGCCTCATTATGAACTCGAGGAAGTCCAGCCAAAATCCCAAATACAATTTTCTAATATGGGTCACTGGCCCTGACATGCATTCAGATCCTCCCTCAACTTGTGTCGTTCAGTGGTATCAGCTCCCAGTTCTTATCACGACTGACTTGCACACCGTGCTGTAAGGGATGAAGGGGACTGGAGGTGTCCCTGCCAAAGGCACTAGCATATGAGACAGAGATAATCCACAGCAGTTGCTGTCTGGTCTACCTAAAGAGCTCTGGTGGAAAAACATGCAGACCTAACAAAAGGCTTTTATTTCAACCCACCTACAGCTTGCCCAGAAAACCCGCTTTCGAGGTTTGCTAGCTCTTTGTTAAGCTGGGAAACGAGGGCGTTACTACAGCTGTCAGGTGAACTTCTTTTAAACTGACTAATTATTGATCTGCTTAGCGACACACGTAGAGAGTAGGGATGGGCAATTCGTTTTGGAGCCTACCAGTTCCGAAACGACCCACACGAGTCCAGGTGGTGTTCAGAAGCCTCCAACACACAATCAGCCAGTCACCTTGTTCTGCGCCCGCATGGAGCTGAGCTCCGACAAGGAAACAGGCTCCGATGTCATCTTTGCTTCTCCGTGGTGCTGGCCAATCAGACAAGGAGGCGGGATGATGCCCGTCTCTGCACAGCTCCTGATTGGCCAGCACCACGGAGAAGCAAAGATGATGTCAGAGCCTGCTTCCTCTTTGGAGCTTAGCTCCGTGCAAGCACAGAACAAGGTAAGTAATAGGCAGCGTTTGTTGGAGGCTTCCGGATACTACTTGGGCTCGCACGGGTTGTTTCGGAACCAGTAGGTTCCGAAACTAATTGCCCATCCCTAGTAGAGAATATAACCTAGGCTTGGATGTTACTTTCCCTATTAGTAAAAGGGATTTGGCTGATTGGATAAGTAGCGTAAGGGTAGGAGAGAGCAACGAGAGAAGACATACGCAAAAAGTTCATTTGCAGGCTGACGTCTCATTTCAAGTGGCATGGTGTTACACAGAAATGCCACCATCCAGTAGGCAATTAAAACAATCCTTCAGATATGGGGCATGTGGGGGTGGGGGGGGGAGAGAAGGAAGTAAGGAAACAAAAGAGTAGCCCTAGGGTTAGATGGGTGGTATAAAAGTCAAATGAGCAATAAATAAAACAAGGATATCTTGGCTAGCCCATTTCAGATTTCTACAAGGAAGAACTTACTTCCGCACGAGTCCCGTGGCTTCTGATTCAGGGCCTGGAGGGCGAATCGTGGCTGCAGTGCAGAAACCGGCACACAGCTTTCCTGTGTTTCTGCGACATGTTGTACAGGACGGGGTTGAGTGATGCACCCAGGTAGAACAGCAACATGGAGCTGAGGTTGAAGTGTTGGCTGATCTCATACAGCATCCTGTTTCCTTGAGCAAAGAGGATCCGGACCACATGTAAGGGAAGCCAACAACACAGCACAAACGCAGCCACCACCACTGCTAAGACAACAACAGAATCTATTTTAGTCAAGCAGTCCCAAAGGACATTAATCCGTCTTTGAATTTCATTGCAGCTCAGGCATCTTCCAAAAAGGTAATTTTGCCAAGGCCAACCTGAACCCAAGGAAGTATACCCTCGTTTCTTCCCTGTTTCTGCAAGATTTGTGGGGAATCCAAGCCAGCCCTCTAATTTAGAGTGCCATAGCCACCTCGAGTCATATATGTGGCCGAGTTCTGAATTTCTGGCTAAATTCCTCTAGCTTCAAGTTCCTCAGAGTGGGAATTTGGTTTTCTCACTGCACAGTTTGTTTCTATGTTTTATGTTATTGTGATGACCTATGGCTTAACAATAAAGCCTGATTGAGTGATTGAATAAATTCATTCATTCTAACATGAGCTGGCACTTACAGATCCAGTAACTCACTCTGAGCCATTAGGAGGAGAAAGAATAAAAAACTTTCTTTACTTTCAGATGTGAACAGTTCAACAGCAAACTAGCATACACAGCTGCCTTCAATTCTCTAGAGAAGGAAAAAGCTCTCAGCAGACAGGTGGGGCTCTCATTGAATTCACAGGCTGGGAAGGAAAGTTTAGTTAGTGCTGGATAGATTGAGCATTAGCCTAGCCCCAAAAAGATCCCTCCCAGCCAAACTACTAAAAGCAGCATGCAAGGTTGTAAAACCTCTCAACAATATGCTGAGAGGGAAGGAGCCAGTATGGAGAAGGGCACCAAGCACAGTTGCCACCCTTATATCTTGACTACCACCACCATTTTGTTTGCTTTAAATGTGAGCATGCTTGTTGCTGGTATTCTTCCCACACTACTATTACTCTCCCCTTCTAGCATGTTTTCCTCCCAATAAGCTGCTTTCCTGGTGAAGTTGCTCCCTCCTCCAGGTTCCCTGGAGAGGATGAGGGGTTCCAGCAAGTTTGGAAAGGAATGAAACATTGAGCAGGAGGTGAGAACTCCAAACAAAGAAAAAGAGAGCTTAGAGCTGTGTTAGGGTGAGCCAGCGCAGTAAGGGAAATGCAAATTCATTTCACAAGCTGTGAAACTACAAAGGGAATTCAAATGTGTTTGGACCAAGTGACCACACAGGAAGACAGGAGAAAAGCCTTGTTTGCTCCTTGTTTGCAGCTCTATTACAGTGCCTGTAGGAGGCGCAGTTGAAAGGAATTCCCTTAGCAAGCTGTAAAAAAAGCTTTCTTCCTGCTCTTATTAGCTCTCAAGTGTGTGTGTGCGTTTAAGTACTCTAACGCATCAGCACCAGCACCTGACCTTTCTTGTAAACACTAAAAACAAAACTTTTGGCAGTTTTGTTCATCGCTGTCAACTACCCACTGAGCTTGTTCTTTGTCCAGCCAACCTCTTAACGTCCCCTCCTTCTGCTAATGATCAGAGGTGGGCATGAGCGCCCACCTCCTTTCTGGATATCTTTGTTCTCATCCATGCAAGAATGCGACGGAGTGTAGCAGGAAACTTCATACAGCCCTGGCAGATGAGGAAAAAGGAGGATAGCATTCAGGGCCAGCTTGTGACGGCAAAGGCAAATGAAGATTTACGCCCCTAGAAAAGAACACAGGGCACCATGTCCCACTGAGGGACCCATGGTGAGAATCTGATTCTCAGAACAGGGCCAGGAAGTCTCGATAGGAAAGTGTCTCCCAAGGTACAAGCATGACGGAAAGGCACTTCCTCAGGGACAGGTTCTCAATACAACAAAAGAAACAGCAAATGTGTAATTTCCCACCATTTATTGTAAAACGTTAAGTGGGCAAGGCACTAGGGCACAAGGCCATGAGGCTCCCGGCTCCCAAACAAGAGAGAGAGAGAGAGAGTTCCAGGATCATCAGTTTTCCGAACCACTGGTGTCCCCCTTTTCGTCTTTGGCTTCCATCAAGCTGCTCTCGTCGATGTTCTCCAGAGAGGAAGCGTGTTGGAGGGACAAGTCAGACAAGGCCATGTAGGGGAGCTGGTTTTGCTCCGGGTGCAACCAGGGCTTGGCGTCCCCGTTATGCTTCTCCTTCCAGGAGGTATACTTCAAACACGCTTTGTGTAGCTTCTTCATCAGCTGTGTCCCGGGGTGAAGTGGGGAGAGAGAAAGAGAGAGAGAGAGAAAGGGATGATGGACTTCTTAGTGCCACGGGAACAAGGAAACCCCAAATGGCGCCCATCACATTTTGCAGCCCAGGGCAAGGAATAGGACAGTGACGGGCCTTCCCCTTGCGTAGGTATCACAACATAAAATAATATAAGAAAATTACTGGCTGCTCGCTAACGAGCCATGTTCCAGATGTTCCGGTTAGAAGTCCCAGCTGGTCCACTCTGACTTCTCCAGGAGGCATACAGACAGCCAAAAAGACATGATGAAGGATGATAACAGTGAGGATGATTTCAGAATATGAGCAAGACTCCACTGGGAGTTCACGTTTCCCTTGAACTGCACAAGTCTGAACAGCAGTTTTCATTATATATATATTTTTTCAATAAACAAATATTCCAATAAACAAATAAATTCCACCCCGAGCTGGCTTTCAGTTAAATATTTCAATATTGACTAGTATACAGTAGGACCTTCTTATCCACAGAATCCATATTCACTTATTCACTTCTCTACAGTTTAAAAATATTTTTTAAAAGTTGTTTTTAAAATCCACATATATATGTGTGTGTGTGTGTCTTCTGGTGTGAGCAGAAGTGTATTGGTCTTTGGTTTTTAAAAGTCTCATTATACAGTACCTTAATTTAAGAAGAATTTTAATAGTTTATTTATAGTTCGTTTATGCAACCTCACCAAGTGAGGGATTGCAGCTTGCCTAATTAGATTGAGTTTTTCGATACAGAGGCGAACACAGTGGTAGTATATATATTTAATGATGAAGTTACCAAAAGTGAACACTACAGGGTGCCATACAGCATGCTATGCACAGCAGCCAATAGGGAAACTATTTCCACAATGTCAGTACCAGAACTGGCCACGAGATGGCACCAAATACCATTCTATGCATAGTGCTCACTAAGGAATTAATTTGTTCCAAATGAAATTATGTTAAGCAAATTTTCCTTTATACAAATTTCCCATGGGAATGCATTGAAAATGGAGTAATCCAGTTTTATGTTGTACGGATTTGGCCCATAGGCAATTATGTTAAGCAAATTTCCCCTATCTCCAGAATATTTTATGTTGTACAAAGTTTATGTTATACAAGCTGTTTGTTATACAAGGGTCCACTGTAGTATGTTTTTTTAAGCCTCTGTGGGGTAGGTGGGTCTACAAATGCATGAGATTTATATCCTGCCTTTGCAGCTACCAAACCCCTTGAACAGGGCTCCCATCTTAGTGACGATGCCAAATGCGCCTGAGATCCAGGTAGCATTAAATGAACTCATGCTCTCTCTAACATGTCTGAGCAGAGGAGGTGTTACTTACCTTTGGTGCCAGGTACTGAGAAGCTTTATTGACAACCCACTTGGGCAACGATCCTAGTTTAGGGGAGAAAAAGGAGGAGAAACACAGCCTTAGACACCCTAACTGGTTGTGGTTCCATCTTGACTGAGCACCATGAAGCTAGTCAGATCGTCAGGCACGTCAGGAGGCAGGAGAGAGGAATGAAGGAAGGAGGAAAGGCAAAATCAAGTTCTAAGTTCAAACATTCTACAACAGGCAGAATCCAGCCCATGGGTCCCTACATCTTCTGACTCAACTAGGGACATCCTCACTCCCATCCTGGAATGAGTGTCCTGCCTTGTGATGGATTAATTTAGCTGAAAGGGAGCTCAGGTTTAGTGCATCCTGGCAGGATTGGTCCAAAATCTCCTTGGGGAACACGCTCTATTAAAAGTGAAAAGAAAATTCAAAAGGAACTGAATTTAAGAATACATTAGGACCTCATTTATCTGCATTCTGGAAATATTATACACAGCATGGTATCTGGCGCCCTGTAGTGGCCAGTTTTGATAATGCATGTCAAATTATTTTTTCTGCCCTCCCCTCCACTACTATACTATATACTTAGCTTTTGCTATTATCCACAGATTTCAGTATCTGTGGAGCCAACCATAAACAATCTCCCATGGATATGGGAGCCCTTCTCAGGGCTGCTGACTCTACTACAACTGGAACAGTACCCAACGCCCCGTGTGCAACCAAAGGAGGTCAAGAGCTGAGCAACAGAGGGGTGAAGGTTTATGTGTAACGTGCCTATTTTGCTAGGGAAAAAACACATTGGAAGGAAAAGGGGATCACACGGCAAAAATCAACAGCTTCCTTAGAAAAATTAGACGCCCCCCCCCTCATGTTAGGAACCTGATGAAATGGCTACTAGTAAGCTCCTTCGGGGAGGGGGGAATAAGTAGGGGAGAGAGGAAATAGTGTTGGAACACAGCACATATGTTGGAGAACAGAAGGGCTTAAGTAACACAGCAACATCTATGTAAGGACCACAACAACTAAAAGCAGATGACAACACTTGTGTGAAGCAAGTATGAGGAAACACAAGATCTCTCTTCTGAGCAGAGAGGGAGGGAGAGAAATCAAATTGCCATTTGAGAACTATTCAGATACTGCATGCTCAGTGCAAAGGAACACTCTCCAGGGTCGCACCACATACTTATTCCACCTCCAGCTTCCTTGAACTAATGGGCAACTAGGCATTTTTGGTTGATTTCCTGACAAAGAAATGTAAGGAGTTATACTGCATCACATCCTTGGTTCATCTCCTCCAGCTCTGACTGACAGCCAGGATTTTGGGAAAGGTAGTATCTGGAGACCCTTTATTTTTCTGAGTGGTTCCCCATCCCGGTCTTCATGCAACTTTTTTTTATTTTTTTGGTAAGGAACCTTTACTTGTCTACGGTATGTAAACTTACCTTTAGGATCAACTTGCGCCAGGTAAGTCAAACTACAGCTGTTTGGTCCAGTTGATTGTATCAAGTATCCGGTCAAGAGTGACACAGCCCGAACCAGGTCCTTGCGTGGAGGGTATTTCTACAAAGAAGGAAGCAAAGTCAATAACCAGTTGGGTCGAAACTAGACCACTTCCTTGAGGCTGTAGTAGAAGACCTTCCCTGCTACCATTAGCAACACTCAAGGATTGTAGTCCAGCTATCCCACCGCTGCCACCAACATTTCATGGTAATCTGGAGAGCCTCTCTATGGCGCAAAAGGCTCCAGAGTGTCTCCCAGAACCGTGGAACTCAGCCAGTCTACAAAGTATCTCTTCTACCTCCAGGAAACTCAAGAGCCTTAAGCTTTTGGCTTGCTTTGGCCAATTTACACCATGGTGCTTCCGCTACTGGTGACACCAGTTGCTTCAGTGGCGACAGCAAGTTGAGGTTGGCAGAGGGGCAGACATGGCCCCATGCAAGGCCAACATCTCAGACGAAATCCTAGTTGGGCAGCGGTCCATGAAGAATGAAGTCATCCACCAAGTCGGCTGGGATGTGCAGGTTTTATTTAAAAATCATCAGTTCCCAGCCCTTCACGGCTGAAGCTTCCAAGGCTTCTACACCAGCCATTCTACCATACTGGTGTTGGTGAGAATCATAACCCAACCACAGAGGAAGAAGAAAAGATGATAACCCTATCTATAGGATTCTTTTCTGCTAAAACCTTAGAACAGAGCCTTCATTAGCCCCCCTCCCTTCTATGTGCTTATCCCTTTCTCTCAATCTTACTCCCCACCCCTTCCTCATTTACCGGGTGCTTGACGGAGAAGTTGATGATCACATACGACGTCTCCAAGGCTCGCCAAGACCTCAGGGTGACCACATCTCTGTTCTTCAAAGGCTTTGGACATTTCCCTAGGCAAGTAGGAAGGGGGAAAAACCTCAGTGTCATGTCACTGCAATGCGCTCTACATGGGGCTGCCTTTGAAGACGGTTCGGCGATTGCAACTGGTTCAGAATCGTGCGGTGTGGCTAGTAAGTGGTGGGGCCACTAGGGATCGCATCACGCCGATTCTAAGTAGCCTACATTGGTTACCAGTTGCTGCCCGAGCCCAATTCAAAGTGCTTGTTTTGACATATAAAGCCCTAAATGGCTTAGGACCTAGATACCTGAAGGACCGCCTCCTTCCATGTGAACCTACCTGGTAATTAAGATCGAGCCAGGGGGCCCTCTTGAAAGAGCCATCCCTCAAGGAGGTGAGAGGGATGGCTTGTAGGAACAGGGCCTTCTCGGCAGCTGCCCAAAAGCTATGGAATGCCCTCCCAAGTGAGATCCGCTGGGTGCCAACACTGATGACATTTCGGCGCCAGGTAAAAACCTTCCTGTTCCAGAAGTGTTTTAATTGATACAATTTAGATTGTGCGTCTTCTGATGGCAATTTTAGTGTGATGATTTTAGTATAAGGTTTTTATTATTGTTTTAATTATTTATTGTTGTTTGATGTTTTTAACTGTTTCAATTCTTTGATTGGAAGCCGCCCAGAGACCTTTGGGTAGTGGGCGGCATATAAGTTGTAAAAATTAAATAAATAAATAAATAAATAAATAAATAAATAAATAAATAAATAAATAAATAAATGTAAAATCTGCATGTAATTGTTGTCTAGCATTTCCCCCCTCTATTTCCCTGGTTATAATCAAGAGCGGAGTATATGATGCTCTTGGCAGCTTTGTATTCTCCTCACGTCCTCAACGACAGACCTGAGAAATAAGTCAAGACTAAGAAACCTGAGGAGTAAGCCAAGCCTAAGGAATGGTGACCCAAGTTAGATCTGTAAGTAGACAGGAACGTGGAGGCATCTACTCATGGCCCTAATCCATCACTCCAAACAAACTCTGTTCTACAAATGAAATTCATCCAAAAAGATCAACACTTTGGGAACATATTGTAATACTTTCAACTTCTCCACATATATTTTCAAGTCTACCTCCACAGCTTTAGGAATTAGAAGCCTGGTTCGTTTAAAGAAAAGCCAAGCTCCTTAGCATGCTGGACTCTGGGATATCAACCTTAGGGCTGAAGATCTCTGGAAGGAGTATGGTTCATAAGATAAAGTGCAAAATAGTGAAAAGAACAGAATGGCACGAGATAACGCACAATGGAAACCGTGGATCTGTGTTGAGTAAAATCTGGAAAAGATTTAGCACAGAAAGAGCTCCGTTCCACTCTGTTTGCTGTGTGAACGTGATGAGGACTCGGGCGTAATAGAGACCCCAGAATTTATTTTGGTCTGTTAGAGGCCACATGAGAAACCCCATGCTGGATGATCCTAAAAGCCCACCCCCTCCAGCATACTATTCTTACAATGACCTGCAAATTCTGTTCCATATGCCCATGAATTGTGACACCAGCTCAAAATTCCCACTGTGCGTGCCCACATTGTCTAGTCAATTTACACTGAAAGTAACAGGCAGCCATCATAACTTGTTCAGTAGGACCCCTGCATTCATGGAGGACTAGTTTCAAGCTCTTCTATGGATGCCAAAAAATGTGGAGAATAGCAAACACTATTATTATAATGAATGCTATACATTGCTTAGGTTCTGGCTCCCACTAGTGGCCAGTTCTGTAATTTCACTGCTGGAAATATATATTCAGGGTGAGGGCTCTTATAATATTTTTAATACATTCAGACCATGGATGAGTAAATCAGCAGACAATGATCTCTTAGATATGGGGTTCAAATTTGGAAAAGACCAAGGTGGGAATCCACATTTCATTCAGTTTGGATCTGTAGTTCTAATTCATTGATTTAATTGAGAAGCTATACCTAAAGTTCTGGATGGGTTTGAGGCTCGCCTCACCCTTTAAAAAAAAAAGTAATGCATATTTGGAAGTAAGCCCAGGTGATGGCCGTCTCCAGGGCCGCTTTCTTCCATCTCCGCAGGATCGCCCAGATCCGCCAGTACCTTGATGAGTCCTCCCTGAGGACAGTTGTGCAGGTCCTGGTGATCTCGAGGATTGACTATTGCAATGCCCTCTACGTGGGGTTGCCCTTGACCCTGGTCCGGAGGTTACAGCGGGTGCAAAATGTGGTGGCTAGGCTGGTGGTGGGTGCCCGCAGATACGAGCACATCACCCCAGTCCTGGTCCGCCTGCATTGGCTCCCCGTTGTCTTCCGGATTAGGTTCAAGGTCCTGGTTTTGATTTTCAAAGCCCTCCACGGCTTGGGACCAGAATACCTGGCGGAGCGTATCTCCCAGAGGGCATCCGGATCCAGACCCACGAGATCGTCGCAGGCGTGCTCACTGAGGGTGGCCACACCCAGAGAGGCGCGGAAGACGCGCACGCAAAACCGCGCCTTCTCTGTGGTGGGGCCTTCTCTCTGGAATCATTTCCCGAGTGAGCTCCGCCTGCTGGAGTCCCTGCCTGCCTTTAAGAGGGCCTTGAAGACCTTCCTCTTTAAAGAGGCTTTTGGTGACCTTATTAGTTAGTTTTTTTTTCCTCCTTGCCCTTTCCTTTCTCCCTCCTTTATTCCATTTGCCGCCATCTTGCCCTCCGTTGCTTTATTGCTCAGAGGTTTCTCTACTTGTTTTATGTATTTTTAACATTGTTAGAAACCCAGAGTTCCCACCAGGGAAGATGGGCGGGATATAAGCTTATAAATAAATAAATAAATAAATAAATAATATCCTGATGTATTTGGCGGTCTCATAGTTAAAAACATCTGCCCTTGAAGGTGACTCAGATGGCTCCACTGATGACAGACATCTCAACTCTCTGATCCTCAGGTCCCATCTTCTCATTACGGTAGGACCCCGTATCCACTGATTCATTATCCACTGATTCAGTTATCCACGATTGGCAGAGGAAAAATAAATAAATAATTCAGCAGCCGTAAAGGAAGCAACCGTCACAAACAGCAGCTGTAAAGCAAGTTACTGTTGCAAAACAGCAGTTGTAAAGCAAGTTACTATCACAAAACAGCAGTTTTGGGGACATTTTGCCGTTCTCTCTTATCCACGGTTTTCATTATCCACGGGAAGGCTTGGAACCAATCCCCAGCGGATACTGGGGTCCTACTGTATTTCCAACTGCTTTTCCCAACCAACCTCACTCACACGCATAATAGCCTACATCAGCGTTGTCAGCGAGGCGGGCAATCTCGTGCGTCTCAATAACATTCAAGTCCCATTTCTTGCGGTACTCGGTGTCGTGGAGGACATCATAAGCTGTCTCAGCTGGCACATCCGGCATGTGAATGCGGCCCTAGAGATGCAAAGAAGGACGTCATCAAATGAGGATGTCAACAAGGATAAGAACCTAAGAAGAGCCCTGCTGGATCAGGCCAAAGGCCCATCTAGTCCAGCTTCCTGTATCTCACAGTGGCCCCACTAGATGCGCCTGGGAGTGCCATCATGGTTTGTAACCTGTGATGTCCAATCCCCTTTTGAAGGCATCCAGGACAGATGCCATCACCACCTCCTGTGGCAGGGAGTTCCAGCCGGGGAAATCCTGAAGCTTAAACAAAAGACGATTCTTCTTCTCAGCCCTGGAAAAAGAAGTGCCTTTCCACAGAATAGCCACCAGCCTGAGTAGGCTTGTCAGCTGAATGCCCATTGGAACATGGATCTCTCTGGTGTCGGTCTGACTTTCAAACCACAATGACAACAAAGACGCTCCCCATCCCTGTGAGAAATAGTTGGTTCTACATTGTGCCCAGAGTGCCTACCTATCGCTCTTCTTAATTGGCTGTGTGGCAATAAAGAAAGAAACTTAGCATTGGTTAATCATTGATTCAACGGCCAGCTTCCTGGCTGACTAACCAAACAAAGAGTGAGATCTGTGTCGGAGGCAAATACAGTCATTAAGGTCTGCGTCAGTTATCTGACAAATTGTCAGGCTGACCGTTTGTTCCGGGAGCTTTCCATGTTACTGTTGCCTAATTAACATCTGGAACTAGTTCTCAGGCAATGCCATGGATGTGGAACTGGAGCAGTGGCTCTCAACCTGTGGGTCCCCAGATGTTCCTGGACTACAACTCCCAGATGTCACCACTTGCTGAGCTGGCCAGGATTTCCGGGAGCTGTAGTAGTCCAAGAACATCTGGGGACTCAATCAAAGTTGGGAAACAGGGGTGTAAAGTGTTCAGTTGTTGCTCCATATGCCCTCTAGCATTTCTGCTCCCTGGCCGATGTTGCTCCTTCCACAAGGGTCTCACACCAACTTCCAGAATGTTATAGACCAGTGGTTCTCAACCTGTGGGTCCCCAGATGTTCCTGGACTGCAACTCCCAGAAAACCCTTCCAGCACAGCGAGTGGTGTAGGCTTCTGGGAGTTGCAGTCAAGGAACATCTGGGGACCTGCAGGTTGAGAAGGAAGCCATGTGATCATTTTAAATTCTGAAAGTCTTCCCAAGGTAGTTGAAGCTACACCGCAGGAAAAGAGGAAGTTCTCTTCTGCTGAGTCAGACTTTTGGTTTATCCAGCCATGTGTTGTCAGCACTCACTGGGAGAGGCACACCACACCTGTACACTGGATTCTTTCCTAACTGTGTCTGACCAGGGTCCCTCTGCCAAGACCCAAGCCAGCTTAACTTCTGAAACTAGACAAGGCTGGCTGTGTTGATGTGATGCATCACACAGACACTGCTTATTGTTCCCCTGTATCTAATTGCACTGTGTTTTATGAATGTCACATGGTTCTTCGAAATATGTTTTTAAAATAAATACAATACATTAGCAAATGAATAAAGCTCAGCCTTCACAAATCACTCCCAGAAACACAGTAAGATGTCTTGTTTGGACTGGCATTCGACACCCCCCCCCCCAATGAAACCGATGGAAAATTTCATTTCTACGGCCCCTGATCCAAAACACAGCAACTTTTAAGCTTCTCTAAGCACATGCTTTGCGGTTCAAGGCGGGGTGGGTGTTGGAATCTAGTCTACACAACTGATTTTGCCGGCACATATTTAAAAAGATGTGAAACAGAAAAAACAACAAGGAAAAAAAATTGTACACACATAAAGCAAAGACGAAAACAGAATAAAAGAGCAGAATTAGGAACAGGTGTGGGCAGAGAAAAAGCTCAAAGACCAAACAAAGGAATTAAATGTGCTTAGTTTTCTCAGATTTACTTTTATTTATTTATTTAAATAATTTAGATTGTGACTTGTATCTCTCGTTATGCTTCTGGTTGATCTGCTCCTTGTTTATTTTATAGGCCACCTTTCTCTCAGTAACCAGAGAGAGAGGCAGGTCCTTCCTTTCCTTCCTTTATTATGGATTATGAGTGTATAGGTTATGATTAAAGACCTTCTACCAATTGCCCTCAACCTCCCTCTTTGCGACAAACCTCCCAGAAGAGATAAAACACACTATAAATAGGTTTTGGCCAGATATTAAGATACAGAGAGGAACAACAGAAATACAAGCCAGACGACTGGCAGAAAAGATTCCCCACCACCACAACCACCAATGCCGGCCATTAGGTAAAAACCAGGTTACAAAGAAACGACAGGGTAGGAATAATAATTGAAACTATCTTTAGCAAACAAAACCACCCTCCAAAAAAGCAAAGAAAAACAAGTAAGGAAACAAACAAAAAACCCTCAACCTTCAAAACATCCTAAAACAATGGCGTCCTTTGGGCTTTCAAATCAAACTCGGTGGGCTACTAAATTCGCCCCTTCTGGACACCTATTTTAACTAACGTTGATCACTTAATCACCAGCAGGTGGGTGGAGAGAGTGATTAATTCACCAGGTGAAGGAGGTTAAACTCCCCCCCCCGTTTCCGGGCACAATGTTGTTGTTGGTGGTGGTTGGGGGAGGCAAACAAAAAGTGGCGTTGTTTCCCGCGGGAGGGTGGCGTCCTCCCCTTTCGGCGGTTCCGCTGACACGCGTCCTCGCCCCCCCCCCGCCGCCGCCGACGCCCATTCCGACGAGCATCCCCTCTCCCTTGCGCGCTCACCTTGACCCGCTGGACAGCGGCGTCTCCTCCGGGGGGAGGCGGCTGCCCCCAGACGGCGACCCCTTCCCGGCTGTAGCGGCTCAGCCAGCCCCGCTCGGCCTCGCAGTCGGCCCGGAAAGCTCGGAAGGCGGCCTCGTCCGGCAGCGCGACGGCCTCCATGCGACGCCGCCCCACCACCGCCTGCCTGCCTGCGCGCACTCGCCGTAACGCCCGGCGCGTCCTGGCGGGGAATCCCACTCGGCCCGTCTCCGTGCCAAGGACTGAAAGCCAGCCGGCCAGGTGAGGGTCCCGTTCTCGGGCGCTGATTGGCCGAGGGCGGGATGGGCCTCGCTTTCCTATTGGCCGGCTCGGGAAGGGCTCACCTGTGCGCTGGCGGAGGCGGCGGTTTCGGGGCAGGAGAGAGGAGGATGCTACGAGGTTGCGCCAACCCCGCGCCCTCCGACGCGCGCGCAAACCGGCCTCCGCAGCAGCGCATCGCGGGGTGGAAAGGGCGACCCCGCCGCCTCGGCTACTTAAATATCAGGACACATCCTCCCCCCACCACCTCTATTCTTTTCTCACGTCCTGGCCCAGTTGCCTACGATCGTAAATGGCTGGTTTGCGATCTGGGGTTATTAAAAAAAAGTGGGGGGGGGGCTAGATAAAGTGGAAACGAAAGATGCCGGTGACCTACCTGCCTGCCCGTCCTCTGCAGCACGGTTTGCGTGGAAAATCCTGGCCGGATTTCACTTTCCCTCCGAGGTAGTTGAACATATTCATTTTATATTTTAATACGTTTTAAATACATTTAGCACCCATTATTTATTTATTTATTTATTTATTTATTTATTTATTTATTTATTGCAGTGTTGGGATGGAAAAACATTTCTAGCCACCGCCAAAAAAACCAAACAAAAAACAAACAAACAAAAAAACACCACGAAGACGACTCCCCCATTCCTGCGTTTCTAAAAAAGAATCAAGTTAGAAAACCACACCGGAGGACAGCAGGCAGAATCCTAAAAGAAGAGAAGCCGCAGTTTTCTCTGGAAGCAAGAAGGGGGAACGGCTTTATGAGGTCTCACCCTGCCCCTCTCTTTCCTATTTATTTATTCATTTATTTATTTATTCATTTATATCAGGAAATGAAGTTCCATGGCAGAGGTGGTGCTACAGAAACCTGCTTTAATAAAGGAAAGCAAATCCAGTTTCTCGGAAGTGGTGAGCACCGCTTTAACATGGGAAGCCCCTGGAAACTCAAGTAACGTTTTTGTTTTTTTTCAGCGCTTCAAACCACAACTTGCAGAAGACATGGAGAGAAAGGGAAGCAGTTCTTCTTGCAGTTCTTCTTGCAGATCAAGTTTTTAATTGGGCGACACGCACTTCAGGCTTGAGTTGCCTCATCCAGGCAAGGCAGAATTTCGTAACAGCTTCCTCCTTTATTACTAACTGAAGGGGAACTGCCGGAGAAGACAGGCAGAGAGAAAGCTCACTAGAAATTCTAGTTCAAGAGAAATATTCAATAAACCTCAAGCTTTCTCCCTACACCATCTAGCTCTCTGCAATTTAAGCAGGAGTGGTACCCTATTGCTCAATATACAACCACCCCCCCCCCAAATCAAGGGCTGCCTTGGCAAATACTGTATATTTTAGTGGGCCTGATTATTTAAATCCACATTCTGTTTTAAAACAACCTGCCTTACACTTTTATCTATTTTCGCTCCCATTGAGTGTATTTTCTTTATGCCCATACCCTTTATTTAATATAATCCTTCCGGCATCTCAAGTGCATTGGGAAGATGCCAATTTTTTTCTAAATAAAAAAATACAGGAGTAGGTAACTTTTTGTTGTTGTTTGGAAACCACTCAAATATCTGTTTACACATCAGGATGTTTTTTTGTCTGCCACGTGTGATGCAACCTAGTGAAAAAGCACTAGTGAAAAACCTAGTGAATGAACCTCTAAATTTGCTTGCTGTCCAGTGGCTTGTTCAAAACTCCCCACCAACTCGCATGTGAAAGACTCCCGAACCAGTATTTTAGATTGGCAGAACCTGTTGAAATGGATGTAAGTTGAGGTTTGAACTGCACACCTGTGACAGGTTAATCCAGCCGAAACGGAAAGCACATGAAATACCAAGCCCGGGATGATTTGAAAGCTACCAATTGCTTTCGCTACCAACCCCAATTTCCTTAACTAATGAGATGTTAACAAGGGAAATGTTGTGGCATTTATACACCTTTGCGTAAAAATTTTTTAAGAGCACAGCCGAGGGAGCAGCTAACGGCAGGTTCAACCTGTTATTCTTGCTGAAGCATAATAAATGATCTCCTACAAAGTGCAAGCCACACATTAAACTCTTTATTTCAAGAAACCATCCCCCCCTTTTTTTTAAACAGCAGCGAAGACAAGCAACTACGGAGATAAATCAGAGGCACCCAAATGATTGTGGTAGGCAGCCCTTCTCTTGCATTAAGGCTGTGAAAATAATTTGCTTTCTCTTACATCCTCCTCTCAGGATTCTTTTCACCTCCCGCCAATAAGAAACGTGCATTTTAGAAAATTCTTATTTAAAAATTCACTTGTCTTGCCCAATGTTTGATGACCTGCAGTTTTACAGGTGGGTTGTTCAGTTTGCTGCCGTCTTGTATCCTAGTATACAACTCATTACGTATTTAAATTGGATGCCCTCCCTTGCTTAATGTCCAAATTGCTGTTATTATCAAAGTTTTAGTGTATTATGTGTTGACACTCGCACTGTAAGCGGCCCACTGTTGTGGCCTGGCCACTAACGAGATAGGTGGGGCAAACATTTAAATAAATAAATTTGATATCTGGGGAGGGGGGTTGATTGACTGCTGAAAACACCTTCCTTGTTTTGGTTGTGAGGAACCACTAGCTGTCCCTCCAGAACACTTGAGAAATTTGTTTAGGAGGGCTCCAAGTGAAGAAACTGTACACTATTCTACATTCAAAATCCTACCTGCTCTTAATCATAGTGCAATTGGTTGGGTGGTGGTGGTTTCACAACCTAATTTATTCTACCCTGTTTTCTTTCAAGAACAATTTTTAAAACCAATCCACCCAGTCAACCTCCCTCTCTATATTTCTCCCAAATGAGGACAATACTTCAGGTATCTGGTTAGCTTCCCTGTGCAAGATTTTTTGTTTTATGCTGTAATAAATCCATGAGGAAGAAATCTGCCCTTGACAGCCTCCATTATGCAGGAGTTAAGGCGGCCTCGGGGTGAAGGTTGCCAGCACCGCTGCTACACCTTTGTCCTTTGTGTTTTAGATGTGCACATGAGGAATCCTGTATGTTGTTGACTGCACAGCCTGCATTGACCGAAGGCTTCCTGACATGAACCAAACACGTTTAAAGTCACGCTCTTTTCTAAATGACAGACCCACTTCAAAAGCAGAAAACGAGAAAGCCACACGGGGGAAGCCTTTTCAGAAAGCCAAGGCAAGCGTCTGGAAAAAAAATGCCACAGAATTACCTATGTGCTGGCAAGAAAGGGTTGAAAAATGAGTTCACAAGGCAATGGTGAGGAAGTGACCAGAATTCGAGCATTAGTAGCCGTTATGCAAACCTCTCCAAAATGTTGCACAGTGGGGCCATGTTGCCGGCTACCTCTCCTGTCAAATATGGCTCCCAAACCCAATGCAGCCAAACTATTCTTCCACGCTCAGTGCCCCACAGCTGGGCATTTTCTGCTTTCTGCCTGGGTTAACCCTGATGTCGAATTCTCTGTCTCCCTCTCTTTGGGGACAACCAACAGTGAACTGCCTAGATGCCCTGAGCACATCCAATCTCGCCTGATCTCAGAAGCTAAGCAGGGTCGGCCCTGGTTAGTACTTGGATGGGCGACCACCAGCTGTAGGCGCCTGGAGTAAGAACTGGCAAGCCGCTCCAGTATTCTTGCCAATAAAACTCCATGGACATGGGGTCACGAAAAGTCGGTCACGACTGTAACGACACAACAACAAAGAGTGAACTGCAACACACAAAAGCTCCTGCTCATAAATTTAAATGTGTGTGCGGGGGTCACCAGGGTTGGGGTTTTCATGTGTGTTCTCTCTTTCTGGAAGGCCTGTGGATGAAGAGGGAGGTTAGACCGGCCTGTCTTTAAATACGATAGCAACGAGGGCAGGGTCAAGGTGAAATTAACTTTATTTAGTGTGATACACAGCTTGAGTCTGACAGTCAATATTGATATATTAAGAATCACTTAGTTGGCTAACGGCTATTGGACGGCGAGCCAAAGAGACACACTCAATATTATACACATCCACAGAGAAGGCAGTGAAAAGTGACCTGTCGTTCACTAGGTTCCCCCACCCCATCCCTGCTGCTGCCTGCCCAACTGCCCCCCCCATCCCCACAACCTCTTCCCCGCAAACATCTGCTTATGCTTGTCTTGAGAGATGATAGGAGCAACAGCAGCAGTGGCGGCGGGAGACCCAGGCTGCGAATGTAAGAAAAGAAGTGCAGCAACCCCATGAGATAAGAGGAAGAAAGGAGAGGCGAAGAGAAACGAACACTGACCTGGCATCGGCAATGCCCGCAAAACAGAAGGGAGCTCTATCTACACAATCAACGCCTTTTCATTGGCGCCTTTACGTGGCAAAGCTGGGGCGGTTCCCTGCTACTGCGAAAAGTCAGCCCAGGGTAAGACACAGGGTTTCGCTTCTTTGCTTTTTCCAACCTACGGGTGCCCGTGCTCAGATAAACGAGGTACACAAGGTTATCAGGATAAATCCCTACCTGTACAGGCTGGACAGATTCTTTCAGAATCAGACAGGAATGCAAGGGGAGCCAGGGCTGGCTAGATATATGTAAAAAAAAAATATCGGCCAACCCAGAACTTGCAAAAAGCAGCCAGCTGGCGAACAAAGCGTAAAGGCATGTTTATTCGACGGAACTGGGTGAACGAAATAGAGAGGTCTGTCTGGAAGAGAAATACTCGCCCCGGGGAGGCCCCCCCCACACAGAGGACAATTTCAAAGGGACAAGAGAGAAGCCAGCTGTGTCTCAACTTTGAGCCGTGTTAGCAGGGCTTTGGAAACTTCACCCAGGCTTCTCCGTGTTCTTGTGGCGGGGTGACCGCGCACCAGAACACACTTTTCAGTGGCATCGGTTGAATGCTGAGCCACGTCGACTAGTGGGCTGATCGCGGGTTTGCCAGCTGCCAACTTCTATATGCAAGAGGGGGCAGAGGACTGTGCCCCAACCCCCCACACCAATCACGGACCCTACGATCCTTCCGTGTACAGACGGAGAAGATGGACTGCAGGACGCTGGTGAGGACTCCAGAAGCCCAATGGAGGCGTTCCACTCCACAAGCACACCTGCAGCCCACGGCACGTATTAAGATAGCCATCTACCTGTAAGCCCTAAACAGGTTGGGTCCAAGCTATTTCCAAAACCGCACCTCCTTCTATGAGCTTGCCCTGGTGTTAAGATCATGAGAAGCCCTTTCTTATGGCTGTCTGAGCCAGCTTTGTCAAATTGGACTGTTGGGTTCTATTGCTTTTAAATTGTGTTTTTACTACTGGTTTCATTTACTGTTTTTAACATACTTGTTTGAACTCTCTCTCTCTCTCTCTCTCTCTTTTGGTAATAAAGTGGTAGCTTGCATAACGAAATTAATCTTTTCCATCGGATGCTTCGCATTAACAAATTGTATCAAAAACCAAATCTTCTATTCCAGAGCTCAGAAATAAGTTTTTAAAAAGCCATCTTTGTGTTCAAAACTCTTTAAAAGTGCCAAGTAAAGGCATGTAGGCCAGGAACACCCCCCCCCCTGGAATGCAATGCAAAAACACGCAGAAAAAAGCATTAAAAACTATGAAGATCAGTTCCCTACCTTTCCACTGCTTGAGAAAATGCACCAAAAAAGCCTGAAAAGTGCAAAAAACATTGCCAAAACCACTCCAAAACTCCTTGCAAAAAATGAAACAAAACAGAAAACAGACAAACAAAAACCACTCCAAACTAACCTACACCTCGTGCTACCCACAAAGTACGGGGGCGCAATGGATCCTGGGTATATACGTATTTTTTAACAACGTCAACAGAAAACAAATGTTATGCAAGGCCTCCAACTGAAATTTTCCGTCAAGTGGGACATCCCCATTCCCGGAAATTTCTTTTCGTCATGCACTTTTTTGGTCATGTGAGACAAATGTTATGTGGGGTACCACTGTATTTGAATAATTGTTTTTAAGCTTTAAGATATCCTTTTGCCTTGGATCCTAAAGGGTAGGGCAAAAATGAAAATAAATAAATAAATAAATAAATAAATAAAGTAAAATACATACATACATACATACATACATACATACATACATACATAGGCCAGACACAAATACCATATTCAGAAAAGGCAACACCTAGGACCATTATCCTTCATGTTTGAACGAGCATTAGTTTAGGGCAATTTGTTCAATAAATGCAAAATCCAGACATAAGAGGCTCCAGATTATGAGTGACTCTCTTGTTTGGAGTGGGGGCAGGGGAGAATTTACTTTGGAGATGTTTTTATTGCTGCCTGTTGCAACAACCCTAGCAACATTTGACAAGCAAAAGGCTAAATCCAATTCTTAGTCCCCCCCGTCCCCACCCAAAAAGAAAATCCATTAAAGCAAAGGGTCTTGAGTCCCATTTGTCCCAACAGGGGCCTAGCAACTGGCTTTGGCAGAAAAGCAGGCAAAGCCACAGCTGTCAAATGTTCCTCTCCCAAATGAACCTGGCCAATCTACGTCTATGGAAGCTTTATAACCCATGATTTTGAGGGCAGCAGAAGGCTAGGGTCTGTACACAATGCTTCAAAGCACCTCCAACCAAGGGAAAAAAAACATGTCCCAGGCGTACACCGATGTAACAGGTTCTCCACAGAAAAATTCGCCAGCAGAGGAACAGATGAGCCATTAGGGATTTCACATTTTTTGGCTTTTAAAACAGCCATGCGCCAAACAAGTTGGGTTTTTCTTTCAGCACTAGGAAGAAGTTGATGGGGGGGGGGGGAGAGTCCAAGTCAGGCTGGCCTACTACCTCTCTTTGATCCAACAGCAGAGGGAAGAATTTATATGAAAACGCATTCTGGGCTAAATCTGACACTCAAAACGACCTACGGACGTTTTCCTTCTCCAAACACCGTCCAGACACTAACATTTCCCTGTGTTTAAGAACCTGCGCATAAACTGAGACACGACAATAGTAGGTTCTTAATAAAAAAGAATTAGAGAAGGATACAGGGATCCCGACTCTTGCTTCGTATTACGGAGGCTGAACCAGTTCAAGGGGAGATGCCAGGCCTCTTCCTACAGGTTCTGAAGCTGAGGCTCTCTCAGATGATCAGAAACACCAAATATATAGACAAAGGTCCTTCTTCTAGCTAACCACAGACTCACCCAAGTGCGGTATGGTGAACCACTGTCGCCTATAAACATGGAAAATCATGGATATGAGGCATGAAGGTAGCTGGTGGGGGTGGTGTGGGTGGCTTAACATGGTATCTAAGCATCAAATTCTACAAAATGGGAGCTCATGGTATTGGCCTGAACCTGGTACACATGCCCTGCTTTAACACAGCTAGTAACTGTGCAGTGCCTAACTCCATGAAAAAGGGAAGTTGCCGAACGCATGGTGCAAGGACAGAGGATGAACTGGAAATACAGAAAGGATACGAGGACACCCCAGTGCACAGCTTTCCCAATAAGGCTCCACGATCAATGGAGTCAATCGGTTTGGTTTTGCTTAGTCTCCCCTTCTCTATTCAACTATCGCTAGGGATCGTTGCCTCAGGAGGGTTGAAAAAATTCTTAAGGACGATTCACACCCCGGTCAGCACCTCTTTACCTTGTTACCATCAGGCAGAAGATATCGTAGTATAAGCCTGCCGCACCAACAGACTGAAGAACAGTTTTTATCCAAGGGCTGTCAGACTGCTGAATGGGAAATAACCCCAGGAGAAGTATAGAACTGCCCTGTGGGCTGGCGCATTCTGCGTCAAGTACACAGGGTGCAATAAGACTGAGTGGTTGCTAGCGGGCTGGGGGTGGGCTGGGGGTGGGCAAGGGAGACTCAGCCAATTTCATTGTGCACATGTTGTACATTGACAATAAAGGTATTATTATTATGATTTAACAAGCACCACCTTTCGGGATAGGGTTGGAGGGTTGGGGGGAGGGCAGGGAACTGAAGAATCAGCTAGCCACTCTGTAGAGATAAAGTGCAACACTTCCGTGTGCGGCACATGCTTGGAGCGACGTCCCTTCCCTTCCCTTCCACCCTCGAGGACGGACGACGGAAGAAAGGGAGGAGTAAGTGGCTCAGGCCGTGGCTCAGGAGGTGAGCCCTAGAGGATGCTCCTCTCTTCCAGTGCAAAGGGTGGGCCAGGCCAAACTCAAGAAGCCGCCACGGGAAGGAACATAAACCCACGGAGATACAGAAGGCGCCGCCCCCAGCCTCTGGTGCTGGAGGCTGAAATATGTTTTTGCTCAATCCTACCATTCGCTTCGCAGCATGACCCAGCCAGGAGCTCGCGCCCGAGACAGGAAACCTAGGAGAACGGTGCCACCAGCACCGAGAGTGCAACAACCAACAAAGGACAGGACACATTTGAGGGTTCACACCATGCAGTAGAAGGGAGAAGCCGAGGCTGTCCACAGTAGGGGTTGGGCTCAATCTCGTTATGCAAGACTGGGATGTTTTTTTTGTTCAGCCCTCGGAAAAAAGTTAAGTTTCTTTCAGTCAAGGGGAAAGTGACGCTCCTCCAGCGAGACTGGCCTGGCCGGTCAGGAAAGGGGCCACCGCGGCGCAGGTCCTCTTAGCAGGAGCAACCGCTCTCCGTTACGGGCTGCTCAGGTGGCTTCTCTAGCTTGATGTCAATCACTGCAAACGGTAGGTTAAGGGGAGAAAAGCAGGCAACGGCACTGGCAAAACAAGCAGGGAAGCAACACCCCAGTCTGTATCAATACCCCCACTCTGAGCTATGCTTGACTGTCAGCTGCAATTATTGCCTTGGTTGTTGCTAGAAAACCTAAATTAGGTGCTGCTGAATGTATTTTTGTACATGTGTTTTATTTATGCTATTAAAGGTTTTTGATTGATTGATTGAACACAAAAGACAGAAAAAACATCACCCCGCCCTAGCAAGGCCAATCAAAGGAGGTTAGGAGGGTAAAGCAAAGTGTGCTGTTTATACAGAGCAGTGTGCTGCTTATGTAAAGCCCCATAGAGGTTCGAGGACTCCCTCTTCTCCTCTTGATGTTCCAAAACCAAAATACACCTGGCAGCCATAAAGCCACGCGTGCTGCGTATATAAAACCCCAGAGCTTAAAGCAGTTTCTGGGTGGTTTATAAGTTAGTTATGCAGGCTATACACTGTCCTCCTCCAGCGAGCTGAGTACTCAGTTGACAGACCTCAGAAGGATGCATCCACCTCAAGCCAGCTACCTGAGCCCATAGGGCTCAAACGTGGGCCCTGATCAGTCTTGACTGCAGTGCTGCAGATGAACCACTGTGCCACAAGGAGACTCTCCTTTGCTCAACTATTACTTCAAGGTATACCGAAGAATTGATTTTAAGCAGGAATACCCCTTACCCCGCCACTCCTTCTCTCAGTCAGGGCATCCTGCATAGGTATAAATATATAAATATACAATAAATATATAAATATATAAAATGTGCAGATTGTAGTAAGCCACCTTGAGTCCTTTTCCAAGGAAAAAGGCGGGGTAAAAATACTCTAAAATAAATAAAATATAATATAAACACGGGCACACAGGGAAGGATAGTATAGTATCATTGGAAGCCCTTTGGAAGGGTAATTCCTCTCGAGTAGTGTCTGTGAAGATTCTCAGTCATCCAGGGTGAGTTTATCTGGAAGTTGAGCCACGGCAACTGGACTTCTTTTTCTTGAGAGATTGAAATGTTTCGCTGCTCATCCAAACAGCTTCGTCAGTCTGTTTCAGTCTCTCAAGAAAAAGGAGTCCAGTTGCCATGACTCAACCTCCAGACTCTGGAGGAGTGATGTAAAATTTCCAGAAACTTTGGAGAAAAAAAAATCTGTTAAAAACAATCACTTTTCCCCAATATTTCCATTTCTTCCATTTCCCCCCCAAAATGGCTTCCAAACCTTTGAAAATTTTACATCTCTACTCTAGAGCCCAGAGAACACTTAAGAAGACCTTTGAAACTCTCACTTAGAATTAAACATGTGCTGATTCTATATTGCTTAGACCAGTGTTGGCGAACCTATGGCACGGGTGCCAAAGGTGGCACTCAAAGCCCTTTCTGTGGGCACCCGACATCGCCCCTTCACAGCCATCAGGATTCAGGTTAAATGGCTGTATTGGCACTTTGTGAAAAATTATTGTGTTTTGGATTGCAGTTTGGGCACTCGGTCTCTAAAAGGGTTGCCATCACTGGCTTAGACCTACAGAGCTATCTTTGCAAGAACTTAACTCAGTGATTCCCATCTAGCTGAGTGTGGTAATTTGCCTACAAGGAATAAAACGACAAGATTAAATAACCTATGTAGAGATTCCCTCGTAGCCACTAAAACAATCTCCTGCTTGATTCCTCTGTAAAAAAAGAAAAGGAAAAGGAAAGAGAAGGAAGCTAAATAACAAAGGCTTGCCAATATGAATTGCCCAAGAGATGCCAAGGCTGGCAGTGGAAGATGGCACGGTGCCAGAAAAATACCAAGAAGCAGAAGAAGGATACTGTCATCTTTGCTCTTCTCCGGAGTACTGTCCATCCCAGGCAAAGCTGCAGCCACGCGGCGAAAAAGCTGAAAGGCAGCACACAAAACGAAACGGAAAATGGATGCTTCCCTAGGAACACGGGATAACTGAACAACGACAACATGTGAACAGACATCACGGCTCGTTTAAGGGATTCAGAGGCGCCAACGCCCCAGTTAAGTCACGTGAGAAGCAGGAGAGGGGCATTCTGCTCAGAACTGTAATTGGGCAAAGAACATATTCAACGTGAAGGTTAAAGACTTCCAGACCTCATCACTCGGCCGGCCTTGGGAAAGAAAGGGGCCAACAACCATATCCAATCAAAGAGGGCCTAAAATCTCAGCATTATTACACTTTTGGGCTGTCAGTGATCTTTCTTAACAACCCCTCTTCTTCCTCTTCGCCCTCCCCTCCCCACCCTCCCCCAGGTCTGGTGTCTGTTTTCTGTCTCTTTAGGAATTTTTACAACAGGGCTTGCATGCAAATATACCTACATACAACAGCCAATGAATATTTGGTAGGAAACGTATACTCCATTACATATTCTATTGCACACCTCATTCCGCTGCTATATGTCTGAAGAAGTGGAGGTGTAGTCCACAAAACGTTACATAAAATATGAAAGTTAGTCTTTAAAGTGCCACGTGTTTCTTCTTCTTCTTCTTCTTCTTCTTCTTCTTCTTCTTCTTCTTCTTCTTCTTCTCCTTCTCCTTCTCCTCCTCCTCCTCCTTCTTTTGTCTTTCATTTTGCTTTATTTTTCCTTTGATTTTTGTCTGGAATTCCAGCACAGACTAACAGGGCTACCTTCTCAAAACCCAAGGATTCGTTATTCTGGATGAGGGACAAAAGTTACCTGTTTCACGTTATAGCCGGTCTTTGCACTGGTCTCAATGAACATCACATTCAGTTCTTTGGCTCTCTGCTCCCCTTCCTCTGTAGTAATTTGTCTGCAAGGAATGAGCCAAACAAAACAGAGAGAGAGAGAGAGAGAGAGAGAGAGAGAAAGGTATTCAATCTTCAATCACGAAGGCTCCTTCCTATTTGGTTTTGCCATTAGGAGAGGCTCAGAACGCTCCTGGTTGCAGGAACATCAATCAAGGCATAGTACATTCAATCAATATCTTGCAAAACTTCCAAGCAGAAACAGGAGCTACGTTCACTGCATCACATAGCATACCGATTTTTTTTAAAAAGGAAGCAAGACACACTCGAATAATATTGCTTTGAGGTTGCAGTGTTGAGAAAGCATGTCAAGGGCAACAGAAATCCCTGCATTGAAAAGAAAAAAAAAAGCAAGGAAAAGTCTAGAAAAGAGGCAGGTCCGTCTTGCCAACGGCTGGAATGGACTGCTTGCAGATGATGCATTGCGTTTAAGCCAAGGGTCACACATTAGACCAAGGACTGTGGTCTGCCCACCTTTCTCTATTAGAAGTAATCAGGTCTTGGTTCTGAAGAACATTTTTACGCCCGACTAAACCAAACAAGATCCCAGGCACGTATGTTGAGTCACGAGGGGTGGGGCTGCTGGGTGACAAGGGCGTGTAAAACACCTCTTTTACAGCTGTGTGCAAAATGTAAACCACCTGACAAGTGATAATTTAACTCTTGCTTTACAATTCCTTTCAACACCTATCTCGCTGTTTCGTCAGTCTGGCGCCCTCTTCTAGAAGCCAATATACAGATGGGAGACAAGAGTCTCATGTATAGAAGTAGGAAACGATCTTTATTCTCTCTTAAATCATTTTAAAAAGCTCCAGCTCGACGCGTTTCACCAGGGCCTTCTTCAGGAGCTAGCTTCTTTTCTTCTTTGGCCTGTAACAGCTCCAGAGTGATTAAGAATGAGCTCACTCCTGAAGAAAGCCCCACCGAAACGCACCAAGCCAGAGCTTTTAAAAATGATTTTACAGACAATAAAGATCCTTTCCTACTTTTAAAAATCCTGAGACCATCCGTATACAGTAGTACCTCTTAGGACGAATTTAATTCGTTCTACGGGTCAATTCGTCCTACGAAAAATTCGTCCAACGAAACAAGGTTTAATGCGGTTTCCCATAGGAATGCATTGAATTTGTCTTGCGAAGCATCCCACAGGAAAATTCGTCTCACAAGGTTTTCCTATTCCTGGACATTTCATTCGTCTTACTAATTTTTTGTCTTAAGAGGCATTCGTCTTATGAGGTATTACTGTATTGACTTCTGTGGATATACCAGTTCCTCTTGCTTTACCCTCTTCTAGAAGGAAAGGTGCACATGAATAATGCAGCAAACAAATAAATAATCAAAATGAAGGAAACCACAACAAATCAGCCATCAACTGAAAAATCCTTGTGCAGGCAACCCTAGCCCTAAACCCTCCCCCCCTCCGAAAGCTGGGTACTCATTTTACCGACCTCGGAAGGATGGAAGGCTGAGTGAACCTTGAGCCGGCTGCTACTTGGGATTGAACCCCAGATCGTGAGCAGTTTTACCTGCAGTACAGGCATTTAAGCACTGCATCACAAGGCTCCACATCAGAAGCAGCCTTTAGGAGGACGGTGTTTCCCATGCCGGCTAATTTGTTATTTTAAATAGAGATGCCATGGACTGCACAAATTAACCAAAATTTCCCTCATCTTTGGATGTGGTTCTGCTGCTTCTAAGGGCTGCTTGTGTAACCACTACACAGGACTGCCTGCCCTCGTCCCTTCCAAGGATGGCCCAAGAAAGCTTTCTAGAACACAACGCAACTAACCCGTCTTGACTTCCAGGCCCCATCATTACCTTTTGTCAGCAAGGTCGGTCTTGTTTCCCACCAGCATGATGATGACATCACTTCCTCTCTCTGTTCGCACGTCGTCAATCCATTTGGAGGTTTGTTGGAAGGAATTTAGGTCTGTAAGGAAAAAGGTCTCTCAGTAGGTAAACACTGGAAATGAAGGTAGGGGCCAAAAGCTTTCAATAACGCTTGATGTTACAAAATACGATGATTTGGGTAAGTGTAGTGCAGTTATTATAGGATATCAGGCATGTGGGATGCCTGGTAGGCAGTATATTTGCATTAAGGGTGGCAACTGATTCGGAGAACGAATCACAAAACAGGTGATGTGGATTTTGTTTGGACTGGGAACTCTTTTATGAACAAACAGCAGAAGAGACCGGGCCTGAGTTTTGAGCAAGCAGAAGGCACCTGAGGGAGATGAGAAACTCTACGAAGGAAGAGTGATTAAGACTTAAGACTGGGAACAGGTAAAAGCAGTATCTGATTGGGAGAATATGGGATGGCACTTACTTCCCCGTCAGGCAAGAGAACATCTGAGGTGACAATTCACAGCAGGATCACCTCTAGTGGTGGTTCTCAGGTGTCAGCCTGCCAGAGCACCAGCCCCTTAGCACAGTTTCTCGTTACAGAGCCAGAGGCTGGGAGTTCGATTCCCCATTGGCCCTCCTTGAGAAGGGCTGGAGTGGATGATCTAGAACCAGTGGTTCTCAACCCATGAGTCCCCAGATGTTCCTGGAATACAACTCCCAGAAATCCTGGCCAGCTCAGCTAGTGATGAAGACTTCTGGGCGTTGCAGTCCAGGAACATCTGGGGACCCACAGGTGGAGAAGCATTGATTCCAGAGAGATCCCTTTGAGCTCTGCAGTTCTAAGATGATTATGAACTGCTGGATAGCTCAGCGGCTGTGGTCTGTGGAGTCATAGGTTGGCAGGTTCGATTCCCCCACTGAGCCTCCACAACAGGGGCTGGAACGGAGAGCTGATAGGGTCCTGTCCCACTTGGCTATTCGGATAATATAGCTAAGTGGGGGGAGTGGGGAGGGGAGTGGCGTTAGCCCGCCTCAGCGTACAATGAGCCCAAGCGGCTTATCTTTGCCAGGCCAGTCGGGCAAACAGTGGTGCCCCAACCTTTTTGTCAAGGGTAGCAAAGCGGGCTGAACGAAACGAATCTCTCACTCACTTGTGATGTCATAGACTACAACCGCAATGGTTGAGTCCCGGATGTAGCTGGGAATGAGGCTACGGAACCGTTCCTGGCCTGCGGTGTCCCAGAGCTGAAGTCGCACCTGCTGAGACCAGCCCCGTGGAGAAAGCAGAGAGACAGAAAGACAGGAGGGGTGGGGGGGGTGGGAAGAGGAGAAACTGTCCTTTAGGGAAAAGGCAATGCGGTTGAGGTATGATAGAGAATGACAAAGATTTGCCTTGAGTAACAGGCTTCCAAACATACAGATAGATCTGCAGGGAATACAGTAGTGAGGACTAAAGAAAGATCGACACGTTCACTGCCATAAGAACTATTTTGCTCTGTGACCCATTTGGTTCCGCTCAGAACATAGATTACAGGTGATACCTTTATAGGCCACTTTATAGACCAGTTTATAGAGCATTTTTTATTTTTCTCAGTGGCCTATAAAGGTTATCACCTGTAACCACTAAACCCAAAACAAGCTAGAATGACCTACAAAGGATGACCATATGCCATTTGGCTTTGCTCGTGTGATCTGTTTCATCTGAAAACATAGTATCAATCAGAGTGACCTTCAGGCCAGATGGGCGGTATATAAATCAAATAAATAAAATGAATTAACTTTCACGCTCTCACTGTATATTTAAGCACTCCTCCTAGCCTTCAAGGACAAGAGGTGGAAAGGCATCTGGATTTATCTACGAATGAAAATCACTGGCAATGCTTATTTGTTGAACCAAATTCACAGCACAAGGTTCTGAATGCCATTTCTAAAGCAGATATGTGTATGATTAGCAAAGAAAGGAGGAAAAGTATATTGGGGGGTGGGGTGGGAAAATTGAATTTTAATCCTTCCCTCCAATCTTTAATTCCACAGCATCAACATAGAACTCCTTGATAAAAAAATAAATAAATAAACAAATCCCCAAATAGGCACTTACTCTGATTTTAGGAAGCAAACTCAGGGTAACATTTATGCCAGATAAAAGTTACAATAATGGAGGTTGCACTGAAGTGACACAAGGTGGCAAGTGTAGGTCATCCAAAAAGCTCCTGAGGAAGAGCCTTCTTTACACCCACCGTGTTCAGAGCGACACCAATTCACCACACAACCCCTCCCCCCCAAGGGCAAATAAATGCTCCTCAAGGCACAACCTATTTTGCTGCTCTTTCAACATGGTTTCCCCACATAACTCTACTCAAAAGCTGCAAAGATGGAACTAACAGGCGAGGAAATATTCAGAAGGTGGGAATAACAGAAGAGCATCACAACAAGGACACGAAAGGAGCAGATGGGTGATCAAGAAGGCTCTAACTTCACACAAACCCTTACCATAATGGATCTGAAAACTTATTTGGGTGTTATTTCCCCCAGTCCTCGTAAGAACATAAGAACAGCCTTGTTGGAACAGTCCAGCATTCTGTCTCACGCAGTGGCTCGCCATTTGCTTCACGGTATTCCCCAGCAGATGGCTTCCCCTGCTTACGATTCCCTGCAAATGGCCTTGAGAGATCTCCTGCCTCTCTCTCCAACCCGGAGGTTATATTTAGGCATCCCTAATGATAGCCATGGATACCCTTGTTCCCCATGAACTTGTCTGATCCTTTTTTTTTGAAGCTGTCAAGGCTGACAGCTGTCACCACGTCTTCTAACAGGGAGTTCCAGAAACGAGAACCATGGAATCTTTTGCAGACTGGATGTCAACAACACTTTCTCATAGGTTTTCACATGCTTGTGCACATATCCCCCCGTTTTGCAAGAGTTCGGCTCTCTTTCTTTACCTGAAATCTCTCTCCACGCCACCTACGAGCTTGGATTTTCTGAGGCCAGATGTATTGCCTCTTGTGAGAAGTCTCAAAAGGTGTGAGAAGGCAGCCTGTCAATTTCACCGGCACTGCAGAGCCCAATGGGTTTCTTTTTCCAACCCAACCTTACAGCAAAACACCATCCACCTGTGCTCTGGGGCAGAGAGTCGAAGGGCTCCTCTTAATCCATGAATGCCCATCTTGGCTCTTTCCTCCATACTGGGGGACATCCAAGGAGTATTCTCAAGACAGTTTGTCTGTGAAGATTCTCAGTCACCCACGTGAGTGTATCTCAAAGTTAAGTTATGGCTACTGGACTTCTTTTTTTTAAGAGATAGAAACGTTTCACTGCTCATCCAAATAGCTTCATCAGTCTGAAGAAAGCTAGTGCGAGTCCTCCATCTTACAGTCCACTTTGACCTCTTGTCACCCTGGTCTGAATTAGGCTCATAAGATGAACAATGGCCTGAATAGGCTTGTTAGGGAGACAATAGTATCCATAGCCTTAAGGTAAACAATGGCCTAAGGTGCTGAAACCTATCAAGAATGGGTCGTTAGCTATGGCCTTGGTGGTGACGGCTTTTTGATTTGTCTGGGTACTTTGGAAAGCACACCCTGATAAGTAGCAGATAGACTATGCGTGATAGACTATTCAGGCCATTGTTCATCTTATGAGCCTAATTCAGACCAGGGTGACAAGAGCTGACTGACTAGAAGATGGAGGACTTGCACTAGCTGTATTCAGACTGATGAAGCTGTTTGGATGAGCAGCGAAATGTTTCTGTCTCTCAAGAAAAAGAAATCCAGTAGCCATGACTCAACTTCCAGATCTCAAGAGAGTTGGAGCCTGTCTATAATTCAGACTGCACAAGACTGCCTTCAGATGTTCCCAGCGGGCACCCTGCACCACCCTCGCCAGGACATCATTAAAAGCAAGGAACGTGGAGCACTGGATGCCAACAGGGGATGCTGCCATTTCTCTACCCCTGCTCCAAGGGCAGCACTTCACCGAGGGCAATAAATTACAGCTTCGTCTTCTGCAAACATCAGCCAACAAGCCTCCCCTTTGAAGGTTTATAGGGATACTTTCTTCAAGGCTAACAGGTTACAAGGAAGGCGTGTTTCCCCAACCACCTACTTGCCCTAGCAATGGCTATAAATTGCATCAGACTTTCCTGTCCATCTCTACAATTGGTGCAAAGTGAATGAGACCTTGCAGGGAACTTTTACTATGGACAAAGGGATATTATTATGGCTGCATTTTAAATCCCTCCCTCATTGTGAGTCATTGCTTTAAAGGAAGAGAATGCATATACGTATATGTACAGTGGTACCTTGTATAAAGGAATTAATTCGTTCCAAATGAAATTATGTTAAGCAAATTTTCCTTTATACAAATTCCCATAGGAATGCATTGAAAACAGAGTAATCCCATTTTTATGTTGTATGGATTCTCCCCATAGGCGATTATGTTAAGCAAATTTCCCCTATCTCCATAATTTTTATGTTGTACAGATTTTTGTTATACAAGCTGTTTGTTATACAAGGGTCCACTGTACATTGATACAATATAGATTGTGGATACTCTGATGGCAATTTTAGTGTAATGATTTTAATGTAAGGTTTTTTTATTATTGTTTTAATTATTTATTGATATTCTATGTTTTAACTGTTTTAATTCTTTGCATTGTAAGTTGCCCAGAGACTTTTGGGTAGTGGGCGGCATATAAGTTGTAAAAAAATAAAAATAAAAAAATTAAATAAATAAATAAAGATGAAGTAGGAATATGTAAGGAAAAGCAAAGTGTTCTGCTTATATACCGCCCCATACCACTTCAAGTAGTCTCTGGGCGGTTTACAGTTTAATTACAGTATGCTGGCAAGGATTACAGGCAAGGCATTGGGGGAAAAACGACCCTGCAGATTTGTCAGCGGCAAAATACTCAGAAACAACTCTCCCAGGTTCTAATGCAGAATTAACCAGGAGATAAAATATGCAAGAGCCTTTGCACAATCGGGATCGTCAACCAGTGACATGTAGCTTCTTTATATAATGCCCGGCTGATGAGCGTTCAAACAGGATTTGACCAGAAGAAACCTATCACAGCATCTTCGCCATGACAGAAAACTATGTTGCCATCTTCTGTCTTTATGAACTACAACTACTGAGGTAAGAACAGCAGGAAAAGGCTACTCTCAGCTGTCATGTTTAGCAAATTGATTAGCTAGCTCCTATCAGAAACAAAATATTGATCTGGCTCAATTTTGCCCCGTAAAGACTTTAGATCCTTATTTCCCGGGGGGGGGATTTGGAGAGATCTAGAACTAGATCACAGACACCTAAAAATGCAAGGTGCCACCCACATTTGCTTATACCAGTGTTGGCGAACCTATGGCACGGGTGCCAAAGGTGGCACTCGGAGCCCTTCCAGTGGGCACCCAACATCGCCCCTTAACAGCCACCTGTATTCAGGTTAAATTGTTGTATTGGCACTTTGCAAAAAAAAAAAAAAAAATTACTGGGTTTTGAATTGCCATTTGGGCACTCGGTCTCTAAAAGGTTCACCGTCACTGGCATATACTGGATACAAAACCAGAAAGGTGGTGTATTTGAGAGTCACAGTAAAAGAATACACAATTCAGCTTGATACTTTGTCACTTTTGTTGACCGATACAATGAAAAGAATACAGCAGTCATAAAGATGCCATGGCATTTATGACTGGGGCAGGAAAAACATGGCCTGCCAGCCCTTGGAAACAAGATGAAATACTAGGACATCAAAAAATGGACTAACGAGACACAAGAGTTGTCTTAACAAAATGAAGTTTTGTGAGGAAGACCCTGGTTATAGTGTGAGCCTTGTGGTGCAGTGGTTAAATGCCTGTTCTGCAGATAAAACGGTGCTCACGACCTGGGGTTCAATCTCAGGTAGCAGGCTCAAGGTTCACTCAGCCTTCCATCCTTCCGAGGTCGGTAAAATGAGTACCCAGCTTGCGGGAGGGGGGGCAATGTGTAGCCTGCACACTGTAATGAAACTGTAAACCGCCCAGAGACTACTTGAAGTGGTATGGGGCAGTATATAAGCAGAACACTTTGCTTTGCTTTAGGTGTCTGGGTAATGTGTTCACATCTGGGACTCTCAATGAGGAATGTTTTCTCTATAATGACTTGGCAACCTGTATTAATATAATGGAAACATCTGTCTAACTCTGCATTACATCGTTAAACAATGAAAAGTGGTGCAACCTACTGCTAGTAACTGAATCTAAGGGAGCAACCTTGCAATCTTCCGGGTATGTTCCACCCAGTTTCTTTCGCAGAGCCTAAATCCCGGTACCTACTTGTGAGGTCAAAGATTATGACCGCGGCAGCAGAGTCCCGGATGTAGCTAGGAATGAGGCTACGGAATCTCTCTTGGCCGGCTGTGTCCCACAGCTGCAGCCTAATCTGAGAAAACATAAAATGCAGGAGGAGATGGAAAGGAAAAACAAGGGGGAGGGTGGGGGGAGAGCAGGAACATGGACAACAAAAGCAAGAAGAAAAACGAAAATCTCATGTGAAATTAAAAAGGAACGGAAAAAGCTTGAGGCAAAACAACGCAAGCAACAAACGGTGTGTGTGTGTGTGGAAATTTAAAAGAAACACAAATGCAATGCAAAGTAAAATAAAAACAACAACTTGCTAAAAGGTGCCCCTGGCCTCTCTTTCTTCAAACCGCAGATCAGCCAGTCTCCAGGTCTCTCTGGAACGACCAGCCATCTGGCTTAGGAAAGGCATGTTTAAATGCAGCTGGAACTGGCACATGTACCAAGTGCCTGTGGAATCTTTTTGGTGCCTGGTTCGGTCCTTGCCTGCCTATTAAGCTCGCCCGCCAAGGCGCTGGTCTGGGGCTCCCTGGTGCATGGAGAGTGTTCACACCAAGAAGTTGATTGAGGGTAGAGCAGGCATGACCAAACTTTGGCCCTCCTGATGTTTTGGACCACAACTCCCAGAATTCTAAGCTTAGATTGCCAATGGCAAAGGACTGTGGGAGTTGTGCTCCAAAACACCTGGAGGGCCGAAGTTTGGACATGCCTGGGGTAGATTACCGGGGTCTCCAATGAGCTACCCTGCTTTGCCTGCTGTTCACACTTGGAAGAAAGAACTGCAGAGCTTGTAAATCGGGTTTAGTGGGTAACACAGGCTGGCTGGTCACAAGCAAACACTGAGGCACAAACTACTTCACACCGGTAAGCCCAGCTCTTGGGATACAGCCATCCCGTAATAAATGAAGAACACTTCTCAAAGAGTAGGTCTTGCACTGAACTCCGGTGATTCCTGACGGTTATCAGTCACCACACGCACAAAATGTTACTAGCTAAGTCCCAACTGTAATGTCAGATAACACATCAATTTCAGTAACACAAAGAGGCTCCATGTGGCCCCTTAGGCGATGGATAATTTTGGAAATATGGGGGTCAAAGTTGAATCTCTGTTCAGCCACGGTGTTTTCTGGGCAGCCGAAGGCACAGTTACCTCCTTTCGAGCCTAACTTTCCTCCATGTGGATGAGCTAAGGACCTTGGAGGCATTTTGTACATTTCCCCCACGGTTAAAGAAATTAGGAATATCCTGTCAAACCGGACTATCTGTGGAAGGTTAGCCTCCCTCCAGCCAAAGGTAAAATTCCACAGACTCAGACAGCCAGCTTTATAAACGGGAAGACCAAAAAGACTATGTCGCCTTCATTTAAATTCTATCCTCCAATGTGAATGCCCAAGAATCGCATATTGAATTTCATTTTTTTTTAAAAAACGCCTGATTCTGCTTCTCATGGATCACACAGCTCCTGTGTCTAGAACGTGCTTCTATGTTCAGTAGGACAAATGGAGAATCAGCTCCAAATACCGTATTTATGCACCACGGTTGCTGCCGGTTACAAAATTAATCCCACTGACATTTTCACTCACCGTGCGGTCTTCTAAATACATGGTCTTTGAAAGGAAATCAATTCCAATTGTTGCCTGAAAAAAAAAGAGAAAAGAAAACTATTTCCAAAAAGCTGACCAACAACACATTTCTGTTTCAGATGTATGGAAGAAAGAAGACCAAATGCTTTATTTAATTCTATATAAGGCCTGCAGAGATTCTTCTAATAGTTCAAGAAATCTAATGATCATTGCAAAGAAAAAAGAAATTGTGTTTCCCCAACAAAACTGTGTGTGCAAACTAAGTCAGCTGAACTCAAGTCCTACTGATATCAACAGGACAAATTAGTCATGATTTAAGTTTCTATAGAAACCTGTGGGCTTGCCATTTAAAAAGATAGAAAGTTCCTGCCAATAATTTTGCCCTGAGCTAATACACCGCAATAATGCAATCCAATTACTGTATAGCAGAGTAGTAGTCTGTGCTAGAGAAGTAACCATACAAGACTGCAAGCTGCTTGATTATAAAGTACAGTTGCATCAGTTTATGGACTCATTGGACTCTCCCGGTGACCCTGAATGATCTGAGAATGAAATGCAGGATGAGTCACAGAATGGCAGACACAAGAGAATACAGTTGCAATGAATAATTTAAAAACAATCCGAAGACTCACAAAGGTTGCCGAGTGGGAAGAGAAGGTGCAACTATTTAACAGCTTCTTCCTAAACACAACCTCACAACATTCACTCTCCACGCTTAAGCTGCAGCCTAAGAATATTATGACGCTTTCTTTATGTGAGACAAAGTTAAGCTCATTAGATCAAATAATCCTAATAGCCACTGTTATATCAGTTTTCAGCGCATACACCGCCTCATGTATTGGAAAAGTACTGTTAAATGTGATCTAAAAATTAACAAGCGAGGAGTGTGGGTCATTGGGTTGATGTGGAAACACATTACTGATAATGTGTTCACGATACAGACATAACTCATTTGCAAAATTAATGTGTTCTCTGCAATGTTTCATATTGTGGAAAATTCGTAAACTGGAAATGCACAGGGGCACGATGTGTCCTGGGAAACCAGCTCCGGGAAAAAATTCATAAACCAAGGTTTTTCGGGGGGGAAATTGTAAACTGAGGCATTATTTTCAAATTACATTAATGGAGGCATTCATAAACTGAGATGTACAGTATAGTGGTACCTCAACTTTGGAATTTAATCCATTCCGAATGCATGCTCTTAAGTCGAACTACTCTGAAGTCGGGGTACCTATCTAAGAAATTGAAAAAAATAAGTTAAAAAATCAAAAAAGTGAAAAAACAATTTGTAAGTTGAGCAGGCCATATCTAAAATTTGTAAGGTGGCAGTTAAAATGCCAATAGTTTTCCGTTCTTAAGACGAGCTGCTCTTAAGTCGGGGTACCACTGTATTTCCATTCTGCCATTTAGAGCAAACCTAGTACAAAGCAGGTAACAGAAGTAAAAAAATGCAAATGAAAAACAGCAAAATATCGAAAGGAGTAAGTAATCAACAAGCAATTACAACTATTAAAGAGTCAACATAAAACCATCACATAGTTAGAACAAAAATGTTCTGAACACCTATGAGGTAATTCTAAAGATGTGAGGACTTCCATTAAAAGACCCTTGTCTCTGATGCTTGCCAAAGTGACAGGTCTTAACTCAGGAGGATCTGGTAGCTGAACCTCTGTGGTTGGTCTCAAGGGCCATACCAGTTCATACGCATCCCAGCAAGTAACCTGTCTACTCACAGCTTAAAATATGAGCCAGGGAGAGAGAGAGAGAGAGAGAAAAGGAAAATAAACCAAGTTGCAGAAATGGTGTTGCCTATGCTGTGTTGTAAGTAATTAGAAGTTCAGAGGAAAAACGGCTCAAAATAATGTCTAGTTTCTTTGGATAAAATGGCTGTTTGGCTCCTTACTATGAAATGACCAAAAATATGCTGCAAGAGCTGTCACGAAGATTATAGTTTATGCAACACACACACAAAACAGAGTGATATCTGAATGAAAATGTTACTGATCTACAAATAATTATATTTGGTGTTTTCTTTTAAAAAAAACCCTGCAATTTTAGATAGAAACAAGCTTTAGAGATTCAGCTGTTTGTTTTTTTCATTTATTTCAGTTTGGAAATTATAATGCCCTTGGAGCTGGTCCATAACATTTTTATCCTTCCGTTTACAACCACGGACAGGTTCGGTTTAGAGCTTAGTAACTGCTAAGAATTCCAGGACGATTTGATATGTTCCGTCTTACCTGGTAAGTGTTGTCAAAACTGTCGTACATGAATCTGGTGATCAGGGAGGTCTTCCCAACTACAAGGGGGGGGGGAGAGTTATTTGGCATGCATGAGATGAAAGCAAAATATCCAAAATATTTCAACAAGTACAAAAATAAATAAATAAGAAACCAGCTATTAAAGGAACGACGGCGGGAAACCATCACTGCTGGGGAGACCAAAACAGGAAAGCAACCTGCTATATTCATCTCCCATGGAGATCCTTACCGCTTAGGGTTATAAAGGGCTCCCAACACTTCTGTTTTTAAGGCAAATTTCTGAGCCATCTACTTAGTTTTCGTAACCCATGCACTGTATTTAGAGGACATTCTGCTCATCTTCAGGAAGCAGGTGGTAAACAGTTTCCTGAAACAGTCCTGAGAGGCTGGCACTTTCAGAACATTACGGTGTTCGATATATGGGTGGTGGTGGTGGTGGTTTAGAGCAGAATGAGACTAGGACATGGGGCAATGGTCTCAAGGTACAGGAAAAGAGATTTTATTTAAACGTTAGGAACAATTTCATGACAGTTAAAGCTGTTCGGCAATGGAATATGCTGCCACAAAGGAGGGTGGTGGAGTCTCCTTCTTTGGAGATTTTTAATCAGAGGCTGGATGGCCGTCTGTCGGGAGTCCTGCGATGGGGGTTCCTGCATGGGAGGGGGTTGGACCTGGATGGCTCTTGAGGTCTCTTCCAACTCTAGGATCCTATGAGATAATTATCATTTTATTCCTTCCTTCAAACATTCTTGGATGGGGAGACAGGTGGACATACTGATGAGTGGAAGCACTAATCCGAGAACTTCACAGCTTGATCCTCCATCTCACATAACTGTTAGGGAAATGAATAAATTCAGAAAGACAAGCACTTGCTGAAATCTTGTTGCTGAGGACAGTCAGCTGCAACTTGAGCTGGCCTACTGACTTGACTGCCCTACTCTAGTAAAACTAAGATTTTAGTTGCTACGCAGTTCTCTTTCCCCTGCCCACGGAGCTGCTATTTCAAGTGACAGGGCAATGCAGTTCTCTCCTTGCAAAAGGGTGAAGAAAGGAGAAATTCTATCCATTTTCACGTGTTTTCAGCCAGGCAGGTGTGGCCACCAGATTCAAGGGGTGTGTGTGTGTGGAGGGAGTACAGTGGCATTTTCAAGCCAGGGATTTGTTTATTTTAGCACAAGATTAAGCTGGAGGCAATCTACTTCTTCCCAAGCATCTCCCTTAAACGCAATGCCTGAGGAAGCAGATTTTTCCACGAAAGCTTCCATTAAAATTCAGTGATTTTTTTTTCTTTCCCTTTGATTTTTGGTTTGAGACTGGTAGTTGACAATCACAAGTACCTCTCCTACAATTACATGTAACAACATGCAACGTTCTCTTTCTTTTTTAATTTTAGTTTCTGCAATTCTGGGAGGCACATGCATGTTTATTATTTTACTTATTTGTACTTTATTCATTTAAAGTACTTCTATCCTTCCTTTCTCCTTAAAGACCCAAGGTGGCTTAAATCACCAAAATACAATACTGTTTTTAGAGCCAAAAGCAAAAAGCATCCGAAGGGGCTTAATCCTTAAAAGAAAATGTTTAGAACTTTAAAACAATGAGTATCCACAAGTACCTTAGATGCTTATTAAAGAAAATTCATATAAGAAAGCCACTTATATCGTTAGCAGGCAATATTTACAGCTAAAAACCAAGAGTATTCAAAGTTAGGCAACCTCATTAAAAGAGCTAAAACCAAGGAATTTTCAAATAATATTCAAATGTGTATCCTGCATACTGTAATTAAACTGGCACAGCAAAACCTGGGTGCGGCAATAGCCATGTAACGAAGTAACAGAACGGCGGTAACGGCCATATAACGAATCAGTTGTAACGACCGTGTAATGGATGGGGTAACGGATCAGCGGTAACGGCCATGTAACGAACCGGCAGTAACGGCCGTGTAACGAGGTAACGGATCGGCGGTAACGGTCATGTAACGAAGTAGCGGCGGCCGAGAAGGAACGAACGGCAGGCTCTCACGCCACTCCCACCCCTCCGGCCCGGCGCTCACCGCTCTGCTCGCCCAGGAAGACCAGCTTGAACTTGCGCAGGGGGTTCCCGAATTCGCCGCCGGTTCCTCCGGGCGCAGACATGGCTGGGCGGGAAGGAGGAGGAGGAGGAGGAGGAGGAGGAAGGCCAGGCGAGGCCAGGCCAGGCAGGCGCGGAAGAGAAAGCCCGGCGGAGAGACAGAGACAGGCACCAGGGCTCCCTCCACCCGCCTCCACCTCCCTCCACAACCCTCCGCCCTCGGCCCCAGTGCGTCACTTCCGGTCCGGAGGGGCGGTGCCCACGGGTCAGCCGATGAGCTCATCGCCTTCGCAGGTTGAGGAATAGGAGGAGGAGGAGGAGGTGGTGGGCGATGACGTCACGCGGAAGGAGCGAGCGACGGCGCCTGCGCCACGCTCTTCAACCGTAGAGGTACGAAAAAGTATAGAGGCGATAGATAGATGGTGGTGAAGAGTGGTGCGTCTGAAATGTAGGCACGTGTATATATTGTAGGTATATGTATGCGAGTGCGTTCACTCTGTGCGGACGTACACACAGGCACACGGTCAACATACCAGTATTTTTGGGGGACTACAGATCCCATCCTCTATGAAGGGGAGTTGTAGTCCCAAGACTCCTGTTGCCTTGCAAATAGAAAGTCTTGGAGTTTCACGCGACGGGCCCTCTTTTGGCTGCAAACTGTCGCCCAAAAAGGTGTCTATTCCCCCCCTTGTACTACTATTCCCATCGACCCCCAATTCCAAACGCATAGGGTGCATAATTATAACACTTTTGGGGGGTATGGGGTGGTAAAGGGAGGTTTCCATCTCGTCTATCTTGGGAGGACCCGAATTTAGTGAAATCCAAAGGCGGCGCACATGTTGGCAGGACTACAACACCCATTAGCCCCACCCAAGAAAATGCCAAGAGCAACGGGGCTGCAGGGTTTACATTGTTATAGATGGCTTTTGTAGTCAACGATTAAATAAGATGGATCGGAGAAGCTACTCAGTGGTTCTCCCAACATCATCATATTTCCCCGCTTCCGAAAGGACGGCTGCCTTTTATATCAAATTAATATCAGATTAATTTCGGTGCAATTATAGATTGGAATCAACGAGGTTCACAAAGATGAAGGTCTCTCTTTAAGCCACATTTTTCTATCTCTATGGTCAAAAGTGGATTTTTTCCCCCCCCCATCTCCTTCCTAACCCGAAATTTTAAGCCCGTATAATACAGTATTTCAACTCTCTTTATACGTACTTTTCTATGCCTAACGGGCGGTTTAGACCAAGCATTTCAAGGAGTGTGGCACCGTAGGAGTTAATAAGGCGGGGCTAAGATGGAACGGAAGAACGAGACCTATAAGGAAACGTCATTTCCGCTTCTGTCATCCAGCTGCACAGTGATAGGCCCAGCTGCCCCGGTCCTCAGGTAATAGCGAAACCGGAAGCCAAGCACTTGGAAAGGCCCATAGATTTAGAAACTTGTAGAGGTGGAAAAACCTATGTTTGCGGACAGGATAAAAATGGAAGAAGAAAATCAAACCCAAAGAACACAGTCATGAGTCAAGGGACTGGTGATCTATAGCGACCCATATACTGTATAATTTTCGAAGATTGACATTATTTCCTGCAGGTTTTTCAGTCAAGCAGTACAGTATTAAGAAGTGACAAACTTTGCAATTATTAATTAATAAAGTCAATGTCTTTGGTCTGAAAATGAATTTTTAAGTCTCAAGTTCATCACCCTCTATCAAAAGCACACAACCGAAGAGGTGCATTTATGGATCCCAAATGGAAAAAAAGCAATATTAAGCTCTTGTTTTCAGATACAGTAAACTGCTTTTGAAAATAATAATTCTCATGTACCTCCCTATTTCACAACTTATTTGGATATTCATTATTTGTTTTAAACTGAAGTATTTTCAAACAATCTTGCTTCATTTCTGTATGTTTTACATTTCTTTCTTGTAATTTTGGGTTTTATAAACAAACACAGGTGACAAAATTAAAGCAAAAGGAAAATGTGGTGGGTGTTGGCACCTTGAAATTTGGCTGTGCAGTGAGATCATCACCAAATGGTTGTGGTCCACAAACTATTTTCTCCGTTGTGGCTCCCTTGACTTGCTGGCCCCTGGCCATGGCTCCCCAGCAGTGAAGGACTGCCATGTTCATGGGATCAGTTTTAATTACCTGGTGTCTGGGTGGAAAAATATTTTTTAGCAAAATAAAACACATAAATACATCTAGCCAAGGCGTAGTATCACGACTGGCCACTAGAGGACAGCAGAAGCTATTCTATACACAGGTGGCAGTGATTTATCAAAGAAAAGCAGCTTCCAGAAAAGAAAAAAAAATAGAAGAACCTACATTTTGTGGAAGTTTGGGCTGTGAAGGCTTCCTTGTGAACAGAAAGGCAAGAAACCCAGTCTCTGCACTGTGCATGGGCGCCAAAGAAGTTGCAAGTAAGTGTTGTAGGGTACTATGGGAGTGGGGTGGAAGGATGATGAAATGCTCACCCTGTGTGCCTGAGCGGAATTCCCAGTGCATTTGGGCACTCAGTTTGAAAAACTGGGCAGCTCACTTAAGAAGAAACAGCAATGTTTGAAAAGGCATATTGTACGCTGCTCCTTATTTCTCCTCCTGCAGTGTGCTGCAGGTTTTGTTTATTTATTTATTTATTTATTTATTTATTTATTTATTTATTTATTTATTTATTTATTTATTTATTTATTAAACTTGTATACCGCCCGTAGGTTTTAGCACAGGCAACCCCACAAACGATTAAAAAGCATTTCAAATGTGGATTTACGATAGAATGCGGAGAATTTCCCAGACTGAGAGGATGGAAGGCCTCCTATTAACCTGCAAAGGATTAAAATAATACTGTACATGGGTAACATGAAGAAAGGCAAAGACACTGTAACAAACACACACAATATACATTGCTCAGGCACTGCCTAAAAGGCAATGAAGAGCCCAGATGGCAACTGCTAACCATATGAGGTAAAATAAACCACTGAGGAAATGGCAGAAGAAAACTTTATGAGGTGAGAAACCTTGGTGAGACGTTTGAATGCAACACAACATAGCCCAGGTGTGGGAGGAACTGCTAAAGCTTTATCTTTGATGCATCAGGTTAGATGAACTTCTCTTTTCTTAAAAATAAAGGGATTCATGAATGACTTTAGCATTCCACTGATAGGGTAGCTTGGGCGACGTACTCTTTTGGACTTAAAGCTTCCCGAATTTCCCAGCTGGTGTGGGGACTCTGGGATTTAAAAACAAACCTTTTTGGTGATCCGAAAGAGTCCTATTAAACCCTGTGGAACAAATTCTCTGCCTCGGGACAGGTGATTCCTGTTCCTTATGCTAGGTTGTGGAAGAACCGGTCTTTTTATGCGCTTTGTTCGGGCAGGGGGTGATTTGGTGCCTGGGCAGATTGGCCATGGCTTGTTGTTTATACATTTCAGGACCTCAGACTTTGTACAGTAGCAAGGATGCCTCTGTGGTAACAATGATAACATGATGCCTTCAAGTCGATCCCAATTTTCCAGGATTTCCTGGGTACAGAGTATTGAAAAGTAGTTTTCTGTTGTCTCCTTCTCTTGGGGGGGGGGGTGTTCCCTGGGACTGTGCAGCTTGCCCAAGGCCACCCAGGCTGACTCTTCTACGAAGCACAGTGGGAATCAACCTTTCAAAGGCTCCAACTCACTCAGTGACCTGTTCTGCTGCCCTCTGCTTTATACTTACTATAACTAATGACATAAGCATGCTTATCTCTCACCTATAGATGTAAAATTCCAGAATTATTTTGCGGAGAAACTCTCACCCCCACACACACACACCCATTTTTTCTGTTTTCATCTAAGGTTTTGTGTGTGTTGTGGGGCTTCAGAATTCCCTGAAATCTTGCATCTCTACTCCCACCCAAACATTTCTGGACATACATTGTTTGTTGTTGTTGTTGTTGTTGTTGTTGTTGTTTGCGATGGAGTCACTTTAGATGACCCTACTAAGGTTTTTCAGAAAGAGATGCTCAAGTTGTGATTTACTGTTGCTACCCCGTTCCCTGCGCTCTTCTGTGGCAATGGGAATTTGAACTTGGGTCTCCTCAATCCTGAACCGGCACTGCTGCTTGTTACAGGTTGTCAGACATGCAGTATCATCCGGTAACTGTTACCTTTTCTCAGCTTGAGCAGAGTAACATGCACTGTGTGGACTTGTTACCTGCCAATAGCATGCCTTTGTAGGACATACATAAAATCTTTATATGTTTTTTCTGTTTTTCTGGGTCTTCTCTGCCGTTAAGAGAAGTCCCAGCTGACACGACTGGTGTATTTTCTCTGTTGGTATGTTTAAGTTGTTATCTACATTGCTACAATGAGGAATCAGTTGAAAGGAAAACATGTGAAGTATGGATACAGTACTTAGCTAGCTGATGAGGTTACAAAGGGAGAAGTCTAATCCCTAAAGTTATGGGAGGCAAATTTATATCATACCCTAGCTGGTATCAGACTCTTTCAGAAACCCCAGTCTCTGTTTTCTTTTGGAAAGGCTGTTAAATTTGTTCACATAAATACCATAAGCAGGGAACATTGCCATAAGCAAGCCATTCTTAGCTTTGTCTGACTTACGCTACAGGTTAGATCAGTGGTTCTCAACCTGTGGGTCCCCAGATGTTCCTAGGCTACAACTCCCAGAAGCCTCCACCACTTGCTCTGCTGGAAGGGGTTTCTGGGAGTTGCAGTCCAGAAACATCGGGGGACCCGCAGGTTGAGAACCACTGGGTTAGATAGAAGTGAAGAAATAATGCTTGCCCAAATAACCACATTTTATGAGGGGACAAAACGGCACAGAGGTGGTTAGGATTTCATTCCTTTGTTTGCTCTGTTGCTTTTTTTATTTCAAAAAAATATTTCGGAGGCTTGACTTCAAACCACACCCCCATTTCTTTCTATTCTTTTCTCTTTCCATCCCTTAAAGAGCTAATTCTGTACTCACATGATCTTGTTTAAAGGCAGCTTTTATAACCCCAACTCTCATATTCTATGTGCCCTGTGAGTTGACTGGATTGTGACTAAAATAGTGCATGTGGATTGTTTTGAATGTTTGGAAATGTTGGGAGTTCATTGCAGCCTTGCATGTTGCCTTCGAGTTTGCTTGACTGGGAGGGTCTGTCAATCTAAAAATGCTAACCAATCGTTCTCTCCAATTCCAAGAGAGCCCCGCCTCTCTGTTGAAAGCTCTTTTTCCTCATAGTTCGATAATGTCTGTTGATGGTGGTTGGTAAAAATGTCAGTTAGAGTATCCTGACACAGAATTGTTACAAGCAGTCATGTTCTTAATTATTTAATATGCTGTTAATGTATTCACAGTGTAAGTGAAATGAACCAGTTTTATTCTTGTCACTATTAATGTCTCAGAGTGACTCATTGAGACTTTAAGTGCCAGTTAATGAGAAAATAGGTGGATTACCAGGGAACTAATAGCTATTATACTCTGTGAGTCCTTACACTTCCACTGAGGAAGTTAAACATAACATTTCAAAACTCTGCAAAAGAGAAATGAATCTTTTGTTTTGAATATCCTCATGTTACCAGTAGAGATGGGGACAAATAAAAAAAATGGTGTTTCGTTTGTCATTTGTTCTTTAGGGGGTCCGTTTCAGTTCGTTTCCGTTTTTTGCGAATTTTTGCAAAAAATTCGTTTTCATTTTCGTTCGTTTCATTACTGTTTCATTACCATTTATTTCATTTTTGTGGTTTTTTTTTAGCATTTAAAGCAATTCAATGTATTGCCGTAACGAAAACGAAACGGACAACAAAATTTCTGGTGTTTCTGTTTGTTTCGTTTCATTTTAGAGACAAAATTTGTTTGTCGTTTCATTATGTAACGAAACAAAAAATGAAAACGAAAACAAAATTGTTTGTTTCGTGCCCATCTCTAGTTACCACTATCCCTAGTTTGGTCAGTGTGCTAGAGGTATGGTTGATGTGGCTATTAAAATATAAAATCCTCGTGTGTTCCATTGGGTTTAATTGTTCACCTGAAATAATGGGAAGCAGAAAGAGAGGATAGTTTAAGAAAAAAAATAAGAGAGAGCATAAAACAAGGCTTCCAAAACTACAATCACCACCACAAAGCCCATCATCTGGGATGGAGAAGCGACTGTATCTCTTTCCAAAAATAAGGTCTGACACCAACAGCACCACCACCACCACTACATTGAGTTCTTTGCAACTTTATTTTTAAAAAATGAAATATTCAAAGTACTTTTGTCTTTCAAATGTCAACACATCATGTATTAAGTTTTTAACTATCTACAGCAGGTCATTGTCACGGATTGTAGAAAAGGACATGCTTCCGGTTTGAAAACCAGAGCAAAAATTAAAAACGAATGAATAAATAAACAAACAAATAAATAAACAAACACAACAAACCATTTCACTGCAGCTGCTGAGCAGAAGCCTGCACCGAAGGGGGGAGCCTTCAGAGCACAAATACAAAACTGGAAACCGTTGTCTCTTAGCAACAAGGCTCAGGCCATTCCCGGTTACAGTTTCAATAAGATTCGAACCGGCGGTTGTTAAGACAGGAATGGAAAAATCTTGGCATACATTGTAAACATAGTTATTTTCCACGATCATTATTATTTTATTTATTATTATTATTTTTAAAAAACCTACTGATTGACAAAAACACTGTGTGCTAGGCTTTGCTGAGTGCTTGAGGACACCCTAATTTATCACTTCCAGCACTCTGTCCTAGAGATTTCTTGTCAGACCTGTGAAATATTGTCAAGGACACACTTGGTTCTACTAGTGTTTATTTATGAAGAGGCTAAAGTTCCCCACTAAATCTAAGAAAAGGTTGTAGCCGGCAAACCCATTCTGTTCAACGGATAATATCAACCGGCAATGGATAATATCAAAAATATTCCAGATTTTTCTGAGTTGTTGTTGAGTCACTATTTCGTGGAAAGTTTGTTCTCCTGGTAGGGGCTACGGTTATGACAGAAGGCTCATTATTTTATGGACTTGTTTTAGAATAGAACACTATGGACGCCACTACGGTCCGCCTGTGCTCTGGAATCCAGTCCAAGAGGAGAGTTGAGTTGGCGTCAGATGTTGGCGTCTGCATCTGGAAGTTGAGTTACGGCAACTGGACTTCTTTTTCTTGGGTTCTCCAGTTGCCATGACTCAACTGCCAGATAACCTCACCTGGATGACTGAGAATCTTTACAGATATGTTGACATCAGCAATTTGGATGATCATTCCCAGATTTCACTCCCAGCCAACATGGCCATCAATGCATGGAGGTGTGTTTTTTTTTAAAGTAACTTTGCCAAAAGGTGACTCCTCGCCTTTGTTCTAGTCCTGGTCACCTGTGAAGAAACCCCGGTCCCTCTGAAGGATAGCCAGACCTTGCAGATGGACAGTAGAAGGCACAGGGGAATTGTGATGCCACCTCTTTGCTTCGGTAGCCAAAGTAGAAAGATTTTTGTGACTTATCTAACAACTCATCACCCCAGCTACTGCCTGGAACCATCACTGTGTCACTTTAGAACTTGGCTGTTGTATTCTGTTGATTCTCTCAAGACCCACAAGAAGATGAACCTCCATGGTTAATCTTTTTCAGTGGCTCACATCTAGTAGCAAGTCCTTAGAGTAGGCATATGGAATCAGTGGCGATTTGGTGAATCAGATCGTCCGTTAAATGGCATTGATTCAGTGTGCCTACTCTAGTTTCAACTTACTGTTGGATTTCAGCCGTTGTTCCAGAGATTTTCCTCCTAGGTTGATTGTTTGATGAAAAGCAGAGTTCAGACAATTTGGTAATTTTTGCTTTTATATGTAGAGTCTAAAAAAGGAACTTCTCTAAGTGCTGATTAGAAGAATGGGAGGAGGTGAGTCAAATACAATTGGCCGGGGAAGTAAGTACAGTAGTAGAAGCATGACAAGTTTAGACCCTACCACGTGTGTTTTCTGGTGCATCTTGCATTTGATCTATGATTCACGCCATACAAAAGTGAATGTGTATTTGACACAATCCATTTGCTCTCCCCAAACACAACTTTTTGAAGGATACATGTCTCTGCAGTCAGACTGGTACCCATCCAACCCATCTTTATTTTCCAGCAACTAATCACAAAACAGCCCATGCAAACTGCATGTTATTGGTAAGCATCATTTGCTGCGACAAACAAATATTTTTCTTCACGTGAAGGAGCACCTCTTCTAGCCATATAAAAGTGCATTATCTAGAGTCAGGCTAGATTAAATAGCACAAAGAGGTGCGCTCACACATGAGGAAAAATTTGAATTTCTGGGCATTGTTTTGTCTCTTAACCTTGGCACTAATTGACTTGTTCACTCCAAGTTCAAAACATGTTTTTGCTATGATTCTGCTGAACTGGCGTAACAACAGAAAATGAGTTTTAAAAGATCATGTATTTTGTTCTTGCTGGTGTTAATGAAAAAACTTCAGAGGTTTCTTTCATTGCTAGGACTTTTCAGGGCATTTTCCACATTTTTTTTTGAAAAGCTCACAGAATTAAAATCTTATTCAGACAAACTCCTGTATTGACAAGGAAATTCAAGGGTTTTTACTAAAAAAGGAGCTTTTTAAAACACAAAAATATGACTTTGTGCAAAAAGTTGTTTCCATTAAATTAAAATAGGTCCAGCCTTTAAAAATTAATACAGGAAGGAAGAAATCTCACAATTATTGACTACGTTTTCAACAAGATTTCACATCAAGTCCAGTGAAATCTGTGGTGGTTCATTGGCTAGAATCCTGTCAGCCGCTCCTGTCAGCGTAACTACCCTAGCATAAATTCTGTTAGTGAACAGCCACTAATTAATAAGTATGTGTAGGTGTTTACTGTTGAACACTAGCCACATGACTCAATATGCACCAATAATAAATACTTATACAGTATAAATTTCTTTACTTGTGGCAGTTTATGAAGGTGGAGTGTACCCTACGGAGTTAACAGTGACATAAATATGTAACAGGATCCAGGCCGGTACATCCTAAATTTTAAGTAGAATATGCTGGAGTTATTACAACCTCACATGCTGCCTCTAGTAGCTGTGGCTGGGAGGGACCTTTCTGGACGGGGGTGATTGTCAATCATGACAGCTGTAGCCAATAGTTCCTTTCTTGCCTCAGAACTCGAAGAAAGAGCCACACCCCTCTACTAAGAACCTTTCCCTTTTTGTCTTTTGAGGCCTGTTGCTGAAAGCAGCCCTGTTTTGCCAGTTTGCTGTTTGATTTGACCAGAACGAGAAATGTGAAATTTCCTGAAACATTGTTGGGGGGGTTGGGGGGTTGGAGGAGGGAAAAAAGGCTATCACCCATTTTTTCCAGTTTTTCTCCAAAGTTTTTTCCCATGACTTCAAGATTTCCAGAAATTTTACCTTTCTACTCAAAACTGTAAGCAAGGAAAATGGCCTTTATTCTTTCTCTTACGAATGTCTCAGAGTGAGTTATAGAGACTATAAGTGCCAGTTAATGAGAGGGAAAAAGAGGAGTGGTTTGTTCTAGGGAACTTGAAGCTATTTTGCTACATGAATTCATGTAGTTCTGTTGTGTAGCCAGATTTTTTTTAAAACAAAACAAAACTCAAAACTCTGCAACAGAACGTAAGAAACCCTTGACATAACATTTGCCTTTTAGAGGATTCATTCTGTAGATTTGATTCAACATGTCTTTGTAACCCTCACCCTCAAATAACTGTAGAATTTCTGTGTTGATTGTGGCTTCTTGGGAGCTCTATTGTTTTTCTTGATTGGAATCATTTTGTTACCTGATCTAGCTGTGCCTCTTTCCCCTGTTCTCCAGATACATAAAAAGCAGAAGAGAATAGCTGTGTTTTCTTTTATGCAATCAGAGCCATTTAACGGGCATTGTCGGTGCTTGGGGCAATCAGCGGCTTCTATCTGTTTGTTCCCCCCCCCCCAAGAAAAAAGCAAAAAGAAAAGAAAAAGCTTAGACTTTCAAATCAAAGGACAGTGGGGAAAGTTTGTTCTCTTAACATTCATTGGTAGATTCACCTCTATCTTTTGTGGCCACCTAAATGTTGGTGCCCAGTTGCTTGGCTCTAGTTATTAGCTCTGCTCTTAATGACTTTATTTTGCACAATGTAAGAAGATGGGTCAGTGGGGTCTGCATACTATCTGAATGCTATGCCTTCTGCTTTGGCTGGCACGTTTATATAACTCACACACCAGCGCTGCACTAGAAAGTTGGGATAACAAAAGGTTAGGGACTGCCACATAAATTCGCAATGACCGGCTATGAGTCTAATCAGACCCGGAAGGAATACTCTCTCACCTACTGATAATGTGAGCCCCATGTTTACCTTCCGATGGTTAATGGCAAAAAACAAAGGGACACTAAAAAGCAACCGGGACAAAAAGACTGTTTAAGCATTGGAAGGAGCACCACTTCTCATCACACGCCAAGCGTATCCAACTTCACTGCTCTGTGATTCTAGTTTGATCTTTTGCTGGGCAAACGAGATACAGTGTTGGTTTGGACTGAGAAATGCTGAAAAACATGGAAGTATTGTTTACCTAGCAAAAGATCATACTAGAAAATACACTTAGAATGTGGTTAGAAGTGGTGCTCCTTTCAATGATTAGACAGTCTGTTTGCCCTAGTTGCTTTTTAGTGTCCCTTTTGTTTTTCCGTTAGTATAGATAAACATGGGGTTCACACAGCAGTGTGTCTGGCTCCCTCTAGTGGCTAGGCCTGCTAAATACAGGGCGGGAATACATATAAACACATATACAGTGGTACCTTGTATAAAGGAATTAATTCGTTCCAAATGAAATTCCGTTAAGCAAATTTTCCTTTGTACAAATTTCCCGTAGGAATGCATTGAAAACAGATTAATCCTTAATCGCAACCATTTTTCTGTTGTACGGATTCATCCCCTAGGTGATTCTGTTAAGCGATTTCCCTCTATCTCCAGAATTTTTTTTCCTTTAAGCGGATTTTCTGTTAAACTGCTTGCTATACGAGGGTCCACTGTATATCTGTGTTTTTAAATTTAATACGTTCAGGCAGTTGATAAGTGAATCCATGGGATGCTGATCCAGTGGGTAGAGGGTTCGGCTGTATTTTTTCTGGGCACTGATTGCGGAACAGACAGCCTTAGCAGTGTGTAGATACTTATTGGTTTTCTAAGGAAATGCTGAAATGGCCTGCCTCTGAGGAATGATGTAATACAGTACTAGCTCCCTCCCCAAACCTAGGTGACATTCCAAGAAAGGTGATCTTGGAAGTTTGCTCCAACTCTCCGATTCCACTTTTCCAAACTGTTGATTACTAAAAAAAAAGGGTAGAACTCCGATAAGCCAGGATGGTTCTTTAGACTGTATATTTGCCCATGAAACGCACCCCTTCCCAAGACTCAGGAGAGAAAGTCACACTCTAAACGTTGCCTGAATATGGTGCCACGGGGGTAATTGCATTCAGAAACTCTGGACACAACCACCTTCTGCAGTAATGCACTAGTCATTTCAGAAGCAGAGCTAGACGGATTTGTTTTCTGATTCATCAAGGACAACAACATAACACGTGTCTCCCTGCTCAACTTCAGAAGCAGACACGATGAAAACATTTTCCCCTGTACCACCAGGAGCGGAGGTCACAGCTATTTAATACAGCATTTTTTTCTATCCCATATTTTATACCAAGCAGCGCCTACCAAACGCACCCGGGGCAATGGTGTTGATCAATGTCAGATGTAATAGAGGAATAACTGCTTTCAATTTCATTGGCTTTTGGCTGAATAACGAAAAGAACAACATTCAAGGCATCGTTAAAAACCCTCTGCGGCCACTATATATAAAGTGCCAATTCTGCAGATAATACAAATATAACTATAAGCAACCCAAGGCACAAAGCTAACATAACATGTATTACATACCAGAAATGCACACTCCAAATTCCTAATATTCAATAAGTATTTCAAAATATTTGTTCGCTCTGGATATTTTAAAGCCTTCTGAAAACTACCCCTTAATTCTTGGGCTTCGGGTAGAAGAGTTCCTTATATTTATAAACAGAATTGCTAGAGATTACCTCTTAGATCGGGCGTACGATATATCACCAATGCATTCCATAATACATCCAGAAATGTGTGTTTTCCACCACCCCTCTGTGGGTTTAAAAAGTGCATATTTGAGGACCTGAACATTCATATTCGAGACCTCTGCTTGCTCACGGAAATGGTCATCGCATCAGACCTACTCATACAGAAACATATAGGACATCTGAGATAGAGCTCTACAAAACATATCTTCCCAAGAAAGGGCTGTTTTACCAACTGGCCCAAGAGCACTTTCCTGCAAGTGTCTTGCTTTGGGGGGGGGGGGCTATAACTCAGATGCCCCAAATCCGGTATTTGCCAACCTTGGAGGGGGTGGGGAGGAGCATCAGCTGAAGACACACTGTGAGGTTGGGGTCTCTAGCTCATGCAGGGCCTGCCTCTTCTGGAATTCCAAAACTGCACCAACCATGAAATGGTTCATATTGTCAGAAAATTCACGGTTCGTCGTTGCGAATAACGACAACCCCTGGACCATTGCAAACCACTGTTTTCCTAGTTTGTGCCCATCTCTCATCCTGAAACGTTATTTTCTTAGTTCATGGTCATTTCTCATGGGGATGTAAATGCTGCATGTATCCAGGGGACACAATCACTCTGTGTTGTACCCAATTATCTGTAGGATTCAGCCACTGCATCTCATATTTCGGCACCCCACTTTTCTCACGTGAAAGGGGTTCAAAGTTTGAAACAAGCCTATCCTGTAGAACAGGGGTGTCCAGACTCCAGCCATCCAGATTTTTTGGACCACAACTCCCAGAATTCCAACCCTGTATTGCCAGTGACAAAGGACTATGGGAGTTGTGGTCCAAAACATCTGGAGGGCCAAAGTTTGGACACCACTGCTGTAGACATTTGTTATTGCTTCTTCATGCATTGGACAGTTCTATACTGAGTAGAGCATCGCAACCTTCTGTGTTTGGTCTTGGTGGGAACTGGTGATGCTGTTTATGACTTAACCTCTTCTTGTTCATGAAGAATGCCCCTAAATATAAGCGTCACGCTAAAGGCCTGAACTGTTTGTTTCTCACTCTTCATGTTTTCGATTACAACCCCTGTTATGCATGATAGTTGGCCAGACTCACAGAGGGGCTTTGAGGATTTGAAGTCCAAATGATCTTAAGCAGTGGCTCCCAACTTGGGGTCCGCACACATTCTTGGACTAAAACTCCCAGGAGCCTTTAACGCTAGCTGTGCTGGCCAAGATTTCTGGGAACGGTAGTCCAAGAACATCTGGGTAGCCAAGGTTGGAAACCATGGACCCAAAGGGTCTAATATTTCCTCCTCTTGCAATAGACAAACACAGTTCAAGGCATAACAAAATTATTTGATGGGGTTTCCCCCCACCCATTTTACCAATGAATGCATTTTGGTTTCCAATGTTCTCCAATGCAGGATCATCATCATCATCATCATCATCATCATCATCATCACCACCACCACCACCACCACCACCACCACCACCATCATCATCTTAGAACTGCATAACTGGAGAGGACCCTATGGATCATTGAGTCCAGCAATTGTCAAGGAGGTGGAGTGAATAATTAATCTGGTTTTGCAGATGCTTTCTTATGCTTTGGGAAACCAGAGGCAAAATGTTCCTTTACAAACAGCTTCCTACTTCTGTTGGCAAAAATGGAGGGAAATAGGAGAGGCAGCAGCAAGGGGTCCCGCATCCCAATAACCAGTATCTTGAGCCTTTCTTTAACCAACGGTTATAATCAAGGTATGAAATTTCAGCAATATAAAACTTACTGGGGGGAATATTGCACGAAATGAAAAGCATGCCAGGCTTTTCATTGGAGTTGGCCAGCGAAAGGTCTTTATCTAATATGTCCCGATTGCATCCACCATGATTAAGTAATGCTTCAGCTCCTGAAATCTTGACCAGAACTTGGGGGAAAAGTTTTTTTTTGGGGGGGAGGGGGTTCTACTTCCTAAAACCCCCTAGTTGGCATGATACAGTTTGAGCCTTGCTTTGACATGTCTCTCAATGACAGCTCTCGCCCTCGTAATGAAACTATCCATCCCATTAAAAATGACTAAGTATTATTTATCTGCTAGCGATTGCCAGTGTAAATAGCATCATAATTCCCAGATTAGTAGACCTGTGTTTTTTTTTTTTTAAAAGGCTGGGCTTTCCCACTACCAACCCCACCTTGGCTGGCACAGAAGGAAAAAGATGAACGGGTGTATCATGTCCCCAGAAGGGTGTCTAAAAACATAGCTTGTGAAGAGGGTTGGCGATGGGTCATGATTCAAACCCAGAGACAACAGACGTTGGCCTCCAACCACTTCTTTGTAAGTGAACAAAAATCATTAAATCGTGTCCCGAAGATGGTAAAGTATGCAAGCACCCTAGACGTACTTCCCTGGGAGTAAGCCGCATTGAACTGACTGGGACTCATTTCCAAGTAGACATGGACAGCGTTGCGCTGGAATCGTTCTGTCCACATGGAGCATTTCCGGATGAAGATCAGCCCGGGGAAAGCTGCATTCCAAATGTCAAATGTAGCCGCCAGGCAACTAAAAACCACCCCCTCCTCCTAGAGAATTTTAAATAAACTACCGTATATTAAAATACCATCTTCTGTCACATTTAAAGGCAGTTGGATATGTTTTTCTCCTTCTCTATTTATACATTTACACAGAGTTCTGGTCTAGAAAAAAACCAATGCAATAAATCTTTACTTAATGGTTTTCTCTCTCTCTCTCTGTTATTTTTTCTTTTTTTTCTTTTCTTTTCTTTTTTAAAAAAACAACAACTACAACAACAACAGGCAGTCTTTGGTGATGCAAAGGCAGAGAGATGGGGCCGTTTGTTTTGTTACCTCCTGCCTATTTCGCTCTGTCTCATAAAGTGAATGTTGTTGGCACTGTCAGAAAGTTCCAGATACTGCTCCACAGATAAAACAAAATACCCGTCATAGCCCTGTACTCTCCCAGTACTTAAAAGCTGCTGTTTCTCCCCCTCTGTCCATGTTCTGACCCCTTCTTCTCCATCTTGGAGGCGCTTCTGTTCCTTAGTCCATGCTTGAGCTACCGCTCTCTGCCTGGCCATTTCCAGGACGTGGTTCTTCTCTTCCTCTACGGTCGTCCCATAGCGGACGTTAAAGCACAAGAAGCCATGCTGGAGCTGTATATCGGCGAACCGTCTAGTCCTCCCGTTGATGACGGAAGTCATCTGAGAGACAGTGACGTTGACCCCGTTCTCCAAAATCCTCCGCCCCCCAGTGTTGCCGATGACCATCAGGTCTTCCTCCAAAGACCCGAGCTTGATGAAGTAGTGGGTGTCTCGCCCGTCGATGGTAAAATGCAGGTCCTCCAGGTAGTGAGCGTTGTTGAGGATGGCGGCGATCCGCCGGCTGTCTTCATTGGCCACCCCGATCACGTCGGCGGTTACCAGGCCCTCTTTGATGGCAAACTTGATGCCTTTCCCAAACACGGAAGGCACCGCAGCAAATCTGGGTTGCCTGGCTCTCTCCACACATCTCCCATCACTGTATTTGGGGGTCATGGGCAGCTGGTCCAAGGAAATGAAGTTTCTGAGTTGCTTTTGAAGTTCACACTGTATGCCAAGTATAGTCTGGAGAAGTGGACAGAAACAATATATGTCATGGAAAAGTGGACCAAAACAATCTCTCTCTCTCTCTCTCTCTCTCTCTGTCTTTCATTCCTCTTTTCTATCTATCTATCTATCTATCTATCTATCTATCTATCTATCTATCTATCTATCTATCTATCTATCTATCTATCTATCTATCTATCTATCTATCTCCCTCCCTCCTATAATTTTACTCTGCCTTCCCCCTTAGAGATGAATGGAACAAAAAGTTTATTTCTTTCTATGCATGCTATTTTTGTAAACATGCACATGCAGACATACATTTCTTGTGTTTGATTTTTCAAAATGAAAAATGGGTCAGTTTGGTTTAATACTTTTTAAAAGAAAGAATGGAGTCCTCTCATCCCTGGTGGATGTAAGATGGCAGCCAAGCCAAGATGCACCAAGTCACTCCATGCTGACTGTCCTTCTGAAAATATCTCTTGCTACACTGGGTAGAGGAGATGCGGTAAAGATCACAGGGATGTTGGGCTAACCTTTCCTGGGTCCCATTCTTGGGTCTTGGTTTGAAGCTGACGCAGCTCGTACGTCGTCTGAAAAGCATCGCTCTCTGGCTTGGGGAATCCAGGAAGCACATTGTGGAGCTGAAAGCCAAACAGTTCGAGCCAGCTACTAATGTCTGCAAATTAAAAATATATATACAACTGAGGTCTGCAACACAGACATCAAGGTTCATATACATTGATGATGTGCCGTCAAGTCAGTACTGACTTATGGTGAACCCTTTCTGAGTTTTCCAGCTGGGGAATTCTCGGTATCATTGGTGGCGGCACCATAATAATAATAATAATAATAATAATAATAATAATAATAATAATAAT
>JAHTLZ010000288.1:3153120-3163865 GCA_023846285.1 Phrynocephalus versicolor
ATAATAATAATAATAATAATAATAATAATAATAATAATAATAATAATTATTTATTGTCATTGTGTGTATATACACAGTATACACATACAACGAAATTCAGACACCCAGAGACCAAATTCAACACACACACACACACAAATCTCCACTCTCACACACACTAAAAAAAAAAAACGTTCAACACACACACATAAAAAATCCCTGAGCACTCACCCCCCACCCCCACCCCTAAAAACACAAGCATCTACACAATAGGCTAAGTGTGACCTAGCGTGGTCAAGGGCCACAGGTAGGCCACATGTAACACACAGTTGTTTCCTCCAAGAGAGTGTAGCACTTAACACAGGCATGTCCAAACTTCGGCCCTCCTAAAGTTTTGGACCACAGCTCCCAGAATTCTAAGCTTAAATTGCCAGTGACAAAGGACTATGGTAGTTGTGGTCCAAAACATCTGGAGGGCCGAAGTTTGGACATGCCTGACTTAACAGACTCAGGAATGGCGATTGCACCCCCCACCCCCACCCTGCTGACTGAGATGGTCGACTATATATAATTTTGCAACCAAAGATTGGGCAGCTGAAAATTCCCACTCCCTCATCTATATAAAATTATATCCTGTACACACTGATTGAAATCCACTAGTAAATTCCAACTAGAGTAGGGTGAAGCATTACTGTCTGTGACAAATTGTTAAGGAATATTTTGAATACAACATGCTGCGACATGGTTGCCTAAAATATTTAAATAAATCATGCTAATTGGAAAAGGTGCTAATTAAATCTCAGCTTCAGCTTGCTTAGCTCCTGGGAAAAGATTGGGGAAGTAGCCTATTTTTAATCAGTTGCATATGTGTAGGTGAGCACCCACCTATATGTGCTAAATTCCCCTCGACAAATGAGGGTTTGCTTCTGGTTACTGGTTTCTTTCAAGGCAGCTGGCAGTAGGTGTATTCCATGTTGGCTCTCGAGGGAAACCAGACCATAATGAGGGAGTGAGACAAATAGGAGTGAATTCAATTTACACCAGGGTCTTTTAAAAAACAACAACCATTACAGCTTTATTCTGCCTATGTAAACATAAAAAGTCTGTCCTATTGACTTAAAGTATTTGCTGCCCAAAGATATTATCTGGAAATTTGTTACAACAGCCTTTGCATGTCTAGTGATCTTTGGAAACGCTGGGATACTGTATTTCTTAACAACTGAAATCTAGTACTATTGCAGTATTTTGAATTTCTGCTTCAGAGGCTTCTTGCTGTGTAGTGATTCAAGGAGCACAACAGCTTCCAAGTTCCCCAGAGCAGTTGGAGTTAGATTAAATATATACCAAGGCTCCAAAACTGTCGACTGCAAAGTCGGCAGCCCGGCGGTTCGAATCCCGGGTGCCATGCAGCGGAGCAAGCTCCCGCTGATAACCCCAGATCCTGTCAGCCTAGCAGTTCGAAAGCATGTCAGTGCAAGTAGATAAATAGGTACAGTACCATTGTAAAAAGCGGAAAGGTAAAACAGTGTTTCCTTGCAGCCATGCCGGCCATGTGGCCATGGACTTGCACAACACTGGCTCTTTGGCTTGAATACAGAAATGAACACCAGCCCTAGAGTTGGGCACGACTACCACGCAAGTTCAGGGGGGAACCTTTACCTTTACCAACAGGCTTGATGAGAAATACTCCCCCATCAACCCCATAAGGATACTTTACCTGTTGTATATTTAGCCACATCTTGGATTTTGCCCGTGGGGTAGTTATTCTCAAAGGCGTAGAGATTGAAGGGCTTTGGGGCGTTCTTCAGCTCTTCCCAGATGTGATGATTTGGCGTTGTCCAGCGTCCGGCAAGGACGTCATAATCCCGTTGCCCCAGATGCACCAGCTTGGTGAGCGGCTCATAAAGACCCCCATGAAAACCAATAATGACTTCGAAGTCTGGGTTGGTGTCCTGATAAATCTCCCCATAAGGCGTATAAAGAATTTCCTTTATCACCTGGCCGCGGCTGCTGAAGATGGCGAGAGGCGTGCCAGTGTTGTCGCAGGCCACATAATATTCTTCACCGCTGCTTAATTCCATCGCTATCAAGTGCCCCTGAAGGTCATAATACAGGGATGTGATTTCTGAACTGCTGTGATTGTACAAGTGGGTCACTCGTACGGGATTGGAGAGGTCTGCGTAAAAAAACTGGAGGTGCTGTCCTAGATCAGATTTGCTGGCCACCCGCCGCCCTAGCCCATCGTAGCAATACTGGATCGTCCACCCAGCAACCCTGTTGTAAGCTCTGCTCAGGAAGCCATTGGAGCTGTACTCAAATATGTCATTTCCTCTTTGTTTAAGGAAGCCATCTTCATCCATTCGGTACTGGATGTCCCCCAGTCTTGTAATGCGGTCCCTAAGGTCATACCTCAGAGGGGTGAGCCGCGCGCTGTTGCCGTGGCTGAGAAGGTTAATATTGCCGTTGAGGTCGTAGCTGTAACGCCACTGGGTTTTGTCGTTCACTGAGACCGTCTGAAGCTGCCCGTCAGCGTCGTACTCGTAAAAATACCTGGTGATGTTGGCGTCTACGCCCACGCGTATGTCACAAATCACCATGCGCCCCATATTGTCATACTGAATGGTCATCCAGTAGGCTATGGATTTCAGGATTTCGTACTGGACCTCAATCACTTGCCCGTTGGCGCTGAAAATCTTGGTATGCTTCATCACCGTGGTGGTGATCACTTGGTTCAGATCGTAATTGATGACGCTGAATTTCCCGAACTGTTCCGTTTTCCCTGACACATCCACGTAGCGATAGAGGTCGATGGGGAGAGGGGTTTCGTTGATCATGGCTTGCATGCTGGTGACTCGGAAGTTGTTGTAACTGTAGTCAAACCGGGCATTCACGAGACCTTCTTCGCTGAATCGGAAAATCTGGCGGCTGATAAGCGGACCTGCGCATAAAAGATTGGGCAGTTAGTCAAGGCGGAAGAATGCAGAGCATTGAAGTTCAAAATGCTGAAAGAAAACACTCCTGCCCTCTAAGTAGGGAGCCATCTTAATCCATTCAGGTGTGTGTCTGCAATGGAAACTGTGTAATAATAATAATTTAATAATAGGGATTGCACACTGTCAAGTTAATTCTCACTTACAGCAACTCCTTTCAGGGTTTTCTACGCAGAGATTATTCAGAGTTGGTTTACCATTTTCTTCCTCTGGGGGGCCTCCTGAGACTGTGCTGCTTACCCAAGGCTACACAGGCTGGGTCTGCAGGCATATGCCAACTCATTGAATTATCTGGACAGGTTTTATAAAATTTAGGTTATCTTAAACAACACAGAACTAAAATAAATCACGACAACCAAGGAAAACCATTAGGAGGCAAAGGGTAGTTCCAGGAGAAGTGGTTGGACTGCGGATCCCAGAATTGCTTGCCACTATTTCTCCTAGCTAGGCATTGATGGGAATTATAGTCCAAGGGCTATATTTTGCCAAACCCATGCCTTATACTGAGTCAGAGCTTTGGTCCATCTAGTCCTGTATTATCAAATCTGATTGGCATCAACTTTCCAGGGCTTCTGACAGGGTTCCAACCTAAACAGCAAGGACTGCATGTATAAGTTATCCACCCTTCTTCCAACAATGGGATTCAAGGCCCTGATATTTCCATAGGGACAGGAGGGTAACCACGAAGCATATTTTTCGCCCACCTGTTTGCCGGTATCTGATGGTGCAAATAAACCCATCGTGCATCAAATGTATTGTTTTGATAACCCCGGACGACTCTTCGTAAGTAAAGGAGACTTGAGTGGTATCGTAGAGAATCTCCGACAGTCTAGACTGCTTGGTATACTTGTAAAGCACCCGGCGCCCCGTTCCTGGGTAGAGAGTCTGCAGAAGCCGCCGGTCTCTTGTGAAATCTTGGATGAACGAGGCGGGGCTGTCTGGTGGGGAATACAGGTTACGATAGTACCCGACGGAGAGCATGGTCTGAAAGGTATGTCGCACCATGCTTGGCATGGTGATGGAGAGGAGGTAGTCGGACTGGTCGGTCTCGAAGATGTAGCGGCGTTGGCTGTGCAGAAGAAGCATCACAGACTGAAAGAGAAAGTGGGGCGTTACCAGGATGGGGACTTGCAAATTAACGTTAGTTGCTAAAAGTTCTTAAGAGGCTTTTGGCTATATCGACACATCCTCATGTACAGACAGCCCCAGGCTCCTTCTGATTTCATGGAGACCGCAGCCAAGAAATTGGAGAAAGGCTGAGATGAAGGAAGTAGAAATGATCCTCAATTACAGTAGGACCCCTGTATCCACTGATTCATTATCACTGATCCAGTTATCCATGGTTGGCAGAGGAAAAAATAATAATCTAACAGCTGCAAAGCAAACTACTGTCATAAAACAGCAGCCATAAAGCAAGCTACTGTCACAAAAGAGCAGTTGGGGGGGGGTTGGTGCTCTCTCTTATCCACGGTTTTCATTATCCATGGGAAGGTCTGGAACCGATCACCAGTGGATATAGGGGTCCTACTATATTAGGATGGGTCACTGGAGACCAAGACTAAGATCATCCACCCTTGTCTCTTTATAATCACCATGTAGGCACCTGGAGTAGGAACTGGCAAACCACTCCAGTATTCCTGCCAAGAAAACTCCATGGACATGGGGTCACGAAGAGTCGGTCACGACTGTAACAACACAACACAACACAACACACACACACACACACACAAGCATGAATGTTGGACAGTAAAGGAAGCAGTCAGGAAAAGAGTAGATTCATTTGAAATGTAGTGCTGGAGGAGAGCTTTGCAGGTGCCCCGGACTGCCTGAAAGACAAACGAGTGGGTGCTAGAGCAAATCAAGCCCGACCTATCTCGGGAGGCAAAAATGACAGAGTTGAGGCTGCCTACTTTGGGCATATCATGAGAGGACAGGATTCTCTGGAAAAGATAATAAGAAAGCAACCTCCAACATCATCGTTCCTTCTCCCTGGCACTGGCTAATCAGACAGGGACGCGGGATGATGCATTTCCCTGCACAGCTCCAGATTGGCCAGCGCTAGGGAGAAGGAAATGATGACATTGGAGGCTGCTTCCTTGGAGTTCAGCTCTGTGCGGGCGCAGACCAAAGTAAGAGATTGGCTGATGGTGTTTCAGAGGCTTCCAAACACCACCTGGCCTCGCGTGGATTGTTTTGGAACTGGTAGCTTCTGAAATGTATAGCCCATCCAAGGTAGTTTCTTTAAGCACTTCCTACTGCCATACCTATTTATACAACCTTATGCCCTCCCCATAAGGTTAGGCACAGTGAACCTCAATTAAGAGGTGTTATGATTTGAATTTAATTAAAAATCTATCCCCAAGGGAGTGAACATTAGCGACAGACATTCTCGCCTCCTCCCTCCAACAAGTATAGGAATAATTACTGGCAATTTTCCTCCACCACCCGCCCCCAATTGGTGACACGTGCACATACAAAATGTATTTGGGGAGGACACTAAGTCTACAACACAATTAGGTTCCGATCAGATGTCACATCAAACCATTGTTTGCACCCAGCACTAGAATCCAAACCATGGTTTGAGTTTTTGAACCTACCACAGGCAGACCCTGGTTTAAATCTGCTTGCCTGCCTTCCTTTTTCATCTTCTCCACACTCAGCTTCATGGGTTTACTTCTGTCTCCATTGTGCAGCAGTCTCTGGAGGTAGAGTGGTGTTCGTTAACTAGAGTTGCCAGCTCAGCCATCACCTCAAACCATGGTTTCTCAGTCCGCTTTAAACCATGGTTTCTGATTCTGACTCCACCCCACCTCCCACTTGTTGTAGGTTTTTACCAACCATGGCATTCAATTTGGACACCATGCCAGATCATAACTGATTTTCCTTAACAGTGTCCTGATGTGATCTCTGAATCAAGATGAGATAGAGTTTGGAAAACTGTATTTTTCTGGGAGTCGTTTTTCAACCATTGCTTACCACCTCTTCCATTCTGCATTAGTCAGTGTAAGAACTTGAACAATGACCAAAACAACTACTTGATAATATCTGCCAATATTAGGTAGAAATTGAAAAAAAAATCTTCCATCTGGAGGGACTTTCCCTAACATTACCCGGAAAAATCGGAATTTTTGATGGGCAAATAAATGGATTTTGATAAAGATTGGGAATGTTCTTGTGATTCCAATTGAAATACCTAGCAGGATGCAATGAATTGTGAAATAGTTTTTGTCAAAACAGTCATTTTTACCCCTTTACCAAGGCTTAACTGCAAGAACATTCTTCTTGTCCACTTTTATCTATGCCTTCTTTCATTCTGTAATCTATCTATCTATATCTATCTGTCTGTCTGTCTGTCTGTCTCTGTCTGCTTGCCTGTCCACTTCTCTAAATCTGATTTTATCTTATTTACTTCTTTTAACCATCTCAGAGGTCTCTGCAAAATAGTTACACATCCGAAATCTTGCTTCTTTGGAACCCCAAGTAAAGGAATCCACCACCCACCTTGATGGACCTCCCAACGGGTTCTGTGAGTTCTACAAATGCTTCAATTCCCAGCCCACACCCCAAGGAATCACCTTTTCTAGGTATGTGTAGCTCCATATCTTTCCATCGGCCCAGGTTCTGGAGATAATCTTCCCACCTGGGTCGTACTCCATCTTTTCCGTCCACGTTCCTCTCTGGATATAGGTCACTAATCCCGAATGTGAGTACGTGATGTTGACTTCGTTGTATTTGTTCAAGGGGGACCAGAGGACAGGGCGGCCCACCTGGTCGTAGAGGATCCTCAGGGTGAACTTCCGATGATCGTCGTAGATCTTCCCTGTTCTTGTTGTGTGGTCAAAATCGATAGACAGTAGGTTTCGGTTGTGTGCCTGAAGGACAAGGCAAGAGCAACACTTCCATCATCCAACTGGCTCTCAGGAAACATCAGATAATAGCTTATTCCTTAGGACAGGGGCGTCCAAACTTTTTGCAAGGAGGTCCAGATTTGGTGAGGTGAAAATGTGTGGGGGCCGACCATTCAGCCTGAAGGGGAGGGGAGAAAGGGCGTGATCCATGCACATCTCCAACAGCCACAAATGCTCCGGTTTCAAGGTGCTCAAGAGCCCGGTGGCTGTTGCACAGCCCAGGAATCGGCCCACACGCACCCAAGATGCACCACTGCTCACATATGCTGCCCTCCCTTGCAAGGAGGTGGGGAAGACGCTGCAGCAACAGAGCCAGGAGCAGGTAGGCAGGGCGGGTGGTCAATGGGATGGAGGAAGGCTGGGAGGGCAGGCAAAACATAAAACTGCAAGCTGACGTCTCTAACCCGCACAGGGAAGGGCCAACTGGAGGGAATGAATGATAGGCTGAGCCAGTGGGGAGAAGAGGCTGAGGGCCACTCAAAATTTTAAATTGGGCCGCATATATAATGAGTTTAGAAATATTTCTGCTAGTTTTTTGCATTGAAATTTGTATTGGTGTTCTGCGCCTGAACGCTGATGTTCAGGGAAAGGATTGATACCAGGATACATATTTTTTCAAGAAAATATTTTTTCATAGAAAATATTTTTTTTCACCCAGCGCGTTGTTAGTCTATGGAACTCCCTGCCACAGGATGTGGTGATGGCATCTGGCCTGGATGCCTTCAAAAGGGGATTGGCCAGATTCCTGGAGGAAAAGTCCATCACAGGTTACAAACCATGATGGAGATGTGTCATCTCCAGGCTTAAAACTGGGATACTTCAAGGGCCAGATGCAGGGGAGTGGTATCAGGAGACAGATATCTAGTCTCATGTGCTCCCAAACGCATCTGGTGGGGCCACTGTGAGATACAGGAAGCTGGACTAGATGGGCCTTTGGCCTGATCCAGCACGGCTCTTCTTATGTTCTTATGTTCTTAGGTCACTTGAATGATGGAAAGAGAAAGCACAAATAGAGAAATATAGGTGGTAGTGTCTGGGTTAAGCCCTGCTTAGGCATTAAAAAGCCAGGTTCACTTGACACATGGGGAGGACAGCGCCCTAGTTCTGTCCCCACCCATTGTCACATGAATCAATGGAAACATGGGAGTTCTATGTGCAAGTCACTGGGTTAGGGAAGTTGTGGATGAGGGGAAGATGTAGGAATGGAACTTTCAGACATTTTGGACTCCAAATCCCAGATTCTCTCCAAAAACAGGAAGCGCAACCCAGAAACAGAGGTCTACAGATCATCTGTATGTATCTCCATTGGTGCCTTTTGGGGCCTGTTTCTATTTTCAGGACCAAGGGAGCTGCCTCAGTGCTAACTGGGAGTTGTAGAGCTCCCAGGGAGGCCTAGTTCTATGGGAGGTGCCCTGTATAAGAGCCAATGAACAGTTAAACTACATCTCCTAGGATAGTGCGGGTGAACCTTCGGCCCTCCAGATGTTTTGGACCACAACTCCCACAGCCCTTTGTCATTGACAAGCTAGGGTTGGAATTCTGGGAGTTGTGGTCCAAAACATCTGGAGTGCCAAAGGTTCGCCACCACTGTCCTAGGAAGACCTGCAACCTCCAAATGCCACCGAGGGAGCTTCCTTGGGAATTCTCATCATCGGTGACCATTGGCTATGCTTGCTAGAGCTAATGAGACCTACATTTCAACAGCATCTGAAAGACCAAAGTTGCTGAGGTCTTGTGAATGTAACATCTAAGTCAGAATATTTGGAATATCTGCACCTGTAAAGGTTTCTGAACTGCAACACTCCTCAACCCAACCAGAATAAACTACAGTAAGGATCACAACTAGTTTTGACTATGAAAATCTGAGAGGTAGACCTCCACCCATCTGTGACCTACCTCCTGATAAACAATTATAACCTCCCTTCACCCTTCAATGATACCCCCTTAATGTTACTTTGCCCATGCCAGGAGTGTAGCTGTAACTGTGCTCACGACCCAGGGTTCAATCCCAGGTAGCAGGCTCAAGGTTCACTCAGCCTTCCATTCTTCTGTGGTCGGTGAAATGAGTACCCAGCTTGCTGGAGAGGCAATGTGTAGCCGGAATAATTACTCATAAACCACCCAGAGTGCTTTAACTGCTATGGGGTGGTATATAAGCAGCACAGATTTTTAAAAAAATTACAAAGAGATTCCCCCTAAGAAGCCATCAAATGAAGAAGCATTATGTTTCCCGCAGTGACCAATCAAACGTTCTAGGACAGTGTTGGCGAACCAATGGCACAGGTTCCAAAGGTGGCACTCAGAGCCCTTTCTGTGGGCACCCAACATCGCCCCTTCACAGCCACCTGTATTCAGGTTAAATTGCTGTATATGGCACTTTGCAAATAAATAAATAAATAAATCAGTGGGTTTTGAATCGCAGTTTGGGCACTCAGTCTCTAAAAGGTTCGTCATCACTGTTCTAGGAGCTCAAGTTGGAAACTGAATACAGGAAGTGGAAGGATGGCCAATAACACACTCTGCTTCCAACCGACTAAAAAGATAGGGAAAAGAACACTCAGCAGAGAGGTGGGTCTCTCACTTCGAATTCAGAGGTGGGAAGGAACGGTTGGTTAGCGCTGAAGAGATTGACAGTCATTCCAGCCTAGGGAAGATCCCGTTCAACCACACTTACTACTAAAGGCAGCATGCGAGGCTGTAAGAACTCCCAACACCTTCCAACAACTGTATCTCTACATAAAGAAAAATCAGTATTCTCTTTTCCTGAGACCTCGGAGGTCATGTTCAATGCAGGGAATAAGCGAGTAGAGTAAAATTGTATTTGAGAATACATTTAAAAGTAAGGGTGAACTCTTTGGGTTGGAATAGTCCACACTCCTCTTTCCCTTCAAATCTGGCAGGCTTTCGGCAGAATCTATAGCAATCAATGTATTTGTGTGGGTTGTTATTTTAGACCGTTACCTTAAATGCTAACCATTCAATGTCTTCATCAAGGTCTCCCCAAGGAGTGTTTCTGTCAAATGGAAAACAGATTTCCTAAAGCATTTCTCCTGCAAGTTATTGATGCTGTTGGATCTTAAATTTAACTCTGTTAATTAAACCGGGGGAAAAAATTATTGACCACCTGCCATTGGGGTTTGTTAATACTGCTATTAAATACAAAGCCCAGAGAACAAAGCTGATGGTGATAGCAGCAGTTCCACGAGGGGGAACAATAGAATTTGAGACATTAAAGAGAACTGGGTATGCATCACCAGGAACTCTTGGAAGTCCTCTCTGAAGGAGGGTCAAACTTTAGAAGCTACCCCATTCTTGTCTGGGTGGGATTGAATATCTAAGCCACCCAAATGCCATCTACATCTTCCTCCCAGTCCTCCAACGACCTTTTATGCCAACTTCTCTTAACCACTTCATCCATGGGCCTTGACTTCTTTGACCAGGGACAGGAGCAACCCCAAAGCCTGGCCTAGACAGCTGTTTCGTGGAACTTGTTGCAAGATGCACTTTGAGTGCATTTTGATGTTTAATTATGCCTGATGTGATCTGTTTGCATGCTTGTAATAGTTGACGACGTTCAGCTATGCATGCTTATAGAGTTGATACCAAAAAAAATTCCTGGCCAAAGCAAATTTCTCTTATATAAATATAACAGAAATAGTGGAAACTGGGTCCCCAGAATGAATCAGATAGATAGATAGATAGATAGATAGATAGATAGATAGATAGATAGATAGATAGATAGATAGATAGATAGATAGATAGATAGATAGATAGATAGATAGGAAAAAGGAAGAGATAGATAGATAGATAGATAGATAGATAGATAGATAGATAGATAGATAGATAGATAGATAGATAGATAGATAGA
>JAHTLZ010000288.1:3182286-3196893 GCA_023846285.1 Phrynocephalus versicolor
ACACACACACACACACACACACACACACACACACACACACACACACAACTATACACATTATAAATCATCTTCCAAAGAATTTACATATAAATTCATGGAGAGATCTGATAACAACCAAAATCCAACAGCCTTTTAAGAAGAAAATATTGTTGTTAGTCTGTGGAACTCCCTGCCACAGGAGGTGGTGATGGCATCTGGCCTGGAGGCCTTCAAAGGGGGATGGGACAGATTCTTGGAGGAAAAGGCCATCACAGGTGACAAACCATGATGGAGATGTGTAGTCCCCAGACTTAAAACCGGGGTACTTCAAGGGCCAGATGCAGGGGAGTGCTATCAGGAGACAGATATCTAATCTCATGCGGTCCCAAACACATTTGTTGGGGCCACTTTGAGATACAGGAAGCTGGACTAGATGGGCCTTTGGCCTGATCCAGCAGGGCTCTTCTTATGTTCTTCTGCACTGTCATCAACTCTGGGTTGCCTCCATCTTTTACAAAACCTTCCCTGAACAAAAACAGGTGCGTCTCTTCCTTGTTATCACTAGCTCACTAATCCCCTTGCTAGCAGTGACAGCTTTGAAAGTGCTGAGTAACTTTAAATGTTTTTTTTTTAATGACACTGGTAAATTTGAAACCTCCATCTTAGAAATTGCATTAAAATACTTCTTCTGCAATTGCGCAAATAAGACAAAGCAGATAATTGCTTTCTAATTAGATATAATCACTTCCCGTCAGGAAATAATACAAGGGTTCTTTTCCTAAACAAGGACACAACATAATAAAATTTCACCCATGTATAGAACTGATTTCCTGCGTTAATTACTAGCCTGGAGATTAATGTCTGCTTGCACCTATTTCACACTTATTTCCCACCATCCATCTCTCAAACTATAATTACAAAAAGGTTATTAGCTAATTTTCACACGAGAGTTCTTCTCTGTGTTGGACATTGTAGTGACTCACCGTTTTTAAAAATTCTCTATGGCTCTATAGTTTTCCTTTCTTAGCTTACGGCTTAAATGTCTGTATGTATCCATGTGTGGGAAATACCAACCTTTTCCTCAAAACTGTTAATTAGGCTTTTGCCATATACCTGAGGAACAATAGGCTAGAAACAGGTGAGGTAAAAGTTTTGTCCTTTTTTCCCTCCTGAGAACATCCCCCCCCCCACAAAAGCTGGATTCCAGACACCACACAACAAGAAGAAGGACATGATAAAAGCTGAACAGGCTGGTGTGGGACTCTCCATATGTTGATCAATGCCAACTCCCATCCTCCACCCCTGTAGGATTAACAGAGAGTCTCATGAGGCAGGACTTGAACTATCTTGATTTTTTTCATCTGGTCACTTGCTTCTTGGCCTGGTCCATACCTACAGCCAAGCCGGACAGACCACACACAGAGATGGATCCCACTGTCTGTGCAGCCAGAGGTTGAGCATTTTGACCCCTCCCTGTGCCTTTCTAGTTGAAGAACTAGCCTGGGTTGCCTTGGGAAAGCTGCACATTCCCAGGGTGTTGTAGGTGGGGAGCATCTTGATGGCAGATAAATATTTTTGTTAAGTAGAGTAGACCAGTTCATTTGACAGACTCGCAGAAGTGTCGACTGAAGAAGTCACGGATTAAAAAAAAAAAATCACACACGGTCCAGGGTGTGTCTAAATCTCTTACCTCGAGGGCTGTGAAGAGAGGCCTCTGAAGCTCGTTCCCCATCCCCGCAGTGGCTCTGATCAAACGGAAGACATTGGTCCCCAGTGCCTGCCACCACCTCGTAGTTTTTTGCCAAATCCTTGGTTTCGCTGAGCGACTTCACTTTGTAGACCCTTCTGGTGTTCGTATCCGACAGGTACAAAGATTCTGTGACTGGGTCCATGGCCAAGTAGTACTTGTGGGCTGGACTTGTGCTAAGAGGACCAAAGAGAGAGAGAAAGAGAGAGATAAACAACAGCAAAAGTAACATAATCATACAAGAATCTTCTTTTGTTCTGCATTTCCTGTGATCATTTTCGAGTATTATAATCCAAAAGAAAGCTCACAAGATGTGAAGGCAGCTGCTAGCCCATGAAGCATTCCAGGTGGGTATGGAAGAATATGTATTTGTGATTTTTGAGTGCCAGGGAGAGGGAAAGATGACACATCAGAGGCTGCTCCCTCGTTGGATTTTCGCCCAGCGCAAACTAGAGCAAGGTAAGGCATTGGTTGATTTTGTTCCGGATGGGGGACTGGATTCCAAGCAGCAGCTTTGCTGGTGTGTTTTCTTTCAGAACCAGTCCCCTTTTAGAACAAAACACCCATCTCTAGTTGCCAGCCAGCTATCTCTCCTATTCAGGATTTTCTTGGTAATAGAACAGAACACCTACTATTTTGTAAGGCTATGCTATAAGACAGTCTTCTAGTAGTTTTGTCAGAAGTTCACAGAGAAATATCCCATGGTTTCTTTCTGCTTGTGATTCTTTAAATGGCGATCATCTTGTTTTCGTTTGTGCGAAACGAACAGCTGTGTGAAAGCTTTTATATCTAGATATGGACGCGAACCACCAATTTGTTGGTTCGTTCTGGCTCGTCCTTTGGACAAACAGGTGTTGGGCACTTCCCAGCCCTGCCTCCTCAAGTGGACGCCCACTCTGAGGCAGCACCCAGAGGAGACGGGACAGGGAAGCAACAAACATCTATTCATCTGCAGGACGAACTGGCACGAATTGCCGAACCAGTGGTCCATGGCACTGGAGGGCTGTTGATCTGGCATGAACTATCTTTGCGTGGGTAACTGCAGTTACACCATTGCTCCTCTAATTGTCATGTCATGTTTTTGTTTTAGTACACTGAGAAAAGAAATAGCCAACGGTTTCATTTCCAACTTAGCCCTGGGGCTGTTCTACTAACAACCCTTTTGTGTTTGTTCTGTAATCAGTTTTCCTCCAGAGAGGACTACCCGCTTCTCCTCCACCCGCCCAACAGGGACAGTGATGGCCGCTGCTAGCTACTGGGTGAGGCTTATCTGGAGCGATGCTCTGCCAAAAACAATACTGCATCTCCAAAGTTTGGAGTCCTTTGGGCTACTTGATCGCAAGCCAGAAGCCCCCCCCCCCCAAGCTCAAAAGGAAGAAACATGTCAACAGAGGAAACAGCCCCGGGAATGATTTGCAGTCCCTCAGATAAATCTGTATCAGCTTTATACAAAAACCTTCCACTGCAGAGAGAGGAAGCAGGCGCCAACAACTTGAAGAAAGGACAGTCCAGTGCCTTCAGACATCATCTCAAGGACAACAGGGGATGACCCTGGAGCCTTCCAAGCGCTTTTGTGGGATGCATCCAATTCCATGTTGTCTTTTCCAGTGCACTATCAGTACTCTGTTGTGTCATCAATGACACAGTTGTTTGTTCAGGGTTGTTGTTTTTTTTGCATGGTTAGTTGTGCACTCATTGAGCAATTCGTTGTGCAGTCAGGCACCCAGACTGGCTGGACGAGCTCCCAGTGAACTTCTATGGGAGGTACAACAAGTGCGATAGGATTTCAGGCTGTGATATCCAAATGAATTACACCTTATGCTAGATTGCTGCATTGTATTGATTAATTCTGAGGATGGAAAGAGAGATCTCTTGCCATGTGCAGTGGTAAGTCTAATGAGCAGTCATGTTGTGGCTTTTCGTCTTCAGTTATATTACACCTCCTTTTTTTCAGTATGCAAGTTTGTTGCCGAGGGAGTTCTAATAGAGGGTTAGAGAGAATCTTGAACTCCCATAATGAAGAGCGATTAGAAGAAGCTTGTGAGATAATGAGTTTGCTAATTAGAGACTGATAGTGCAAGATGTCTATTATCAACCATTGACATTGCCGCACCTTGATGGAGCTGGTTATGAGCAGGCCTGGTGTAGTGCTGGCACTTAGATGTTATTTGATCAAGAACAGGTTAAGTGAAGAAAGGAGGCAAGAGACAGTAATTGAGGAAGCTAATGTAAAGTCAGTACATAAAGGACACCCCAAATAGACTAGGAGCAGAGAGCTGAGGTAGGATTGGTGGTCCTGGGAGGAAGGTTGAAAGACCACTTCTGAAGGAAACAGGAAGGCAGCAACGTAGCTTCCTGTTTGGGAAGCTACAGCATCCAAGCCTCATGAGGAAAAATATTCCCTCCAAATAATGACCAGCTACTTCTTCAAACTTGTGGTTCCCAACCTTGGGCCCCCAAATGTTCTTGGACAACAACCTTCAGAAATCCTGACCAGCACATTTCGTGATGGGAGGTTTCTGGGAGCTTCAGCCCAAGAACATTTGGGGACCCAAGTTTGGGAACCCTTGGTTGAAAACATGGTCAAGAGTCAGCTGACACTGACTTGCGAGTCCAGTTGTGAGGTGGAGGCCTTCTTTGAGTAAACATGAGGACCCACATGGTATAAATGTCTGTGAAATTGATGGAGATGTTGGTTCAAATCCCCGTTTCTTCCTGAAGACTGTCCCCTCAGCCTTGCTGACACTAAAAGAATTGCTTGAGTGATCGAAAAGTGGACTAGGGGAGAGATGTCTTCTACCTCAGCAACATGGAGGAGAGGCAGGACTATACGTGTAACTGACAGGGAAGTAATAAATAAGGAAGACCAGCTGTGCAGAGAAGAAATTGTAAGCACTTTTCATTGAAAGCCCACTCTTTCCAAAGTCAAAATTTATCTTGAGTGCCGTCAGTTCTTACAGGAAAAACAAAAACAAAAGAAAAACGAAACACAAAACAAAACAGCCTGGAGAAACAGAGAATATGGCAAAAACTAGACATCCACCTTCTTTATTCCCAGACATCAATGCCCGATTTCCTTACCTGTGCCGCGTGTCTCTGTTCCTTGAATGGCCAATTCATCCGAGGACAACCCCCACAAGAAAACAACAAGAAGCAGAGTTAGTGCCCATCAACATGTTAACAATATTGGGAGTAACAGTGTGTGTTGGTGGTGCATCTCTACCATTCTGAAGACCAGGGCATGCAGATGTTTGGGGATTTTAATGGCCATCAATCTAGGTTAGCATAGCTGTAGGGATGCACTACAGAGGGCCATAGTTTGGGCATAATTGTCCCAAAAGAACATTTTATAAATGTCCATGTGCATGTAACATTGATTCATTTGGCCACCCTGTTGGATTGTTTTCCTCTCTTGCTGGCGTGGCCTGTTAAAATGATCCAGTCCTTCTATCAATGCATACCTTACCTACGTTTCCATGTGAAGGCAGCTATTGATTTATTTATTGCGGAAATGAGTTGGATTCGTGAGTGCCATGATGACCACTGCCTGGCCACTGTGTTTCTGTCCTTTTTATTTATTTATTTTTAATAAATGTTGAGCAATAAATCACTTACTATCAGTGGAAAGTTCTTGCAGCAGCAACACAAGCTGCATTGCTCAAGAGGAGACAGGGTTCCCCGATTCCCCTGGCACCCAGTGGATGGATGGATGGATGGATGGATGGATGGAAGGAAGGAAGGAAGGAAGGAAGGAAGGAAGGAAGGAAGGAAGGAAACCATTTAAAAAGCCACTTTGGAAAGAAAAAGAATTTGGAGACTCCCTTTGTAAGTTCACCTTGTGTTCGCCTAGTCTGGAAAAAAGGGCGTTTGAGGGGGGATAGGATTGAGAGGTACAAAATAATGCAGAACATGAGTAAAGTGGATAGAGGGACACTTCTCTCACACACAAAATACCAGAACTAGGGGACATCCACTCAAATTGAGGGTTGGGAGAGTGAGAACAGACAAGAGGAAAAAAATTACCCAGCGTGTTAGTCTGTGGAACTCCCTGCCACAGGAGGTGGGGATGGCATCTGGTATGGATGCCTTCAAAAGGGGACTGGACAGATTCCTGGAGGAAAAGTCCATCACAGGTTACAAGCCATGATGGGAATGTGTCATCTCCAGGCTTAAAACCAGGGTAGTTCAAGGGCCAGGTGCAGGGGAGTGGTATCAGGAGACAGAGATCTAGTCTCATGCCTTCCCAGACACATTTGGTGGGGCCACTGTGAGATACAGGAAGCTGGACTAGATGGGCCTTTGGCCTGAACCAGCATGGCTCTTCTTATGTTCTTATGTTCTGTGCTATCAAGCTGAAATGGACTTATAGGGATCCTAATAAGGCCTTCAAGGTAAGTGAGATATTTAAGATATGTTTTTTACCTTCAAGGTAAGTGAGATGTTTTCCACCAGTTCCACCCCCCTGAGTTTCACTGGCCAAGGGGGATTCAAACCCAGTTCTTCCGAGTCCTAGGCTGTCCCTCAATCCACCATGCCATGCTGAGCCTCCAAGTTTGCTTTCTCGCTGTGTTTTATTAATCCCACCCGGTGTTTCCTTACCTGAGTTCAAGGATGCTGATGGTGTTTCCCGAAGGAAGGAGCCGCCGAACAAAGTTGAAGTCCCCGATATAGATGCTGCCGTCAGTTCCCGAAGCCATGGCGACGGGGGCAAAGAGTTTGCTGCCGTGGGACGGGCCGTTGCAGTTGGTGCAGGAGATGCTTCTCTGGTGGCCATTGCCCATGACGGTGGAGATGACTGGGGGCTGCTGGGAAATGAATATGTTCTCTCCATTTCCTTTATGTACAATGCCTGGTTTGAAAAAGACACAAGCAGTGAGGGACGTAGTCTTGTAGGCAACACCTTGCTTGATCCTGATCATGGATCTTCACGAATCGTCCCTGAAGGAAGACATGAAACTTTTGTCTTCAAATACTGCTGAAAAGCAGCCTTGAGAAGAGGGCAACAGAACACCAACAGTTAGGTTTAATTTTTTCATAAGGCTAGTTATCAAAACTACAAGTGGGATCTAACAACGTCATTCTGCTGATGAAGCTATTGGGTTTTTTTCCAACCATGCATGCTGCCTTAAGTAGGTTTGGCTGGTAAGGGACTTTCTGGGCTGGAGTGACCGTCACTCTATGCAACACTAAGCAATTGTTCCTTCCCTACCTCTGCCTGTCTCTTCATTTCTTCCCACCCACCCACCCCCACATGCTGTTGACTATTGGCAGTCAGTAATCTGTTGCACTCTGTAATGTTTGTCAGGTTTTTGTTCAAAATGTTCAACTGGAAGTAATGAAACCCTCCAGTTTTCCTCCTAGCAGGATCTCATAAAGAATTATTCAGACTGCAAGTGTCAGTTGATGAGAAAAAGGGGTCTGGCAGATATACCGTGCCATTATAAACATACTTCTATGGCTATTTCTTCTAAAATGCCATTATTCGACTCCCATCCTAAATTCTTTTCTCCTGCATGTGTGGAACCTAAACTAAACAATACTAGTCATATACTGATTTTGCACTTCCGATGTATGCCACAAGGATACACTTTGACTTCAAGTAACACACATACTGTACTGTACTTCTCTGTCATTAGGAACTGTGAACAAACCCCAGGCAGTCATAATCCGTTTTAAATCTGCAAGAAAACAACATCACAATACTGGCTGAAAGCTTTTACTTATTTATGTCTACAACCATTCCAAGTTGCTTTTCAAATGTGGTCACGAGGAGGTGGGTTGACATCAATTTCTAACAACAAGCAGTGGATTTCATAACAACATCCATGCTGTATATGGTCACCCCTTAATAATTTGGGGGTGACCGGGCCGGGAAGCAGTTTTTCACATGGCCAATCAGCCTAAGAACTGCTTCAAAAGAAGAGGCTCTATATTAACATGGTTGACTGCAGTTTGTGAATATTTCATGGCCCTTTCCACCAGACAAATTCTAGGCTGGAAAACGAGGTATCTTGCCTCTTTGTGATTCTCTTGAACACTCCAATAAATTGCCCGCGAACGGGTTGAGAAACTTTTTATTCCGACGTACTCTCTACAGCACAACCAAGATCAACACCTTTCTCATTCCTGATGGCATTCTTGAAGCTTCTAAATAATTGTGAAATTATAGTAGGGCTGTGGTATCCACAGGGGATCCCTTGCCTCTCCCCCACAGATGCCCCAAAATGTGGAAGCATACAAAGCTGTATATTGCACGTTCTCATAATGCCTCCTGTGGCCAGCTTCGGCAACTACGCCCTGGATATACATATCAACAAATATTTCTAGTTTTTTTTAAAAAAAAATGGTATATTCAGGCAGCAAATAAGTGAATCCCACAGAGGGTGGGGGCGGGGGGAAGAGTCCTAATGTATATTTATGTACTCATACATGGGTCCTTTTCCAAGGAGAAAGATGAGGTAATAATAATCTAAAATAAAATAAGTAAATAAATATTCTGTCCCTTCCCTGGGAAATTGATTGGCTCTTAATACTCGACTCAAAGGACGGGACTTTGAAACAATATTTTAAAAACCTTATTTATAAGCAGCCAGGGACAGGCTGTAGATTTCTCTTCAGTGTTTCTCCTGGGTTTTCAAGAGCCACTTGGTAACATACCGGAGGGCTTTCAATATGTCCTGACATCCCCTCCCTGGGCAGTAAAAATCCACTGAAACGACAGGAGCTGTTGGCCTTTTGTCTGTTGCTAAATGTGGAAAGGCAACTCTTTGTATACACTGACATATAATTAGGACCCGGGGGACTTCATTTCACTGAAATATGTCTCTGCCTGCAAAGTTTTTGTTTTGTTTACGGCTGACAGTAAAGAAGAGGGTCTTTCATCTGATACTGTGCCGTGGAGATAAACAAGTTGAAAGTCTTGATAAAGAGCCGCTGCCATCTATGGAGCACCTGGGTGGTTGGGGTTGAAAAAGTCCATAAAAAAGGATTTACAGGTGGATCTCTGTGTTGGACAGCAAACAGACAGAGGAGGATGGGATTGCAGGTGCAAGTAAATAGACTGGCCGTCACCAGAAAGTGGAGTGTAGTGGCCGTGCGCTGTCTCCATTTATGGCAACCTCAGGAATGCACAATGTTCAATGTATTGGGACCTTATGCCCACCACCTTGTATATAAATTTAGCTATATTTTGGACAACTTGTGTATTGGAACTCTGGAGTGGATACGAAAGTCAATGGTTCATGTTCCAGTGGGCTGTTTTACTCAATAGGGCAGATAGATATTTTTGCCTGGCAACAGACTATAACATGCAATCAAATAAAATATGTATAATATGCTCAATAGCAGAGGCCCCACAAATACAGGCCTGAGTAAACCACATCCAAGGAGAAAGGTGGGGCAAAGATACTCTGAAATAAAATAAATAAAATAAATACGTGTTATATCAGCCTTGTGTGACTATAGCAGACATGGGCCATTCTGCATGGTGTTACACTGGAGTGCCCATCAGAGCCAAACCAACACAATCCACGGTGGAGGGTGGTGGGAACTAAACTAGGACCCCTGTATCCATGGGACCGTTATTCATTGGTTTCACTGAACCTCCATCTAAAAAATTATTTCATTCATTTATTATTATTTGCTCAAACTTATACCCTACTCATTTCATGAACAAACCAATTTTCCTGGTGGCTTCCAAATCATAACAGTGTTTTAAAAACGAACATATAGAAGCAAAACCCATTATAATACCTCCAGTGTGGGAAGACTCACACACTCAGAATGGTGAAATGCAGCATAAGCGCACCATAAAATTAAACTTTACAAACAAATACTTAAAACACCAAAAAGAAAAAAACCCCAAAGAAATACATATTTTCATAAATGTAGTTACCAGGACGGGTCACTAGAGGGAGACAAAGACCATGCAATGTGTAGAGTGTGCTAATGTCCACATTTTTCCACATCCATGGGAAGAGGAGTTTGGCCTATGGATTTGAGAGTCCTGCCGTAAAACTGAAGAACATCTACACACGCATTCTATGTAACCTGCCAAGTTCAGCTCAAATTCAGGCTCTGGGATCATGACTGATGGAAATAACCATGTTTTTTCGGTTTGAGTTTCATTCCTGGGGTGTGCATATGGGCTTTACTTAAATATAGGCCAATAATGGTGAATTATAGCAAATCTTTTCATGGGGCTGCTGTCGAGAACAGAGATGGCAGCCATGAATTGGGTGGAAGAAGGCTTGCATGGGTGGAGGGATGGGTCTCTCATCTCTTTTAATTGAATCCCTGCTGCTCTTTTTGCAAATGTAGGTGATATTCCTCAACCTCTTGCCATAACAGTTATGTCCCAACAGGACAAATTATCTACTTCGACTGATTGCTCCAGACTTCAGAAGAATGGAACTCCTGAAAAACCCTTAACATGCCTTCTCTTCAATTCCCTGTATGTTAATCAGGGTTGTATGAACAAGGTTGTGAGAATTTCTCAGATTTAGATGTTCCAAATAATTACAAGCTTTGTTTATACCAGATCCTGAGTGGTCTCCCCCCCCTTTCCAAATTTCAGGGTACATTTTTGAAAGGGAGATTGTCTGCACACATTCCCTTCTTGCATAACCATTTTGGAGCCCATGTCCGTCATGCCGATTAGGCCACCATGATGCAGGCTGATTTCCAGCTGTGATTGCTTCTGGAGCGGCCTCCAGGAGCTGTGAAATGCGGATTCAAGGCCAACCCAAAACAAATGCCAAAACTTTCGAGTGCTGTTTTTTAAAGACCAGAACTGCAGTATTAAGTTAATATTTTTTCTTCCACTGCTCAGACTGATGAGAACTGCTCTTGCGTTTTCCGCTCAGATCAAGTGGTAAATTATCTTTGACCTTTTGGCTAATGAAGTTTGAAAATAGAAGCTTTGCTCCCACCCCCACCAGAGTCGGGCTCAAATTATGGAGGAAAAAGAATAGGAAGACTCTGAATGACAGCCGCAAATCACATCTATGGATTCCTTACCATTCAATCCAAACTATCCACCCACAACCTAGTTCTAAAACAGTAGCTAATGAATGTCTGCAAGTGAGGGCTCAGATGCCTCCTGCTCTTTCTTCCTGTACTGGAAAGAATGAAAGAAGATGGAGAATTATATCTGGTGGGTTCCATTATACTAGGGGCTTCCAACCTGGGTCCCCAGATGTTCTTGCAGCACAAAGTACAGGGACCTATAGAGCAGAATTACGTTCCTGTCGTTCCAGAGTAGACTATCCCTTATTGTTCTCATCAGTTGGCACTTACAGTCTCCATAACTCACACTGAAATGTTGGTAAGAGAAATGTTTTTTTAATGGTAAGAGAAAGAATAAAAAGATCTCCACATACTCACAGTTCTGCATAGATTTTTTTTTACAAGCCCAGCATATCGTGTAAAAAAGACTGGCTATGTGAACAGGGCTTAATTAACTCACAGTCTGTTTGCTGACTTTGTGTACAGCATCAATTCACTAACTGAATATTGACTGAAAAAAGGCACAGCTCTCTTCAAAATGAGGCAGAGAGGGAACAATTAGTTATCGGTGGTTAGATTGACAAGGCTTCCCAGCCTAGAAATGTCCCTCCCAGCCAAAATCTTTTAAAGGCAGCACAGACCCAACAGCATCTTAAGCAGATCTAAAACACTTGGAAGGTAAAGTCATGAAACAAAGCCAAACTTCTGAATATAGTTTAAGGTAATCCTAACAATTCAGAGTTTCCATATAGGCCACACAAAAGTCCTCTTTCCAGGTTGTTTAATGCCAATGCACTTAACTTACCACTCTGTATATTCAATATATGATGTTTGTCCAGAGACCAGCCTCCCAGATTAGATGCATCCAGCTCAAAACCTTGCAAAACGGCAGTCCTCTTTTCCCACAGTATCAAATCAGGACATGTCTCGTATTCGTAGCCGACCGACACTGCAAGCACAAATAAATAAATAAATAAATAAAAATGGTGAGATGAAATGCATGCTATGTGCCCTGGCACTGAGTATGGGACCAACCAAGTCTGAAAACCTTAATCCCTGCTACGCTTCAAAGCAAAACGGCATCTTAATGAATTAGGGTGGGGATATTTTTTTTTTGGTCTCTCTGTTTGTTTTGTCTTGCTACTGATCCCAAGAAAGGCTGTAACTGAGAGAAACATGAAGCAAAATAAAATAAAATAAAATCTACAGAAGATATCCAGGAAGGGGGGGGGAGGAAGCAAAGACAGTGACAAGATCTGCAAGTGATGGGGATTTTATGGGAAGAGCTTGTAAGGGCAGTCGTGATGATGATGAAGATGATGGTGGTTGTCATTTTGATTGACTGTGCCTGACATTTACGAAAAATAATAAATGGCTTTTTGAAGATTATGGGTCTCTGAAGCTCCCAGTCACCAACGTCACCGTCTGTAGTCTTAAAAATTGCTTACTCAATGCTCGGTTTTTCAACAGGTCCTGCCTTTTGATTCTCCAGCCCAACATTATGCCTGGCTTTCTACGCAACCAACTATATCAGACCTGCACAACAGGTAGACCGTGGGCTACTGGTAGCCCGCAAAGGGTTCCAAACTAGCCAACCGCCCACCAATAAAAAAGTGAGGGGATAAGTTCTCCACCCCTCCCTCCCCCATCCCAAGGATCACCACTGCTCCAGCAAAGCTCTGGGTCCTGCCAGCCCACTGTCTCAGCTGAGGGGGGGGGGAGTTCAAGGGCCATGGTGTGGTCCCCTGCTCCCCACCCCACTGGCCAGATGATCGATCGGGTGCAAGGGAAAGCATGTGCATGGTCAGCCTTCCCATAGGAATGCATTGAAAATCAATGAATTAAGGGGACCGATCTCGATGCATTCCTATGGGAAACCGCTGCTCTACTTGCCATTTTTTTTAAACTTGGAATGGATAAAATTTGTAAGTAGAGGTATTAGTGTAGTAGCCCTCAGGCACTTTGGGGCCAGAAAAAGTAGACCTCGGCCTGTTCAAAGTTGGACAGCCCTGAGCTAGATGATAGAGAGCTGTCATGACAAAGATGATTCCCTGAAATACTGCTGGATCGCTCCGTGATTTAGGCATCTGGCTGGGGAGACAGACGTTTCCCTTTGGAATCCCCACACACTGGACTGGGTGATCCATAGGGGTTCCCGATAGCTCTGTAGTTCTAAGATTATTGTTATTAGAAATGAAAACACTCTTTGTTTTCCTAGCATGAGCTTGCCTCGATCCTTATTTAGCAAAATAGCTTGATTTCCTTCTGTATTCGGTGATCAAGAGAACATCCTGTCTTGTAGAGATGGGCACGAAACATCTCTGACCCTTAGGTCTTAGGCAGTGGTCTTTCCATGTTATATTCCCGGCCATCTAAACATTTTAAGACTCAAATATCTGCCTAGAAATCAAACCAACCACACTCCGCTGTCATCCTCCGCTCCCGCCCGCGGAAAGGGGTTGCAGCTGGTGCTTGGCGACCATCTTTAATCAACAAATGGGATAAATAATTGATTGGATTTGTTTCCCCTCCACTGATTCATACAGTATCGGCTGCAAAAGTCACAGCAGTGGCCCGCCTCCTAGGGGTGGCGTTCCTGTGCCATCCTGTGTCCCGTTGGCCAGCAGGAGGGGGTGGGGGATGCGGAGCCAACGGCCAGATGCTCACACCGCTTCCTCTCCCATCAGTCATCAGTGGCACAAAAATGTCATCTTACAGGTTGCGTGATCACAGCTGCTGTTTTGTTGGGGCTTAGAAACGAAAGGATAGCTTTAACCTGTGATGGCTTTTGGGCAGGCAGTGCCTCCTGCTTCATCTATATATCAAAAGTGACTGTCCCCGGTGCCTCCTAATCTAGTTCCCTGTAATCCATCATTTGGCAACTAATAGATCTTGCAGGAAAGCAAAAGAAAAATACTAATAAGAAAAAAGGGATATATATTTTCCATTACTGTTTTTTTTTTTTTTACTACCAATCTGCTTTAATCTTGAATGCATGGGAAGAAGAAAGAAAAAATAGTTTTAAATGCCATCTACTCTTTCAAGTTTGTTTCGGACACCAACACCACCAACACCATCAATCATCACTGGGACTACTGAACATAAGGACATAAGAAGAGCTCTGCTGGATCAGGCCAAAGGCCCATCTAGTCCAGCTTCCTGTTATCTCACAGTGGCCCCACCAAATGTATCTGGGAGCTCATGAGACTAGATATCTGTCTCCTGATACCACGCCCCTGCATCTGGCCCTTGAACTACCCTGGTTTTAAGCCTGGAGATGACACATTCCCATCATGGCTTGTAACCTGTGATGGACTTTTCCTCCAGGAATCTGTCCAATCCCCTTTTGAAGGCATCCAGGCCAGATGACATCACCACATCCTGTGGCAGGGAGTTCCACAGACTAACAACACACTGGGAAAAAAACATTTTCTTTTGTCTGTTCTTACTCTCCCAGCCCTCAATTTGAGTGGATGTCCCCTAGTTCTGGTATTTCATGAGAGGGAGAAGAGCGTCCCTCTATCCACTTTACTCATGCCCTGCATTGTATGTCTCAATCATATCCCCGCTCAGGCGCCTTTTTCTAGACTAAAGAGCCCCAAATGTTTTAGCCTTTCCTCATAAGGGGGGTCCCCCAGCCCAGTAATCATTTCATTTTACTTATTTGCTCTCAGCATTTTTATTTCTCTCCTTCCTGGTTCTTTGATTGGAAAAGTTTGATATACTTTTAAGAAAGAAACCTTTCTGTTTCTGAAATAAAGAGGAACTGCAACCAAAATACAAAAGAAGAAGAAGAAGAAGAAGAAGAAGAAGAAGAAGAAGAAGAAGAAGAAGAAGAAGAAGAAGAAGAAGAAGAAGAAGAAGAAGAAGAAGAA
>JAHTLZ010000288.1:3196903-3210573 GCA_023846285.1 Phrynocephalus versicolor
AAGAAGAAGAAGAAGAAGAAGAAGAAGAAGAAGAAGAAGAAGAAGAAAGAAAGAAAGAAAGAAAGAAAGAAAGAAAGAAAGAAAGAGGCATTTCCAGTTAAAGGGAAACCAACACAATACTTCACAACTTGTTATACACAATATTGCCACAACCTTGACTACATTTTTGAAACCCAGACTAAATGGCATGGGTAACTGCTGTTCGGTAATATGTTTGGCAGGTTAGAAAAGACATCAGCACCAGTTCTAAAACATTACACATGTTATCTGATTTATTTATTTTTAAGTGCCCATGCTTATGTAGTGAATGTGACCTCACCCCCAGTGCTTATGTGTACGCATAAGTTATTAGTGGACTCAAAAGTTAACTACACAATCAAAAACACTGGACAAAATTCTGTTGCTTGACTTAGTAAAATTGTACTAGAATAGACTGACTGAATCAATGAGGATTCGGTGAGTCAACTTTTCCAAGGAGCTACTGATTCTAAGTGACATACTCTTACTGAGACTTACTTGAACACAGTATGTCCCAATCAGGATGTAGTGATTCAACCCCTCCATAAGTTCCATGGATTCAAGTGGGCTTAGTCTAATTGTGACGTACCATGTTAAAGTATTTATTTATTTATTTATTATTATTTATTGCATTTATACCCCGCTTGGTTAAGAGTATGTCAATTAGAATCAATGGCTTCTCAGAAAAGTTGACTCACCAAATCCTCATTGATACAGTAGGTCTACTCTAGGCCTGTTTACTACACAAAAGGAGCAGTAATTTTGCCATTGGCTGAAATCTAGTGGTAGATCACAATTAGAGTACAGCCACCGAATCCATAGGGATCTGGCTCATGGGCTCAGAGTTGCACGGGGTCTCAAAAATTGATCGTGACTCTCAAGTCACGAGCCACCTGTCATCAGTACTTCCTGTTCAAAAGAAGAGGAAAACACCAGCTCATTCGAATTAAACAGACACCCTCCAAAATATCCCCATTGAGAAATGGCCGTGAGATGTGCCACCTCTTAAACTCGAGATGGTTTATTGTGATTGATCTTGTTCAAAGACATACCCATTGCTTCTGCTAAGCCGGAGACTTTTTGGCCGTAAATATCAGTTTTATTCCAAGCAAAGGTGTAAACCAGATTGGCAGTGGCAGGGAACGTCTTCTGAGCCAGCCTCCCTTCAACCGTCACTGTAAGGTGCACTTTGGTCATGCCAGGAGGGATGATGGAATGCGTCAGGATGATGCGCAGTAAGGTCTTATACCCGGATGTCCGGCTGCTCAAATAACTGAGCTTCACAAAGCTGGAAGGGACAGGAATTTCCTCCTGGACCACCTAAAAACATTGGTGCGTATTAATGTCATAGAAAATCATGTCAAGTAAAACAGCAGCCCAGGACACTTGGGCAGCTTAGTTAATGCCATGCCTTGGGTGCATACACATCACTACAACATCAAAGGAAGGACTATACTCAAAACTACATTTATTTATTTTATTTATACCATTGCCCCGCCTTTCTCCTTGGAAGGAGCCAAGGCAGCTTCCAACTTAGAAGGACAATATAATGTAGTGCAAAGCTGTAGACGGTGAGTACACAACAGTTGGCAAGAAACATAAAAGACAATGTCTTACTAAATATAAGAACAAGGATTGTGAAGAGGCGCCTTGCATCATTAAAAAGGAAATTTTAAAGGTAAGAACCAAGAAGTTGTTCACTAAGTGAACAAATAAGAGGTAGGAAATGCCACTCTGAGAGATGGGAAATGAAAGATGGGAAAACACAAGTAGTACTACAAATTCAATCCAAGCAGTAATGCTGAACACTCCATCTAAAAGTGGGAAAGCTTGCCTGAAGAGAAAGCTGCAGCTGCCTAAAATCTGCAGAGGGAAAGGCCTTTCAATGAGGCCTTGGCTAATATATATATATATGGACCAGAGCATGACAGGCCCTCCTGTCTTCCACTGCCTAATGGAGTTTGGTCAAATCCATGTTGGTTGCATCAATGACACCATCCAACCATCTCATTCTCTGCTGTCCCTTTTTCCTTTTAGTCTTTCCCAACGTCGGGGACTCTTCCAAGGAGTCCTTCCTCCTCGTGAGGTGGCCAAAGTACTGGAGCCTCAGCTTCAAAATCTGTCCTTCCAGTGAACACTCAGGGTTGATTTCTTTCAGGATGGATAGGTTTGATCTCCTTGCAGTCCAGGGGAACTCTCAAGAGTCTCATCCAGCACCACAGCTGGCTATAGTTACCAAAATCCAATTCACAGGGAAGGTACAAGATTTTTAGCAGGAGGGGGGCTACATTTTGAAAAAGGAATATAGCCGACGGCTGGAAGGCAGAAGGTTATCTCTCTTGACCCCATATATCTTTTGCTATAATAAAAGTAGATATTTACCTATCTGGCTTCCTAATGACTTAATAAGCATAGGGGCTTACAGGAGCAATCCACTATGATTTGCCTTTCACAGCTTGGCTTTGAAGACCACAGAGGTCTCAACATTAGCAGGGTGATAATCCTGAATAAATTAATTTATTAAATAAAGAGGAAAGCCCGCCCTCATAGGAGTACTGTTTGATCGGAACTGCCTCAGATTAATACAGGAGGAACTTTGTATCTGCAGGATTGATATCTATGGTTTCACTTATCTGCAGTCAGAAAACATTTTAAAATGTGTTTTAAAAACCCAGAAATACATATTTCTATGATGTAATGATCAGAAATGACCTTTAGAGGGAACAAGAGACCATGTTTTCTATTATCTGCTGTTGGTACCTATGGGGAGCATGGGCCTAATCCTCCATGGATAAACGGCTCCTTGCATTATTAATAAAAATAAGTATGAAATGACATATTCTCTCTCTCTCTCTCTCTCTCTCTCACAAACACAAACACACACACACACACACACACACACACACACACACAACCTCCTCCTGCTTTCCTTCTACCAACAATATACCACGGCTTTCCGTTCCTTACCTGAAGCTCCGGGATGATGGTTCCCCTTTCTGGGCACGACCCTCCAAAGGATGTCAGAGGAAAAGGAAGAACAACCGGATTTGGGCTGATCAAGCTACTGATGTCACAAGAAGGTGGCTCTACCTCGGTCCTCTGCATGATCACTTTGTCTACCACAATAAACCTGTTCCAGGCCAACCAGAGCGTCCTCCGCACAGAAAGGAAAGGGGACCTGTCAAAGACCAGAGTGACTGAGATGCCTCCAGGAGCCACGAGGTCAAAACTGGAAAGACAAAAGAAAGCATGTTGTCTTACTCCGATCCCGTAGAGATTCTCAAACACAACCTCTTGGGGGTGGGGGATGCATTTCCAGTGTGATATCTGCAAGACACCTCTTTTACTATTACTATTCTTCTTTCATCTAGCCCAGTGGTTCTCATCCTTGGGTCCCCAGATGTTCTTGGCCTGCCATTCCCAAAAGCTGCCCCCATGAGAGGTGCTGGCCAGGATTTCAGGTCCAAAAACATCTGGGGACCCAAGGTTGCAAATCATTTTCCAAAGCCATGAAGTGGACCGATTAACAGAGGTGAACCAAATACAGAATTCATGGTTTGCTATGAAGAAATGTACCAAATGCCTCCAATTTTATGCCAAATCTATGGCCTAGTACTTAACATTGCCTGGAAATGACTCTTATGAGTGAAACCCAGTAGTATCTTGTAACTAGAGTAGCCCCACTGAATCAGTAGAACTTACATCAGTGTTGATGCTGTGATGTGCAGTCGGTCACCCTGACTTGAAATGGCTACAGAGCAGAGGGAGCTGAAGTTACTCTCATCAGCAATCACTAACTCAGGCATGTCCATACTTCGGCCCTCCAGATGTTTTGGACCACAGCTCCCACATGCTTTGCCATTGGAAATACAGGCTTGGAATTCTGGGAGTTGTGGTCCAAAACATCAGAAGGGCTGAAGTTTTGTCATGCCTGCACTAACTGTAGTTTCTACAAAAGCTTCTCTGTGGTTGTATTGTGCTATCATGTTGCTTCTGACTCATGGCAACCCATGATTTCCAAAATCTCCTATTATCAATGCATCTAAATGGTCTTACATCTAAATGCCATCATTTCTTTTATTGAGTCCTTCTCATGACAGGAATTCCTCTTTTCCTAATGATCTTTGATACATTCAAAGTATGATAGTTTCAGTTTAGCTATTTTTGCTTCCAGTGAGAGCTCCGAATTGAATTGTTTAAGGACTCCTTTATCTGTCTTGAGTAAAGCACCCTGCCCGGAGTAGCTACAGTTCCTGCTAGATGAGAGGTAAAAAAATTCAGCCAGTCAGTCAGTCAGTCAACCAACCAACCAACCAACCAACCAACCAACCAACCAACCAACCAACCAACCAACCAACCAACCAACCAATCAGTCAAGCTGTTCTCCAACACTATGCACCTATCCTCCCTCAACAACAGCTTTCCTCACTATATTTCTCATTCATATATTGCAAGAAGGAATTCTACAATATGGACAACCTTGGGTCTCCGATGACCCTTCCTTAACCTAAATGCTTTTGTGTAGTTCTTTCACGCCTGCCCTTCTGAGTCTCATTTTCTTTTTATTCCGTGGCTGGAGCCTTCATTTTGATTGATGACGGAATGAAAGTATAGATATCGAACACTTTCCGTGTCTTCCACATTAATGTTACGTAACTCTTCTGTAAGTATTATTTTTGCCTTCTTATTGTTCAACTGTGACCCTCTTTTTGTGCTGTATTCATTAACATTCCTCCACAGTCCCTTCGAGTTGTTTTCTGCCGGTAGAACGACGTCGTCTCCGTATCTTAAACTTATTGATGTTTCTTCCACCAATTTCCTTTCCTTGTTCATCTGAGTCTAATCCATCATTTCATATTGCATGTTCTGTATATAGATTGAAGAGGCAGGGAGATGGAACACATCCTTGTCGAACAAATTTGTCAGTGTGGAAACCATTCTCTTTCTTCCTGTTCTGTCCTAATATTAGCCTCTTGTCCAGAGTGTAGGCTGTTATTCAGGATCATAGCATGATCAAGTTGAAAGGGGCCCATCAAGTCCAACCCCCTGCTTAGGAATCCAAATCATAGGACGTCTGCTGGGTAGTTGTCTAAATTTCTCTTTAATGTCTCTACACCTGCCAAGGGGTTTCATTGTCATACAGCTCTAACAGTCAGGAAGTTTTTTCTGGTTTCAGTGGAATACTGAAGGATGGCACACTCATTTCCTTTGGAATGAACTGATTGAATGGAACAGCACAGAACTGGGATGAGATTGCTAGTATCCCGAATGTGCCACACTGCATCATTTTGTTGCAGCCCCCATTTCATTTATTATTGAGTTGATAGCCCGTGCATTCCACAAAAGATATGAGGCATAAAATTATATTAGGCAGAGGAGGCAATATAGTTCCTTATTATTGGAAGATTTTAACACCTAAAGACAGGTAACGTAAGGCAGCGTAAATAGGTACTTCACTCTATTACTTGATGCATCTTTTATAGAACTCCTTGACGCTAACAAAATGTGAAGGAGAGTCAGACTTAATTATGCACATTCCTGCCCCAGATAATATACAGGAATATTAGTGTGTGAGCTGTTGAGCTCATTCAAATGCTGCAGTTCTGTCAAGAGACTGGTAAATTGGAAATCATAATTAGACAACCTGATACTCTGACATTTTAAAACCACCTTAAAATATGGAATATATATTAGCTCCATTACTAAGAAGACCCGGGACTGCAGAAAGGATTATTTACTCCCAGCTTTACAGTATTTATACTGCCGATGCAGTGACAGAAAATCGTGCCGTGAAATTGTAAACACAAGGTGTCTGCAAGCTTCCACCGGTTCTCCTGATTAATCAGCCGATCTCTATGATATTCGGCAAGGACAGATTTTAATCTGTGCATTACGCTTTAAGGACCCAATTTATTTCAAGACCCTCCCCCTTATTTCTATTGCCTTAATTTCCCCCCCCTCAGATATCCTACCACACTAGGGAAGGAAATGTAAAATATTAAGCAGATCTTTTCTTAACTGGAAGTTCATCTACACTGCCACGTCCAGCTTCCTGCAATACCTCAAAGTGATCTATTTTGACTGCGTGCAAATTCATTTAAAGTCAATGAATTAATTATTCAGCTGACAGGCAGAGGAGTCATTCAATGCTAATGTTTAAAAACACTGAACTTCCAGCTTTGGCATTTTCTCTATCAACTACGTTAAACCACATGTTCAGAAATTACCCCATGTCATGGCCTTTTACCTTCCATCCTGTCGACTGATGGTGTAACCGTAATCACTGTGATGCTGGAAACTCACGTTTACCCCAACGAGAGGAGTTCCATCTAGGGCTACCACTTGCCCTCGGACCACACAAGCGCGTCTGCAATGATAAAGAGTGAGGTGAGCATGAAGGAAGGAAGATGTTGACACCTTTGTCCCATTTTTGCAGCTAAATAGAAGGCTTACCTGCCCTTGTGCTGCAGCTAGAGGTGGGCACGAACCGCTGGTGCAGTGGTCTGTACCGGTTGGTTTGATGGCCAAACGGGTATTCAGCACTTCCAAGCCCCACCCACTTCTGCCGGTGCCCAATCAAGAGCAGCGCCTGGAGAAGGTGGGGTAAGGGAGCCAAGACGCTGCCACTGAGTGGCTGCCTGCCAGGAGAGACAGGCCTGGGTAGCACCTGTGTGACCATCCAACAAACTGGCACGAATCCTCGAACCAGTGGTTCGTGCCCATCTCTAATTGTAAGACTTGGGATTTTTTAGGAAAACCTGAAACTTTCCTAATGCTGCATACTGAGGGAGGTGAACCCCATACTAGTGACTTGATTTACCAGTAGTGGGATCATGAACATTAAATGTTAGCATGAGATTTACTCATAGTCAAATGATGCAGCTGCCCACCCCGACCCCCATCCCCTTTTGGGCTGAGATACAGTTTTGTTTAAGCCTATCCTGCCTGCTGAAGCCCAGCACTGGTGGCCAAGCAAAAATGCAGGTCAATACCTCACAGGTAATTTTGGCTAGTTGACGTTTGCCCTCTATGCTTGTGGCGATGCTTGAACATGAGAAGCTGGGAAAGTTCGAACCATTCCTATAGGATGCACAATGCCCAAAATGAAATAGAAATGGGGCCGAGCCAAGTTATCTGTTGGCGTAAATGATTAGGAACAACCATAATATCTTGGTTATTAGGTTAATATTGCTGGCCAGGATTTCTGGGAGTTGACCAAGAACATATGGGGACCCAAGCTTAGGAAGCACTGCAATATAGAGGTAGCCACCAATACATGTTTAATTCATTTTTTAAAAAATGAATTAGACACATTCTAGGAGTGTATGGCTATTTTTCATGCTAGACATATGGTCCCTCCAATTCTAGTTGATGGGGAAAGGTCAGACCGCTCTCATGTCTTGCTTGTGTTCCTTCCCTAGGCATCTGGTTGACCACTATATCATGAGAATACTGCATCAGGTTTTCCTTTGATCTAGCATGGGTCCTCTTATGTTCTTCCATTCATATTTTCCCTTATACTACTGATGGATCTCATACTATCACTGTTTCCTCATCACCACCCAGCCAATAAGGGCATCCCCAGTAAGGGAGGATTTGAATCTAGAACTTCCCTGGTCCCAGCCCAGCAATCTACACACCATGGGTGAAGCCCACTGATTAGTTATCATCATAGTAGTGGTCCCTTGTTTGAATGGGATGGGACTTGTTATGTCAACGCTTGATTGAGTCGACTGTAGTTGACACTGACGATCAGATTTAGCCTTAAGGTACTCTGTTCAGACCTGCATGGAGTGGTGACATCTCTTTCCATTCCTGGATAACAAAAACTTAACAGCATTTCCCCCAACACCTATCATTGTTATCTCCTCAAACCACACAATGGTGAAACACCGACTAGATTTGTGGTGACATTCAATTTAAGGGCTACGAATCCTTCGTTAAAAGCCCCCAACGTTGGCCTAAGGTATGTTTTGTAGCACATTTTTGACAGCCACCTTCGGCGGCTGCTTCTGTAGAATCCACAGAGATAATAAAATATGCCTGGGAGACATTAACTGGCATTATCTTCCCATTTTATCAAGCACCTCACTTATTTTGAACGGAAAGAGGAATCAGGAACTGGTAAGCAATCTAAGGATCAAGTGAAGCATAAAAGGAAATACAGATCTTCTCTTAACTTCTCTTATCACATGATAACAATGGCTTCCTCCAAAATGAGAAGCGAGGCAAACCAATATGCAAATAAAGCCCATGTTTGCCTTCTAATAGCCAATTACAAATCAAGGCGCTCAGCATGCAAAAGGTGGAAGTGAGGGAAGGCATCTTATGTGAAGAGACATCTATCACCACCATGTAAGGCAGGAGCGGACAACTGTGGTCCTTCAGATATTTAGGAGATTGTTTCATTATATGTCATCCCATCCCATAGCATACAGGGTGTGTTGTTTGATGATTCATCACTGGAAGATAAGCAGGGGCTTCATTTGCAAATCGGAGTGAGATCGCTGAAGAAATTAAGCCTCAGGTGTTAAATGTACATGGATAATCGTAGGGAATATGCATTCTCCTTAACATCCAGGTCTGTGAAGATTCTCAGTCATCCAGGTGAGTTTATCTGGAAGCTGAGTCATGGCAACTGGAGTTCTTTTTCTTGAGAGATAGAAACGTTTCGCTGCTCATCCAAACAGCTTCATCAGTCTGAATGAAGCTATTTGGATGAGCAGCGAAACGTATCTCTCTCTTAAGAAAAAGAAGTCCAGTCGCCATGACTCAACTTCCAGAGCTTAACATCCAGGATCCCCCCCACCAAGCATGTTTACCTTCGGAGAACACCTTCTGGCAGTGGGTGGGCCCAATCAGTGGAGGGCACTCACCTGCTCTCAAATGAGACGTCTCCTCGGATTACATGAGTGCTTTCCTTCCCAGTGAGAAATTTGATCCTGTCGTAGAAGAGCCGCGGAGGATGCTGGGAGAAAGGGGGCTGGCTTTGCTGGATGAGATCCAGGGGGTCTGGGGACCCTTGGCAGAGCGGGCTCGAGAAGCAGTTGGTCTGCTGGCAGCAGTCGGGGTCAATGCAGTCTGTCAAGCTGTCTGGAAGTGGACGGAATGAGACCAAGGTTATAGGAGAAGCAAGGAAGGTTTATGGATGTGTTGCAACCATGGGGTCTGTCTCTTTGTGTTGGGGAGGGGTCAGATGGGGAGAGGGGAAGAGAGACCTCCATGGGTGGAAGGCCATCTGGGGGACCTTTGGCTCTTCCAAAGTAGTGGTGCATACCTCCCACCATCTCCTCCCAGCCTAACCAATGATAAGGGACCATGCTATGGCAACTCTACTGCAAAACATCCATGTTCGGAATGACATCAGGAGGGGCCAGCAAACCAATGGGCCACATGCAGTGTGCAGGGCTCCCCCCACCAGCCCTCCACCACACAGCCACCCCAGGAAATCTGGCAGCTAAACAAACCAGATTCAGATGCTAAGACAAGTAGGAGAAAGTCCCAAGACAGTTGATTCCATGGACTGAGGGCTCTCACAATAAGGATAATATTCATTGCTGTTTTAGAACTGCCAAGCCGCAAGGGACCCTCTGAGTCCCTGAGACCAGCCCCTGCCCAGGAGGCCCAGTGGGGAATTGGACTCCCAACCCATGTGGCTCCTCAGCCAGAAACCTAAGCCACTGAGCTATCTGTTCTCAACAAATGCACGGAGGAGAAGACCATCAATGGATAGCGGTCATGATGACGACTGTATCTCACCTCCAGTTTCAGAGTCATTTGATGGGTGAGGGACATGAACAACAAGGTGGAATGAGAGCCAGGTCCTGCTTCCAAGCTTCTGTATGGTTTCAGGTTGGCTACTATTGGAGCAGACCAAGGTAAGTCTATGACCAGATCCACCATGGCTTTTCTCATGGACTTACAAGAAGGAACCCAAGAACGAGCGCGTTGTTAGTCTGTGAAACTCCCTGCCACAAGATGTGGTGATGGCATCTAGCCTGGATGCCTTCAAAAGGGGATTGGACAGATTCCTGGAGGAGAAGTCCATCAAAGGTTACAAACCATAATGGAAATGTGTCATCTGCAGACTTAAAACCAGGGTACTTCAAGGGCCAGGTGCAGGGGAGTGGTATCAGGAGACATCTAGTCTCGTGCGCTCCCAGACACATCTGGTGGGGCCAATGTGAGATACAGGAAACTGGACTAGACCTTGGCCTGATCCAGCATGGCTCTTCTTAGGTTCTTATGTTCTTAAGTCTTTGACAAGCTTGAACATGGCTTTTCTCATGGTCATACAAGAAGGAATCCAAGAACGAACCAAACTTAAATACTTTTGAAAGTAAGGGACAGGATCTTAACAGCCCTATGAAGAAAGCTTGAATGAACCGCTCATGATTACAATGGAGAAAAGAAGACTGAAGATGTGATAACACTTTTCACATACAGTGGTACCTCGGTTTAAGTAATTAATTCATTCTCCAAGTCATTTTGTATTGTGGATTTTTAAAAAAACTGAAACACAGTTTCCCATAGGAATGCATTGAAAAACAATTACTCTGATCTGGAGGTCAGAAAAAAGGCAAACTGGGGCATTCCATTTAATTTCTTTTTTTAAACCGAGGCATCCTCATTTCCAATAATTTCTTTTCTTCAACTGCGTTTTTCTTTAACGGAGACATTCTTCAACTGAGGCACCACTGTATTTGAAAAGTAATTATACAGAGGAAGAGGAGGATCTGTTTTCCATCATCCCAGAGTGTAGATGATGGGCTCAAGCCATAGGAAACCTGACTTATGCTGAATATTGGGATAAACTTCTTAACTGTTAGAGCAGTTAAGAAGTTGGAACCAATGACCTCAAGAGGCAGTGAGCAGCTCGGTGGTTCGAATCCCGGATGCCATGCAGCGGGGTGAGCTCCCGCTGCTAACCCCAGCTCCTGCCAACCTAGCAATTAAAAAGCACATAAATGCAAGTAGATATATAGGTACCAGCATAAAAAGTGGGGAGGTTAGAACAGTGTTTCCTTGCAGCCATGCCAGCCAGATGGCCATGAACTTGCACAACACTGGCTCTTTCGCTTGGAAACAGATATGAGCGCTGCCCCTAGAGTCGGACTCAACTAGCATGCATATGTGGGGGGAACATTTACCTTTCTTTTTTTTTTTAGATAGCCCATTTGTCAGATCTGCTTTGACTTGGATTCCTGACCTGCATTGAACAAGACGTGATGGTCTTAAGAAGCCCCTCCCGACTCTGCCATCCCATAATTCTACGATTCTATATGCAAGATAACATAGGTACCTAGAAGGAGCAGCCAAGAGAGAAGTGCAGAGGGCTTGCCCAACTGCAGTGGAATCTCAGTAAGCAAAAGAATTAAGGAGAGATATAAGAGGCTTACAATGCAAGATGGGAGATCAGAAAATAATACAGTGGAATAATCTGTATATGGGAGAGCGATAAGCCAAATTAAAGTTTTATCAGGATCCCTAGGGAGAAAGCAATGGGGAAAGGAGGGAAAGATGAACTGAGAAAAGGAAGTATGGTTTTTGGCTACAGCCTTCCCACCGAGATAAAAAGAGAGTGACGATAATGAGCAGACTTCAAACGAGATGTGGATCAGATTATCAATAGAAAGAGGAAGAGGAGACAATAAGGGTGCTGGTCAGATTCTTTCTTTCTTTCTTTCTTTCTTTCTTTCTTTCTTTCTTTCCCTTATCCTTCCTTCCTTCCTTCCTTCCTTCCTTCCTTCCTTCCTTCCTTTCTTCCTTCCTTCCTTCCTTTCTTTCTTTCTTTCTTGCTGAATTAACTTATCTTGTCTCTACCTATGTACCAACTTCCTTTGGGAATATTTGTTGCATCTTTTAAAACCAGCATGATTTTAGATCGTCCTCAATCCGAGGGGGGCCCTGTTTCACCCTCACTCATTTTATCCATCAATTCCACACAAAACACCCTGTTTACTCACCCTGTGGGATGAGTTTCTGGTCAGAAGGTCTCACTATAGACAGCATGCATTCATGCAGAGCCCCAGTGCTGAACAGCACACTTAAAACTGGAATGATCCTCTCAAAAACGTTTTCAGATTATATTGATGTTCTTGGATTTAAATTGTTGGGGTTTTTTTTAAACAACCTTGCATGCTGTAACTGGGAGTGACCTTTTTGGGCTGGGCTGGCTGTCAATCCATCCTGTACTAACCAATCATTCTTTTTCAAAGGGAGCCCTGCCTTTCTACTCTCCCTCTTCTCGATCTATCTGTTGAAATCAGTTTGTCAGTTCTTTGTTTATTTTTGCTGTCTGCTGTTCCCAGTTGTAGGTAATGAAACATTTTTTCCCCTCCTCATGTCACAGAGTTGTTTATGGGGACTGTAAGTGCCAATTAATGAGAGAAGGGGGCGGTCTCTCTGGAAACCTGAAGCTATTTTCTTGGAGTCTCTGCATTTCCTCTGTGTGTGAAAAGGAGAATTTTAATCCGAAATTCAAAACTCGGAGTCAGCAACATAAAGAGCATTCTTATTCTGGGTCGTGATAGCTTCGCTAACAGACGTCAACACCGACTCCTGCGGTGGGCGTCTCCTCTCGTAAAGGGCTCGGGGACAAGGGTGAGCTTCAGCTGACTGAAAAGATCCACTCCCAATGGGACGATCTGGCTGCAGTCCTGATGGAACAAAGGAAGCCAGGGAAGGCACGGCCGAAAAGACAGAAGAAATGAGGGGAAATGGCCCAGTTTCCTAGCACACTGTGAGATTCGTGCTGGAAAGGGCATGTGCCGATATTGTCAGCGCTCTCTGAGCAATGTGGCTGAAGTCCTGCCAACACGACACAGATGTGCGCCACACGCTCAAATCAGCACTCCATGGCTGCACATCTGCTACACCATTTTACTTTGAGAGGCAGTTCAGTCAGAGAAGGCACCCTCCGTGTCACAGGCCTGATATTAAAGAGAGACTTGGAATTACATATCTGGGAGAGATTGAGAGAGAGAGAGAGAGAGAAAGAGAGAGAGAGAGAAAGAGAGCGAGCAAGCACATCATTGTTATGTCGGGAAAAGGAAGCCTGGCTGACTGGCAATGCTCTTTTGTGGCCCTTTACATTTTAAAAATTATTTCTACTTTCCAGCCCTTGTGGGGAGCTGCAAAACGGGCTCACAAACCTGGCACAACAAAACCGAATGAAATTGTTTGAAATAAACAACCAATTTGCATCTCTCTCTCTCTCTCTCTCTCTCTCACACACACACACACACAGAGCGAGAGCGAGAGAGAGAGAGTAGCATCTCCCTCTGAAGATGCTGGGGCTGAAGCCATATTTAAAACACACTTTCAATAAATGTAGAGCAATTGTGGATCAGGAGGCAGTCTCATTAAAATCTTACCATTGGTCTTGCAGACCATGACTGTAAGAACTGAAGCTTGGAAAGTCAGGAGGCTGAGTGTATCTTAAAAGCACCCCACCACCACCACCAAGAATACTATGCTTGGTCGGGAATGTCAAGAGCAGGATGTTATTTTCGTAAAGCAATTCTTGTGTGTGTGTGTGTCCGCCCGTCCCTCCCTCCCTCCCTCCCATCCATCCATCCATCCACCCATCCACCCATCCACCTCTCTATCTATCTATCTATCTATCTATCTATCTATCTATCTATCTATCT
>JAHTLZ010000288.1:3218933-3236064 GCA_023846285.1 Phrynocephalus versicolor
TTATTATTATTATTATTATTATTATTATTATTATTATTATTATTATTATTATTATTAATCTTGAGTGTGAAAATACGTGGAAACATTTTGTATTTATTTTGTGCCATCAGAGCGAATGGTGCCAGAACTTAGGAGAATTTAACTTTGTTTTCCTTTTGTTTTATTGGATTTATTGATTTATTAAATTGACAGTCATTTTGAAAAGGCATTATGGAAGATTTATTAATATGCAGTTTTATAAGGACATAATTTCATGATATAGACTGACAAAAATGTGTATACTCAAAGACCTCTTTACAGAAACCTTGTGGCACAGTGATTAAACAGCAGTACACCAGTCAAGACTCTGCTCACAAACTGAGTTCAATCCCAATGGGCTCAGGTAGCCAGCTTAAGGTTGACTCAGACTTCTATCCTTCTGAGGTCAGTAAGTGGAGTACCTAGCTTTCTAATTCAGTTGACCGAAGTTTCTCTCATTTGTAATTTTATTTACAGAAGCTTCTCTACCATGAAGCTTGTTTGCTGGATACTTGCTTTAACCCAGTACAGTAAAGCACCCTTTAAAATCATTATGCTAGTTTTAAAGATTCAGGGTTCTGATAGAAGAAACTTTTCTCCTTTTCAGCAACAAATGTAAAATGGTTGCATTTTAATCTCTGGATGAACAAAACAGCTCTTTAACATACAAATGATGTTATTTTAAAATGCTGAAACAAAACCAGCTATTTGCTTCTCTCCCCCATCCTTTGCACAGACGGCACAACTCTACTAAAAAAAGAACAAGGCGGCAATATAAAAGATGCTGACAGCTATACAATTTTATCCTCCACATCGTCTTGTTTTGGGGATCGTATATAGCGATGCTTTGCTCACCCCGTGCTGCCTCTTCATCTCCATAGGAAATGAATTAATGCAACAGGCTGTAATTAAATGATGGAAATGTGTCCCAGGATTTAAAAATAACAATAATCCAGCCTGATGCATCTGTAGTAATGCAGAAAGACCATGCAGAACACAGGGGAAAATATTTTTCCTCTTATTAACAATATAGTCTATATTTGTGAACACTGTTAACAGAGTATTCCTCTGTTCTATTTTAACTCTTGGTTAAATTTCTTGCTTCACTTTCGTTGTCTGCAAGGACATTTTCTTCCACTGAATTCTTTTATAGTCATTATCAAGGAAAGCTGATTCTGTTTTTTTCCCCCACCAGCTCCACCCTACTTTGCTAATGGAGCATCATATTTGAAATGCGACATGTTTAATGGGTCGGTCGCTGTTTACACAAACATTGGCATCAGCGAATATTCCGGGAGAGGTGTCAGGACTCAGGAGATTTCCCTCCCCCTGGCTATGTGATCTTATAAGATGTGGTCTGTTACACATCTAATGATTTCCTCTCCCCTTTTAGGAGTATGTGTATGCTTTACACTTGGGGAAACTTTTTCCCATAAAACTGCACTTCATGGAAAATTCCAGCTCCTCTTGGCCAACAGGTATATTGGCGACCAATTAGGCTTCAATGGACTTCTAACCTAGGGTAACATCTGAGTCAGGCATGTGCAATCTTCAGCCCTCCAGATGTTTTGGACCACAACTCCCACAGTCTTTTGCCATTGGCAATCTAAGCTTGGAATTCTGTGAGTTGCAGTCCAAAACATCAGGACGGCCAAAGTTTGGACATGCCTGATCTAAGTTCATCTCCTTCTTTGCTGGCATAAAGATGGCCCTTCTTTTGCTTACTGCAGGCATGCCTAAACTTCAGCCCTCCAGATGTTTTGGACCACAACTCCCACAGACCTTTGCCATTGGCAATACAGGTTTGGAATTCTGGGAGATGTGGTCCAAAACATCAGGAGGGCTGAAGTTTGGACATGCCTGGCTTACTGATATTCCTCTGGAGTTGGGCAAGCCCTCTGCACTTCTCTTTTGGCTGCTTCTTCTACCTATTTTATATTGCATATAGACTCATGCAATCATAGAAAAATGGAGTTGAAAGGGGTCGATAAGGTCATGATGTCCAATCCATCATGAATGAAGGAATCCCAGTCCATGTACACCTGGCAGATGGCTGTCTAACGTTCGCTTGAACGCCAGTGTTGGGGTTGCTCACTACCTCTCAAAGTAACGGATTCCATTCCTATACTGTTCAAACAGTTGAGGTTTCCTTACATATTCAACCAAAATCTAGCTTCCTGTAGCTTGGGTCCATTATAACGTGTGGGATGATGGAGACCAGATCCAGGCCCTCCTCTGTATGATGGACCTTCAAGTATTTGAAAGATGCTCTCCTATTTCCCCTCAGTCTTCTTTTCTCCAGGCTAAACAGGTCCAGTCCCATCAATCTTTCATCCTAGCTTGGCTTCCCATTCCCTGATCATCCTTGTCGCCCTCCTCTGAACTCTCTCCAGTTGGTTGGCATCCTTCCTCAAGCATGGTGTCCAGAACTGGGCACAGGATTCAAGTTAGAACTAGCCCAGTGGTGGCGAACCTTCAGCACTCCAGATGTTTTGGACCACAACTCCCAGAATTCCAAGCCTAGGTTGGCAATGACAATGGACTGTAGCAGTTGTGGTCCAAAACATCTGGAGTGTCAAAGGTTCGCCACCACTGACCTAGCCAGTACTGAATAGAAAGGAACTAGCAGTTCAAGTCATTTCTGGGCTCTTGGGGACATTACAACATATTTTGATGTTCACCCAAGATTCTAGACAAATCCAAGGTAGATCGAGTGATGTTTTGGTCTCCAGAAGGTGAACAACTGTAAAAGTATTCCTTGACACCTACTCTTTTTCACTGCAGGCTGTGTAGAGACAGAATCACATTACCTCTACCCTCATTTTCTCCCACCTTTTAAATTTTATGGCCAGACATAGAGTTTGGGGAAACTGAACAGCTCACTATATTATCATTTTAGTGATTTAATAGTAGTATGGCTCACCCCAGAATTTTGCTTCTATTCATACATTGCATGGCTACTTCTAATTTAGTTTATTTACATTTTGAATCATATTGTGATTTTTAGGAATGTGTAGACATTTTAGAAGGAAAGTGTGCCTTCTCAATGTTACTCTATGATCAAAAATTGATATATACACAAATCTCGTATGTGTTATACCTTCAACTGGTAGAACCTGATTAATTTTATATTAAGAAGAGAGTTCTTGGTTAGATTTTTTTTGTCCTCAAAGGAAAGCAATGAGTTGATTATTCTTCTCTGCATTAATTTAAAGACTATTTTTTAAAAAAATCACTTTGGATTCTTGATTTCAATTACCTAAGTCAACACAGAGCCCTCTCAGGTATTTTTCCCATTAATACATTTCTACTTGTGCAGTATATGCAAAATTAAATGAAAGCTAAATATTTTATCAGCTTGAGAAATATCATTTCCATGCAGAGTGAGCAGATGTCAGCTAGGACATTTGTTAAAAAAAACCCCACATCATTTTATATGTGAATAAAATTATAACATTACCTTTAAAAAGTATTCCAAATTCATATGTGTGCATCGAACCAAAAATATTAAAATCACATCATTCTAAAAGAAGGTTGGAGCAGAAAACTATGTCAGTCCAACTTTTTCTGAATATGTTTACATTCATGACTCAAGTGAGGAGTCAGGAACACTATTCAGGTGTTTATGGAAAATCCTTCTCTCAGCAGAGGTGGAGAACTTAGGTAGAATCTCCCCCCTATTTACCATGCTACCCTTTCATCTATTCCCAGAAAAACCAGAACCACTTTGCCCCACTAGCAAGAAGGCTACTGCCAATGATCCATGCTTACTGTGTGTGGGGAGGGTAGCAGAGTTGTGGTTTTGACACACCCTTGACCGTTATCCATCTAAGAAGCCTATTCAGACCGGAAGTGAAACTAATGTGGGGGTCTCCCACCAAACTTCCTCAGATTGAAGAAGCTACTTGGACAAGCAGCGAAATGTTATGATTCCCACAAGAAATGAAGTCCAATTGCCATGACTCAGCTTCTAGATAACCTCACCTGGATGCCAGAGAATCTTCACAGACACATGGCTCAGAAACACTTGTGGCATGCTCAAATTCCCATCACGTGTATCTAGCATAGGCAGGCATCAGGGATAATGGGAAATGGAGGCTAACATGCCAGGGAAGAAGGCTGGACCCCAACCCAAGTTTACATTATCTTTGCTGAGAAAATGTAACAAGGGTTTAAGAAGAGCCCTGTGGCGCAGTGGTTAAATGCCTGTACTGCAGGTTAAACTGTGTTCACGACTCTAATCATGTCACTTAGCTCTGGTCAGTAAAATGAGTACCCAGCTTGCTGGAGGGGCAATGTGTAGCCTACATTACTGTAATTAAAACAGTAAACCACTCAGAGGCTACTTGAAGTGGTATGGGGCGGTATATAAGCAGAACACTTTCCTTTGCTAAGTAACCACACTTTTTCTGCCCATCCCTTCTACCATTTCAAGCACTATCAGTGCCAAGCCTGGTCAGTGGTCGCAGAGAAAAACTCTGCAACCATTTCAGCTGCGGATGATGCCATAAGGTTCCATGGGCTGTCATGCGCTAGATGCTTATAGCAGGGGGGGAGAACATTTGGTCTTAGTAAGCACCATTGGAAGAACTAATTCCATAAGAAGTGCATTTGTCTTAACAGTCCCACTGGACTCATGATAGGCAAGAAACACTTTTCCGTTGGACTAGGTGATCAAGCCCAAAATGTTGCAACTGAAACAAAAAAGCTTTTAAAGGTGACATAAGAGTAGCGCTTGATCAAAAACCCCTTGTCTTTGGCTAAGCAACCCAACAAAAAAGAAGCCATTGAAAACTTGCAACCAAGGTGAACACAAGTGGCTAGAGGGACGTAGGCTCATTGCATGCACTTGAGTATGTGGCTGTATAAATCCCACCAGACTCAATTGACCTCTGAGTGCACAGAGCTCAGAGTGTAGATCTTGATCATTACCACACCTGAATGTAAACACTTGTGACTGCACAAGCTTGGGGAGAAATGTTGCTCTGGTTGATAGCCTCCTCTAATGTCATATTTTTATTTATTTATTTTTATGTTTTGAATATTTTTTACCCCACCTTTCTCCTTGGAAAAGAACCCAAGGTGGCTTACAATAATTGTCCCTCAATAATGAGGGACAATATACAGTCCAGAATATTCAAGACAGTCATGTCCAAACATCGGCCCTCCTGATGTTTTGGACCACAACTCCCAGAATTCCAAGCCTGTATTTCCAGTGGCAAAGGACTGTGGGAGTTGTGGCCCAAAACATCTGGAGGCCGAAGTTTGGACATGCCTGACTTAAGACATATTCAAACTAAGAACAGGGAATTAGAAGAGGCATGCTAGAACATTAAACGGTAACATTAGAGCTGCAAAGAGCACGCAAGGAAATAAAAATCCATTATGAGGGGTGAAAAGCAATATGGAAAACACAAGTTATGAAATCAGTCAATGAAATCATCTGTATAAAGTCACATAGTAGGTAGTCCCTCATTCAGGGAAAGCTTGCCTGAAGAGGAAGGTCTTTGCCTGCTTCTGGGAAAATGGAGGGAAAGCTCTCTGTCATGACTAAGGTCTAATCAGAACATTGGCCAAAAATTGACTGTAAGAACACTCACCAGTTGAGCAGTCGGAACCTGTCCACTTTGGGTCGCAGTTGCACACTCCAGTATCCAAAAGAAAAGTGCCATGGCCTGAACACTGTTCTTGGCAAACAGGAAGTGATGTTTCACAGTTGACTCCACCCCATCCCATGGAACAGTGGCATTCCCCTTGAACGCAGACTCCGTGGCCCGAGCACATGGGGTCTAAACAGTCCTCTGGAAAGCAAGACAAGAAGACAACGGCCTCAGATATCCCGTGTGAAGAACAGATCAGGCTAGCCAATGAAACAGATGCTCCGGGATTTGTGACCAATCGTATATTTATTTCATTTCATTTTTGTACTGCCCATCTGGCCAAAGGGCACCCTCGACGTTTTACAACATATGAAACCAACATGACTAAAAGAGAAAAAACAAGAAGAAAGAGTAAAAATAATAAAAGGAAGATATATACAAGCAGAATTAAAACATGGGTGCATAAAACAAACAGAACATTTAAAACATTGGAGAGGGCAGACTTAATCAAGCAGGCCAGGCAGGCCGAGCTGAGTTCGTGTTTTCAAAGTTTTCCGTGACTTTTAAAAAATGAAGTGGCTTAACTGCCATCATGTAGACTTTTCCCTCTTTAAGCAAAGGTTTGTCCTGTCCTGAATATGAATGGAATGCCACCAATATTGAAACTGGCACTTTCAACCGGTTGCTGGTACAGTAGTTGGTAGGACTGAAGTGTTGTTTCAGCACCCTGGTCAGCACCCAGGCAGAAAGCTTGTTTGAATGGAAATCAAAAAAGCTGAACTAAGCAACTTGGAAGGGCAGCTATAAAAGCATTACACCCCTGAAGAGTTAAGACTTGACCCTGGAGACGAAGGCCAACATTATTGTCACTGTGATATTCCTGATTAATACGTAGCGGTATGAAAGATGGACAAATAAGAAAACTGACAGAAAACAGTTAATTCATTTGAAGTGCCTGTGGAGCTAGACACATTAAGAGTTCAGTTCCCCAGTATGACCCACTGACATACTTTTAATATTTTCAGACTGCATATAAGTTAAACCATGGATACTGAAATCCCCATGAATTGAGTGCCCTTCTGAACATTACTCAAACGCCTATTCTTGGTATTTTGTGGTTTACTAGTTTCACAACAGGATCACTGTATTTGCCTCCAATGAGTTTTCTCAATTCATGTGCCAACCCACTGGCTGAAATCCTGTTGCAGCATTGCAAAAATGGTAGCAAATTCCTGAAAGTTAAGATATTTTGAAAACCGAATTCCTGTAAATTAGGGAATCTCCACAGACATTATCTGTTGTGTGGTGGGTCACAGAGCATGCCATGCTACATGTAATAGATTTCTCAAGATGTAGTGATTTGTATCCATACATTACACCGTGTATTGTGCAACAGGATTCCAGCCAGTGGGTTTACTTAACAGATTCCATCCAGCTTTCTAGGAGCCATAGATCAGCCCTAGATCTGTTTATATTGACCTTCCTTTAGGCTGAAACATAAAGAAAATTTATTAACTGTACCTAATGCACTTCCACAAGCTCCCCTTGTTAAGAAATGTCCAACTGATCTATGCCAGCACCACAACTGTAATCTCTGTGTAACTGAGAAATTGCCGTCGACAATACAAATAGAGGCACTGCAGGTATTCGGTCTGCAAATTCTGATATGAACTGACCTTAACACCACTCTTAGGTGACGACCCAAACAAAGCTTTCACATGAAATCTGCTCTTCTACAAAGCTTTCAGTGACATTCACGCGGCTCGAAACATATCTGGCTGGCCTAAGAGTGTGTGCATTCTGGTTGAGTCTATATTCCAGTTTTATACTCTGACATCAATCACAGCTAGAGAAGCACATTTTGAGAGGAAAAGAAACATTAAATGTTCCATCCTCATAGGGATACTTTTTTTTTTTATAAAAAAATGCAAATTATATGAGGCACTGGGATGGATCTGACATGGAAGTGAACTCATGTGAAGATGAGATGAGTAGTAAAAAGACAGCTCTGTATCTTCTTTACCAAAAATAATAATTAAAAAAATAAACTCCCCCTTCCTCTGAATGTAGAAAACAAGGTTAGGGATGCTGTAGATCTCAATATTTTATGGAATCTCTTTTTCCCTCAGCCTGATCAATGGCAAGGAATGATGAAAGCTGTCATCTTCCAGCATTTGAAGCCCACTCTTGGTGAATCTCATCCAAGGGAGGGAAGAAAGGGGCTTGAGTTCTATGGGTTTCCAAGGCAACCACCTCACAACATTTGAAGAACCTGACACTCCTGTGGATGGAAAGCAATGTGAGGAGTAAGAGGCACAAACCTTCCTCGCATATCTCTCCTTTATAGCCAGGGACACAGATACAGATTCCCATAATGCACGTCCCATGGCCGAAGCAGGTGGGGTCGATGCATTGTTCCTCTGGAACATCGCACTCTGGGCCTTTCCAGCCGTTGCGACACACACAGTGGCCTTTCTCATACTCTCCATTCCCGCTGCATAACACGGGACAGGAATCTACAGGAGGCAAAGGGAAGCCATAAGAAAACACCTTGTCCTATGAAGCAAAGACAGAAAGAAAATGGCGGACGGACTGGGAGGAACAACCAGATCAGACTGAGAGGCCCAAATCCAGCTGTTAGCCCCATCTACAAGAGAGCCACAGGGCAGAATCCTGCTGGTGTTTGCGTAAGGTTTTGGTATCTTGCCATAGCTAGTGTTGGTGATCCTGTAGAGCAGGATTGTCCAAGCACCAGCCCTCCAGATGTTTTGGACCACAACTCCCAGAATTCCAAGGCTGTATTGCCAATGGCAAAGGGCTATTGGGAATGGTAGTCCAAAACATCTGGAGGACCAAAGTCTGGACACCACGGATGGTACAACTAGGATACACTTCTGCATTTCATCAGTTACTCAAACCTTACACGAATACCAATAGGATCCCAGCTGTGAAAATTGGTGTCATCATTGATGTCTTACCACTTCAAGGTGCCCAAAAGGTTTTCCAAGTTTTTCTGCATGGCAGCCATTGGGGCTGCTACCAGAATAATCATAACCAGAGCAAAACCAGATCAATATTTTCCTGTGCCTATATTGTCCAGCTAGATAGCTCAGTGAGTTAGGGATCTGACTGCAGAGCCAGAGGGTGGAAGTTGAATTCTCCACTAAGCGTCCCAGTAGAAGAGCCAACCAGGGTAGCCTTGGGCATGTAAGCCCAGTCCCAGGGTACCCCCAGAAGAAAGGAATGGGAAGCCACTTTTTGAGTACTCTGGGCCCAGAGAAGCCAGGAAAGGCTCAACCTGTAATTGGAATTGGCCTGCAATTACTATTATTAGTGTCTGGATAAACAGACCAAGCGGGCTGCTGCTTTCAGGCTCTTTGCTCATTAGCTTGACGAACCAGTCCTCAGGCAGTTGTTTGCTCTTTGCTGGGTTGAAATAATGAGATTGAATCAATGATATTTACATATGTGTTGACCTACCCTTCAGCAATTCATTCATCTGGTCTACTCTAAATAGGGCTAGCAATTTCATGAGAGCCAAATATTTTAGCATCACTAGGGTTGCTCTGAAGCTTGGCTTCTCTCTCTCTCTCTCTCTGTTGTTCAAGTAGCTCAAAACCAATCATCTTCTCATCAGTAGCTCATGGCTTTTACAATCTTATTTTTCTCTGTGAGAAGGCAGGGCCAAGTGACTCGCTGTGTCAGAGGCTCTTAGGAAAGGCAGGCATAGGAACTGAAATTGGAGGACTTTCAGTCAGTTCAGATTCTAGTTACACCAGTGACTCAGGGTAGGCTTGTTTTTAATGATTCAGGATTTACTAGCAACTCAGAACCCAGCAACCCTCCTTTTTTCGGGGGCGGGGGAAGGTTATTTTTGAGAGGGACTCAGAATTGGGACTTGGACCCAAAGACTTGCCAGGATCCCCGAGGAAATCTGGGAGTTGAGTCATGGCAACTGGATTTCTTTTCTTGGGGGATTGAAACATTTTGCTACTCATCCAAGTAGCTTCATCATTCTGGGGAAGGTTAGTAGGAGACCTGCAGTTTATAGTTCACCTTGGTTTCACCTGCCTAGAATGAGTGTCTAATGTAGACAGAGAAGATGGGTGGTTTGAGAGACAAGTCAAGGAAGCCATTCATATGAGTAGAGAAAATTCCTCTCTCACCAGGGTTGGGGGATTTAGGCACAATCTGTCTCCATTTATCATGCGGCCCTTTCATTGATCCCCAGATGAATTGGAAGCACGTCACAAATCCACCAGGAAAGCCACTACTAACAACTCATACTTGGTGGGAGTTGGGATGGACTGCAGAATTGTGACTTTCACTAACCCTAGGCCATTGTCCATCTAACAAGCTTATTCAGACCAAGGTGGGGTGAAACCAAGGTGAACTATAAACTGGAGGTCTCCTACCAGCCTTTCTCAGACCGAAGAAGCTACTTGGAAGAGGAGTGAAACATTTCAATCCCAGAAGAAAAAAATCCAGTTGCCATGACTCAACTCCCAAATAACCTCGCTTGGATGACTGAGGATCTCCACAGACACTCCTGAGGAAAGGTATTGAAGGGCTATGGGGATGGGGATCCCATCTTGAAAATCTCACCCAATCCTTAGAACAGTGGTTTTTAACCTGTGGGTCCCCAGATGTTCCTGGACTGCAACTCCCAGAAATCCTGGCCAACTCAGCTAGTGATGAAGACTTCTGGGAATTGCAGTCCAGAAACATCTGGGGACCCACAGGTGGAGAACCACTGCCTTAGAACACATATCTGCTGTAACCAACTGGTTGTCGTTATGAAGAATACTTTCAGCGGCTCTTTGAAAGCCAACTCTTCCCTTGTTGGCCATAGTACACCATCCCTCAAGTTGGTTGTATTGAAAATGAACTGCAAACATTACTTAGCCATCATGTGTTTTTTTTTTTTTTAAACAAGACATTCCTACCTCGTGCGCAATCAGGGCCTAGGAATCCCGGGAAACAATGGCAGTGCCCAGAGATGCATTCTCCATTCCCATTACAGTTGGTGGAACAATCATCCATGACTTCTGTTGAGAAAAGACGAGGCATATTTTGTTTGGCTTGAAAGGAAAGCATAGACCACAAAGGGAAAGAACCATTTCCGGCATGAGATGCAAACAGCAACAGAATGCTGGCACCCCACTGTGGCTTTCTATGGCAATATTACCCAGACCATATAGCCAGATAATGTGTGTAGGTTTGTATTGGATTGCATGGTAAGTAAGGGAGGTTGATTAATCATTGTATGGGGGATCTATGCCAGGAGCAGCAGTTATAACAGGTCAGATGTAGGAAAGCATGTTATGAATGGAACTGCCCGCTGACTGGGTAGTCTGGCTCCTGGCTAGAGAGATTCGGTTTTGCATAGGAGAATGTGCACAAGAGAGTTTTGTACCAAGATTGCTGAAATGAATTGCATGAGCGGTCAATTGTGTGAGTGCTTCATTGTGCAAACAATATATATTGTATTCTTGAAGGCTTTCACGACCGGGTTCTGATAGCTGTTGTGGGTTTTTCAGGGTGTTTGGCCATGTTCTGGGAGTTTTTCTTCCTGTTTCGCCAGTCTCTGTGGCTGGCATCTTAAGAGGGCAAGGAGCTCAGGGAACTAGGAGTTCTCTCTAGTTCCACCAGGAAAGCCACTGCTAACAACACATACTTAATGGCTGTGGGAAGGTCTGAAGTGTGGCTAGTTCTCTCTAGTTCCCATAGCTCCTTGCCCTCTGACGATGCCAGCAAAAAGCAAAAGTGTTCTGCTTATATACCGCCCCATACCACTACAAGTGGTCTCTGGGCGGTTTACAATTTTAATTACAGTGTGCAGGCTACACATTGCCCCCCCAGCAAGCTGGGTACTCATTTTACCGACCTCGGAAGGATGGAAGGCTGAGTGAACCTTGAGCCTGCTACTGGGGATTGAACCCAGGTCGTGAGCACAGTTTTACCTGCAGTACAGGCATTTAACCACTGCACCACGAGGCTCCTTTTGCCACAGAGTCTGGCAAAACATCAGGAGGAAAAACATCCAGAACACCCAAACAGCCCCCAAACCCCACACCAGCTATCAGTATATATTGTGCTGCATGCATCTATCTATCCCAATAAGAGTAGATCCACTAAATCAATTGGACTTACATATGCATCTGATCTTGCCCAATTTCGGAAGCTAAGCACAGTCAGCCCTGGTTAGTCATTGGATGGGCGACCATCAGGGAATGCCAGGTGCTGTAGGCACCTGGAGTAGGAACTGGCAAACCACTCCAATATGCCTGCCAAGAAAACTCCATGGACATGGGGTCAAGAAGAGTCCGTCATGACTGTAACAATGCAACACACACACACATGCGTCAACTGAACAAGTTTTTTTCTATAATGGGTCCACTCTAGTTAGGACTCCAATTTAGATCTATCCAGTTTCCTATGTTTCATACACACCACACATTGATTCATCTCCTCTTAATTGCTCATCTTAGATCCCCTTGGATTGCCCACAGATCTCTGATGGGCTATGAACTAGATCTGCAAACTCCATGGCCCAGAGGGTACAAAAAAACCGGGATCAATGTATGTATCATTTAATGGGATGTGTCAGGTTCATAACTTCACACTCGATAATGAATTATCTATTAAGCTCTCTCCCATTTGGATGAGAACAATGCATCATTGGACCTTACCGATTGCGGTGGTCAGCATAAGCACCTGCTCCATTTTCTTCCCGTCATTGTAGAAGGCCATGTGCCAAGCTCCTTGGTCCAAAAATTCTATGAAGCCCGTCTCTTGCATGGACATTAAGATCAGGTTCCTGGGAGCGTGCTGGTATTCCTCAGAATGTTTCGAGTCCTGCTTAATCAGCTGTTTCCCATCCATTAGTTTCACAAAATCAAACTGAAAAAGCAATAGGAAGTCATGGTCAGAGGTGCGTCGACACTCTTTTATAAGCCCATTCCTCACTTTTCTCACTCCTGGTGAGAAAACAAAGGCATGTATCCTATGGAGCTTCTGCCAAAGGAAAAAATGTACCAGCTTAGTAACACAGCATCGTTAGGATGTCAATGTTATTTTAGGCTGCAGTAACAGAAGTACAATGTCTGGATCCTATGAGGGGCTAGTTTCCCTTATATTTGGCATTGGTTTGGCCTTATCTTGAGCACCGAGTCCAGCCCTGGATACCACACTTCAAAAAAGTGATAGGTTTTAGTTTTAGGTACTACACTGTATAAGGTTTACATAACATCTTGCTCATTAAACTGCACATATAGTCAAAAGGGTGTTGGATAAATCTTCTTTTTGTGAGGCTAAACATTCCCAACTCCCTAAGCCACTCTTCGTAAGACATTTCTTCCAGACCCTCAATCATCTTGGCCGTCCTCCTCTGGACCCGTTCAAGAGTGTCAACATCCTTTTTAAATTGAGATGCACAGAACGGGACACAGTACTCCAGGTGGGATCTGATCAGAGCAGGATAGAGTTTGGACACCCCTGGTTAAAGTAATACGGCAGTGGAGTCAATTGCCACAGGAGGTAATGAGTGCTCTGACACTGGATGGATTCAAAAGAAATTTAAATATAGCGACAATCTAATTTGTATTCCTGCACTGAGCAACTCAGTGGCCTTATAGACCCATTTCCACCTTTGTGATTCTATGATTCTATGAGCCGACTGTTGAGACAAGTTGTTGCTGTTTCAGAAACCACGAATGGCCAGGGAAAGCTACCTCTCCGTTTGCAAATACCAAGGCTTGTGCAAATGACCCACTTCTGTGTTTGTACACGGATGATGGAAACTCAGTCGGATGACAAAATGTTTGGAATTGGAGAATCACTGAACGATGGAGATGGGAAGGGCTTTGAAGGCCATTGTCTCCAACCCTCTGCTCAACGAAGCTTTCTGCTCTTTGTTTCCCTTATGCTGTTCAAGGGTCACCCCCCTCCCCCTGCAAGCATGGCACCAGTGATCTCGGCAGAATTGAAGGACGGATGTAATTACAACTTCGGAACAAGCCCTGTAATCGGTTTTTGGGTTTGTGCTAAAAGGGAGGCAATTATGTAGCTGACCAAGTACATCCCTTAAAGACAGTCTCCTTATCTGGTTGACAAACACCGACCAATCTAGAAGGGGAAGTGAATGATATACATGCCCATAGCTTACGGTGAGGGACAGCATTTCAAGGGGAAAGCCCATCCTGTGTATACAGAAAGCCCGAGGTTCAGTCCCTGATATCTGTGGTTAAAGGAACTCTAGTAAATGAACAAGAGGAGGCAGCTACCTTATACCCTGAAAATCTACTTCCGCTCAAAGTGTGTACTCTCCATCCCACCACCCTCATAGGTACGTCTCATGGGAACCCATGAAAGGGCCTTCTCGACTGCTGCGCCAAGACTCTGGAGCTCCCTCCCACTAGAGGCCAGGACTGCCTCTTCTCTGTTGTCTTTCCGGAAACAGGCAAAGACCTTTCTCTTCTGGCAAGCTTTCCCTGAATGATGGACTACCATGTGTATTTGATGTGAATCTATGGGTTCACATAGACTTTGTGTTTATGACTACTTATAACCATTTTGCTTTAATGTAATGTTGTCTATTAATGCTGTAAGAAATCCCTCAAGTCCTTATAGTCAAATACTTGAACATGTCTTGAACATGGACTGTATCTTATCCATCATTACTGTAAGCCGCCTTGGGTCCTTTTCCAACAAGAAAGGCGGGGTAAAAATACTCTAAAACAAACAAATAAATAAATACTTGGGCCTAGCCTAGAGAATGGATGTAAGACCATTATGTATGCTTATAATAATTGGCAGGACCAAGGAAAAAGTCCCAGAATCGACAATGACAGCCTTTGATAGCGTTTCCCAAATACCTGAAAAGTTGTCCTACAAAGGAGGGGCAGGATCCGTTCTCTGTCATCCCAGAATACAGGTCATACAACAATGGGTTCACGTTACAGGAAACCAGATTTCAGTTAAATATCAGTATTTTAAAAAGCCTTCTTAACTCTTAGTACCAAAATGGAACCCACGACCTCTGGAGATGGTCAGCGCTCCAACCCTGGAGGCATTCAAGAGAAAACTGGGACAACCCTCTGTCGGATCTAATATGATGTTACATTCCTGTCTTGAGCAGGGGGGTGGAATAGATATCCTTAGAGGCCCCTTCCAGCTCTATGATTCTTTGATTGCGTGATTCTATGATTCACCTTTCAATCAGAATGGGTCACACCGTGCAGGACAGAACCATGCTCTTCATGATGACCAAATAACTGAACCCATCCATGGATTTACTGCTTTGGGGTAAATCCAGTTTCATTTCCATGCAACACCTTTGAGATCGTTTGCAATATTCAAAACAAATGTTGTTGTTTTTTTTGTCTGAGCAATGATTTCAGAGGAACACTGTTTAATTCTATATACGTGGCTCTACACCCTGGCCGCTCTATGAACGCTGGCTCCTGTCGGTGAATCGTGAACTTCTAACAAACAACAAAGCAGAGCTTTGCTACCTAATAGATACTTTCTTTTCAGTTCTAAGATGGACTAATTATTTGGCCGCACATAGATCATTGCTCCCAAGTTTTCCCAATTGCAAAATGCCTGAAAATTGTAACAGCAACCTCATTGGACTGGAGCAGTCATATGGGACTCTGAAATTTTGAAAACATCAGTTAGGGATTGCGAGTCTTGCGACATGCATGATCTGAACTGTGATAGCGAACCACAAAAACCCGATCAATGTTGTGTTTGAAGTAGGATACGCCTACGGCCTCTAACACAATGCACCACCCCAGTAGGGCATGTCACCAGGGAAGAGATTGTGTGATCATAGAGGAATAAAGGTCTTTGTCTCATACAAGACAATATGCTGAGCATTTTAAAAGAAGTTGTATTCCCTCCAGCCCCGAAAGCAGGCACTATGTATCTTCCACTCAGCATGCTTTGTTTTGGCCATGTGGTCCGATTGGTCACTGGAAGGAAAAGCCAGTCTTAGTTTGCAAGTTGGATTGCTAAAGCATGCATCACAGAGGGGACTGCACTGTAGGAAAGAACATGAGTCAATGACAGGGAACACAATTCCTCATCTTGTTTCATTTGACCCTTGTTGTGTGCCTCCAGCCATTTCTTTCTGGCCCCTTTGTGATGTTCTGTGATGATTGACACAGGGGGGATGAGGAGAGAAAACATTACGTTGGAGCTGTGTCTTGGATTAGACATGAGCTGTAGACACAATACTGCAGATCTTCTATCTTGCCAGAGAAGGAGAACGAGAGAAGGAGAGTTGCTGAGTGCTAGCCATTACTTTGTTGTTGTGGTTCAGTCGGTCAGTCGTATCCGACTCTTCGTGACCCCATGGACCAGAGCTTGCCAGGCCTTCCTATCTTCCACTGCCTCCCAGAGTTTTGTCAAATCCATATTGGTTGCATCGATGACACCGTCCAACCATCTCATTCTCTGCCGTCCTCTTTTCCTTTTGCCTTCCATCTTTCCCAACATCTGGGACTTTTCCAAGGAGTCCTCTCTCCTCATGAGGTGGCCAAAGTACTGGAGCCTCAGCTTCAAAAGTACTGGAGCCTCAGCTTCAAAATCTGTCCTTCCAGTGAACATCCGGGGTTGATTTCTTTCAGGATGGATAGGTTTGAGTCCAGGGGACTCTCAAGACTCTCCTCCAGCACCACATCAAAAAAGCATCAATTAATCAATTAATGCCATTAATAGGACAACACAAAATCTCCAAGCATTCCCTTAATTTCTGCCTGTGATACATTGAGAACTTGGGTGCAGGATGTTTGAAGGATCAGATTTCCCTATACGGACCTTCTCCGTTCATAAAATCTTCAGGGGAGGCCCTTCTGTCAGTCCCACTGCCCTCTCCAGCGTGTTTGGTGGGGGCACAAGATAGAGGCTTTTTTGTGTGGATGCTTCCCATCTGTTCAACATCCTCCCCTCTGGTAGCCAGTTTGGTCCCCTCCCTCTTGTCCTCCCAGCCACTGGTCAAGATGACTTTGAAAGCCCTTTAATAGCTAATTGAGCAGTGAAACGATTTAATGGTGAATCTCACATATACCATATTTTCCAACCTATAAGATGCCTCTATGTATAAGATGACCCCTACTTTTCCAACTCAAAATTACAGTTTCACAATGGTGCGGCTCTCTCCTCGGCTTACTTCCATGTATAAGACGACCCTCAAGTTTTAGTCTAACAATTTTAGACAAAAATAGTCTTATACATGGAAAAATACTGTACAGTGGTACCTTCTATAAAGGAATTAATTCATTCCAAATGAAAATCTGTTAAGCAGACTTTCCCTTGCACAAATTTCCCATAGGAATGCATTGAAAATGGATTAACCCCTAATTGGGACCGTTTTTCGGTTCTACGGATTTGCCCCATAGGTGATTCTGTTCAGTGATTTCCCCCTATCCCTGGAATTTTTTTCATTTAAGTGGATTTTCTCTTACTTACTTACTTACTTACTTACTTACTTACTTACTTACTTACTT
>JAHTLZ010000288.1:3273953-3284106 GCA_023846285.1 Phrynocephalus versicolor
ACACACACACACACACACACACACACACACACACACACACACACACAGGGCTAGCTTAGTGTCAAAAGGTTTAGGACCCTTTTCCAAGGCAAGCCACATGGAAGGTGTCTGTAAGAGGTGTGCAAATCTGGTAGAACTCCCAGCATGGGAAATGATGGGTCCTGTAGTCCAAGAAATCACAACATCCCATTCCACAGCATTATATTTTCCACTAGCAGATCACACCTATGACACCAAGGCCAACAAAGATGAGCAACTGGTACTTCATTTCTCCACCAAGGCCACTGGAAAAGGATTAAATCTGTATCAAAGGGAAATACTGGCAGAAGAAGAAATTTACTGTGTGGTTTTGAAAGGAGAAAAAGAGCCCTTCTGAGGGAAATCTTTAACGCTTTGGAACCCCTATCAGAGGCAGTGCCCTGACTTTCTTGCCCCTCGTAGCGCAGTGGATAAATGCCTATACTGCAGCTAAAACTGAGTTCATGACCTGGGGTTCAATCCCGTCCTTCCATCCTTCCTAGGTTGGTAAAATGAATACCCAGCTTGCTGGGGTTGCAATGTGTAGCCTGCATAAATAAAATTGTAAACTGCCTAGAGAGTGCTTTAAGCACTATGGGGAGGTATATAAGCAGAACACTGCTTTGCAGTATACAAGTGTAACAAATAAATAAATAATAAATAAATTCTCCTCTGGGCACTGCCCGCTGGAGAAGGTGGGATTGGCAAGCACCGAATACCTGCTTGGCTGATAAATGAACGAGCACGAACCACCAAACAAGTGGTTCGCGCCCATCTCTGATTACATCTGTTCTGGGGATCCTGATCCATCCATCATTCCTTTCACAATCCAGAATCTTGTTTGGGAGTGACACAGTGAGAACAGAATTCTGATACAGTGGTCCCTCGCCAGTTCGCGGTTCATATACTGAGGTCCTGCTATATCGCGGGACCACAGTATATGAAAAAAGGCCCCCTGGGGTAAGGGGGAAAGGCCCGTTTCAGGCCTTCCCGTACTTACCCTAGGACTGGCGCTGCCCTGAATGGGCCTGCGAGGACCTTCCGGGCCTTCTGGAGGCCCGCAAATGGCTTTCCTGTGAACTGGAATCCACTTCCGGGAAACCAGAAGTGACTTCCGGATCAACGAAATCATATCTGAAAACTTCGAGGGCCTTTCTAGGCCTGCTAGAGGCCTCAGAAATGATTTTTGGCGATCCAGAAGTCACCTCTGGTTTACCAGAAGTCACTTCTGGTTCACAGGGGGGCCTGGGAAGGCCCTCGCAGACCCGTTTGGGGCAGCACCAAGCTGGGGGAAGCACAAGGGCCCCCAGCTAGCCCCCCCCCAGGCCCGACCTGGCCTGCATCCACATATTGCAGATTTTCAATTATTGCGGGTCGGGTTGGGTCCCTAACCCCCGCAATAGGCGGCGGGGCGAGTGTCACTGTATAGCTCTTTATTGGCGAGTTTCTGGTTTCTTTTGCTGCTCCCACTGCTGTTCTGTCCAGTCCAGGATTGTCAGTTCTAACTGGCAACAAATAGAGAGGATTTAGAGGTAAGTCTGGAAGAGGGCGAGATCTCTGGAGATCAAAGCCGTTCCTTCTTTCCTCCTGCATCCACCGCCCACCCCCCTCTCCCTTTTGAGAACAGTTATCAGTTTCTCATTCCACTGAAGGTGACCCAGGAACACATTTCTAGCTAATCCCAAAGGAATCCTCAGATTAGTAGAGATAGGACACACTCTGCTCTCTGAGATAAAAGTCAAGACATTAATTCAAGGGTGTAGACATATCAAATGGTGCGATATTTGGCATGCATTTAATATTCAATGTTAATCAAATTACTTCATGTAAGCTGGAGCGGCTGCTTATCTTGACAGGCCCTGCAATCATCTGCCATAAAATAAAGGCAGTGGCATTAAAAATAAATGTTACAAAGAGGGGGAAAAATTAAAACAGCTGTCATTGGCCAGCTCCTAAAAAGGAAAGTAATTTTATTTGTTTTAAAGATTATAATATTAATTCCCCCCCTTCAGTTTCACAAGTCTGAACAGCATGCTGGTACACAGATATATTTCAGTATGTTAACAAAATTGATTAATTTTTCAACAAATAAATATTTCAATAAATAAATATTCAATAAATGCTGTGCTCTTGCCATCCAGAACCAGTGATGTGAGTTCAGCATTGAGGATGATGAAGTGGTCAACTTGCCTTCAAACACTACATCCCTAATTCATTTTCCAGATCAGTATATCATAAGGACTTTGTACTATGTGGAATGGATTTTCAACACCATGGAAGAGAGCCTTGAAAGAGAACTGCTCTCTCTCTCTCTCTCTCTCTCTCTCTCTCTCTCTCTCTCTGGTTTATGCTTTTAGTTACATGGGGAGGGGGAGTTAAGAGTTGCACACAGATAAGCCTCATGGCACAGTGATTAAACTGCTGCACTGCAGCTGTAACTGTACTCACAACCTGAGGTTCAATCCTAGGTAGCCAGCTCGTGGTTGACTCAGCCTTCCATCCTTCTGAGGTCAGTAAAATGAGTACCCAGCTTGCTGTGGGAAGGGGGCAATGTGAAGCCTGCATAATTAAATTGCAAACCACCCATGAGAGTGCTTGAAGTGCTATGGGGAGGTATATAAGCAGAACACTTTATATAAGCAGAAGAATTTGCTCCTCTCTATGACAGCCTTTCAAGCTTTTGAAAAGTATTATCCTATCTCCTCCTGAGTCTTCTTTTCTCCAGGCTAAACATGCTCAGTTCATTCAGTCTTTCCTTGCAAGACTTCATTTCCAGTCCCCTAATCATCATGTACAATTTTTTGAAAAAGCAATAACTTACTCCTCCTCCTCCTCCTCCTCCTCCTCCTCCTCCTCCTACTACTACTACTACTACTACTACTACTACTACTACTACTACTACTACTACTACTACTACTACTACTACTACTACTACTGGTATTTCAAGGGTGGTAAGGAATATTGACAGCAGCTTTAGGCCTTCTTGAGAATTCACTTCCCTGGGAAGGGAAGGCATGTCAATCCAGTGGAATCAAAGCAGCCTCCATCTATCACAACAACTACTCTAATACTAGCATACTAAATGAATGGTTATTTGGAACCTCTGGGAAGTGCTGTTCTAACCAATCTCAGTTGATGTCTTTAGGTTAAACTTTGGCTGGACTGAACGGCTGGTTGACCTTGAAGTTAGTGGGACTGTAGCCCCCTCCAACCCCACCTACCCACCTATTTAACCAGCCAATCAAAACCCAGACAGCAGATTTACCCGTGTTTTCCATGAAATAGCTCTGGCTAGCTCTCTTGAATGAACGGTGAGATTTAACTGGGAATTGGCTTTGAAGGAAGACATATAAAGGTGGCTGTGGAAGAGACAACAGACAGAAAAGCCCCAAATAATTGGAAGCGTCTATCGGAGACAACTCGCCATGGCATTGTTAGCACAACATCCTACTGAATTCCCATGTAGTCATCTCGAGATATTTGCTGTGCATTATTTAGCAGGAAAATGTAATTTCACAGAAGCACATCCTTGTGATTTTGCTTATAATGGTGTCATTTTAGTATGTCTGCCAGACAAGTCCATTTTTATATTTTTAAAGAGCACAATTGCTTCAAAATCTTTACACCGTGATTAAGGCCTGGTCTTAAGGAGTGGGGTGGGTGGGGGTGGGGGAACAGAGAGGGAACTGCGAGTTAAAGGGCTGAAAACAGCTTGCTATTTCATGACTATATTAGGAGGAAATTGGATGGCGGAAGATTTAGCATAGATGCGAGGCGGGCGGACACTTAGGGTAGGGAAAAAAAAGAATAGATTGACTGAAAAAGAAAGGAGTAAACAAGAATGAATGATTGAAATAATGTAAGCCACTTCAGACATGGATGGGGAGCACTAAAGATCAGAAATAAATTATACCCTAAAACGATTCAATAAAAATCAAGATTGTAGTGCCATAATCAGAGGACGCATGGCGGGGAGAGGGTAGAAGATAGATTATAAAAAGCAGAAGGACCTCAGCCATTCTGGCTCATTAGCTCGTGCCCAGAATCAGAAAAGAAGGGTTGAAATGTAGCCGTCTGCAACCGGAGGTCCTTTCCAGATCAACAGAACTAGGAACCAGGCGGGAGAATAAAAACCGACACACACACACACACACACACACACATATCTACACATCAATGCAATGAGCAGCTGCCGTTGAGATGAATATTAGACTGGGCATAACAGTGGATGCTTAGGGAGCGATTACTTATCATATATATAAAAGCACTGAAGAAGAAAAAAAATCAGAGGCATCATAAAGAAAATGAACACGCTGCCTACCCCCCCCCCAAATAAATAAAAGTGGGGGGAGGGGGAGGAAGGAGATACAAATAATGAAGGGAAAAGTTCAGTAATAGGAAGAAATCTTGCCAAGTTATTTATTTTGATGAGACTTGCTGTCCTGTAGAGAATGCATTCACTGCCAGGGGATTCATAAGAACATAAGAAGAGCCATGCTGGATCAGGCCAAAAGCCCATCTAGTCCAGCTTCCTGTATCTCACAGCGGCCCCACCAGATGCGTTTGGGAGCGCATGAGACTAGATACCTGTCTCCTGATACCACTCCCCTGTATCTGGCCCTTGAAGTACCCTGGTTTCTCCATCATGGTTTGTAACCTGTGATGGACTTTTCCTCCAGGATTCCTTCCTGGGAGCATGTGAAGGAAGCCATAGACATTTTTGTTGCTGAGGCCACGGCAGCTTGAGGACGGCGTGTCTGAGCACAAGGAGTGTCTTTTCCTGTTTGCAAAGCCAATGCAAGCCAAGTCATGCCCAGCCAAGCCTAGCCAAGCCAATGTGTGCCAAAGCCCATGTCGAGTAACCACATTGGCAGTGACCAAAAAGATGCAAGCAACCCATCCAAGCACTCTAATCTTTCAGAAATCTGTGTAACAGATTCCCCCCCCCCAGTTCTTTACATTTCATTTCTCTGTATGTTTCATAAATGAGACAACCAATTGATTTTTTTTAAAAAAATACATTCCAATTTCTTTTAAAAATGGATCATCGAAAGGAGAACACGAGGTGATGGGTATTGTCAAAATGTCCACAAAAGGAGCAGGATTCTCCCTCTACTATAGGCAGAGGTCAGTTGGTGGGTGAATAATCGAGCTGGGGTTCCTTCACCTCAAAACATGGTTTGGACAACACCTTCTGTCAAATATTAAATTTGTATCAATAGGTTACAGGATTCCAGTCATGCCAATGCATTTTATTGCTAAAATAATCCAAGCTTGAGACCCTCTTGATAAATCTTGAGCCACATTCAATCAACAAAGACCATGGTGTTGTTTTTAGCACTTGCTGGAAGCTTCTGTCTGGTAAACGGGAGAGATTTGGTAGGCAACCTGGCACAATAGAGATCATTTCCTGGAGATCACTCTCAATGTTTGCCCAGGTGGCCTGGATCAGATCTTGGTGTACTGAAGGTTAGCTTTGTTTTAGCTGACATTTTGTCTTTACTGATGAAGATGGGGCAGGACATTCCCGTCGAAAGTTTGGAATATTTTAACAATAAAAATGGTATTGATACATCTGGAGACAAGTGAGCTGTTCATGCACAGCGGTCACCATCAACGACAGAGATATTAAATATGAATTATGCCCAGCAATTGGTTCCTGGGAATATGAATTATGTCTAGCAATTGGTTTCTGGGGCTGCTTGTGCGGCTGAAGTGGTTATTTCATGTCCTTTTTTCCTCTGTTAGTGTTGTGCTTAGGAGTGGTACAAAAATGTTACTTCATGTCTGTCACACAACTACTGAAATTTGTCTCGACCACGCCCCCGGAATGGGTGCTAAGCGTGACAATACCGTACCTGGCGCTGGGGTAGGTTTTTCCCTTGTCACTCTTTATTCCCACTTTCTATTTTGAGATAAGACACCATGTAGTAATGACTGTCACACAACAAAACATTTGTTTCTCTCAGAAAACTGTGTCCGTTTTTTTTTTAATTTTGACTTTTCAGAAGCGAAATATTGAAAAATAATTTTTGAAGGCCTCCCCCCCACCCAAAAAAAAGGGAAAAAGGAAGCTAGACAAATTCAGTATTTGTCATGGTACAAGACTGTGAGGTAACACTTGTCACGAGACAAGTTATCATGACCATGGATACACTGAAACAGGGACAAAAGCATGTGATCGTGACCAATGCTGTCACAGTACAAAACTAGTCACGGAACAAAGAAGGATGTGAAGTAACTGCAATAGCTGAGTGAGCCACACTCAGAGGCTGGTGAGGAAAAGGGAAGGGCAGGCAGGCACCAGTCTAGCAGAAAGTACCCAAACCGTCTGTAACACACTGGCAAGATTTTGTGCACCACTACCATGAAAGCAAATGTGCTTCCCAGTTAGATTCACAACCTCAATTGGCATTCGAAGCAGGGAGAGTTTTCCTCCCTTGAACAACAACCACATTCGGATTTTCCTCCCTTGAGCAACAGCTCACAATGCCGGCTGCATCTCCATTGCTCTGTGGCGGACGAGAAGGCTCGCGGTGAAGACCGTCAAGCTCGATTGTATAACCAGAGCCTGAGGAGGGCAGCTGGACTATCCCCATGGCTTGCTCGTTTGGCACAGGCCGGGCTCCCTGTGCTTCGTTATGCAAGCGCCTGTCCTCCTGATGTAAAGGCTGCCTCAGGGCACATTACGTTGGCTCATGATGGCTCCAGCACCACCCTTCCTCCCCCCCATCCCCAACCCACAGAGCTTTCTGATGATCAGGGCTTTTCTCCGTGGCTGCACTCTGGGGGCGAGTTTGTGGTGGGTGTTAGAGAGGCTCCGTGTTCAGCAGAATGTGGTGTTTTCCTCTTCGAGCCGTCACAGTAGAAGAAACACTGGCTTGTTTCCAGCCTCTGGTGTAGCAGCTTTCGGTTGTTGCTAAAAAATGCCACCTCTATTTGTCCTGTCCATTAATGCTTTGAAATTTAATCCTGTCAGGAGACTGGGAGGAAGCTTGTTTATTTCCTCACATCATTTCCCTTACAAGAAGCGACCTCATCCCTTTCTCTGCACCATCTTCTCACCATCTTATTTTTTGCTGTCATAAATTTCTGTCATAGCTACTGCTGTCTACCTCATTTCTTCTACTCACTTTTCCCACCATGCCTCTGCCTTCCTGTATTCGCTTCACACTCTTAATTTTTCTACCTAACTTCCTTTGTTCCACGTTGTTTAATTTTCTTTCAGTCTTCGGGAGGGCTGCCTATTGGCTAGGAACATGGGTGGATGAACAAACATTTTGTTTTCTCTCATTTGTTTTTCGTAAACCCATCCTTTAAAAGATGCCTTTACCCTTTGGTTGTTGTGCTCCCCTGGATGTGGTGACACAGAGTCCTCCTCTCAAAGAACTAGAAAAGATCTTGAAGGAAATCTGAGTTTGGAGGCTGAAATTATGCAAAAGCTGCTACACAGGCACACCTCAGTTTGCAAATTTAATACGTTCTCTCAACTCAGCAGGAGCTGGTGCAGAGGTGAGAAACTCGGGTGGATCTACAGTGTCACCCTTCAGTCCTGAGAATCTCTAGTGATCACTTGCCAAAAGCACTGAGAACTAGATATGGGCACGAAACGAGAAATTTTTCGTTTTCATTTTTGTTTTTTCATTTCGTTATGTAACGAAACGAAAAACGAATTTTGTCTCAAAAATGAAACGAAACGAAACGAAACACCAGAAATTTTGTCGTGCGTTTTGTTTTCGTTGCGGCAAATACATTGAACTGTAATGAATGCTAACGAAACAGCAATTTTTCATTTTCGTTTTCATTTTTTTGTTTCGTTACAAAACGAAACGAAAACAATTTTTTTTGCAAAAATTCACGAAAAACTAAAACAAACCGAAACGGACCCCCTAAATGACAAACGACAAACGAAACACCATTTTTTTTGAGTCATGCCCATCTCTACTGAGAACATACCGTCTTTGGGAAAATAGATGTAGGCATGGCTGAAAACCCCAATTCCTGGCTGAAAATTCATTTAAAAGGCAAATCAGTTTCTGGTGTCTTTCAGTGGCTGCAGTCCAATACCTGGAAAAGCCCGAAAAGGGTCCCCAATATGTCAGGACTGACTTGATGGTGCAACATCAACACCTCCACTGGGAAGGCCACTGCTAACAACCCATACTTAACGGGTATTGGGAAGGGGTGCATAGGTAGGACTTTCAAACACCCCCAGTCCATCTAAAGAGCCTATTCAGACCAAGATGGGGTGAAACCAAGGTGGAATATAAACTGGAAGCTTTCAACCAACTTTCCTCAGACTGAAGAAGCTACTTGGATATGTATAGAAATGTTTTGATCACACAAGAAAAGAAATTCAGTTGCCATGATTCAACTTCTGGATAATCTCAACTGGATGACTGATATTTCTCTTATATAGTAATTCATATTCTCTCTCTCCCTCTCTCTCCCCCCTCTCTCTCACTCACTCACTCACTCTCTCTCTCTCTCTCTCACACACACACACACACACACACACACACACCAATGACAAATGAACACCTGTCCTTTTTCCTTCACTTTCTCCCCATTCTCTCACACCCATGAAAAAAAAAAGAAAGAAAAGGGTCAAACGAATCCTCTCTGCTTCCACCAGTTACCCGGGTTGCCTCCTTACCGTTCTCTCCGTCAGACTTCCTCTCGTGGTCCGTATCGGTGAGGGAGAGGGCCGAGTTTGCCCGGCTCGACAAGCAGGAGCTGTGTTCCGATTTCATTCCTGACATCCACATCCTCAAGGCCTGATCCGGAGACGCTCCGCCTTCTGTCTCGGTATCCACATCGGAACCCATTTCGATCGGATAGCCGCGCTGGGAAACTGCATGGATGTCAGATGGGTAGCTAGTGCACAAGATGTGGGGAGGGTCACAGAACTCCATCTCTGCAACAAAAACAAAGCCAGAAACCACCTTAACCCTCAGGCATCAAAGCAAATAACGTGCATTGAGTGATTCGTGGGGCATTTTCTTGACCCCAGTGAAATTTGTGAGGCATTTACTGACCACAGTGAAACTCCTGTGGACTGAAGGTTTAAGGTTGTGGATAGGGTGAGTAGTTAGGTTTAGGCTTTAGTTGAAATATACCTCTTTTATTTCATAGGCCCAGTGATAATTCCATAATTCTCCCTCACTGCTAGAAGAAAATCTGATTTCCAGTTAATGGGGTCTACCTATTAACAAGCAGGGCACGTCACTTCTGTTTCAGGGCATCTTGGTTCAAGTGAAAAGGGGAGGCAACATGGTATGGCCATGACAAAAAACGTATCCCAGTGTCAAAAGGCAACAAACACACACACAAAAGATAAACAATAATACATGACAAACAGGTGAAACTCAGGGAAATTGTTCAACCCTCTTGATGACTCCTCTGTCCCTTCCTTGAATGGGAACTAGAGATGGGCATAAACCATTGGTTCAAAAGTTCAGTACTCAGCCAGGGTCTATGTGGAATGCCTCCCTGGAGAGCAGGGATAGGGAGCCTTTGGCCCTCCAGATGTTTAGACTGCCAGGATTCCAACCCTATGCTGCTGCTGATGACTGGTGGACAGAGTTGTGCTCCAAAACATCTGGAGGGCTGAAGGTTTCTCCTCCCTGCTGCACAGCATGGTTTTTACTGCCTTCTGAATGTAAGCAGGGGGCCACCTGGATTTCCTCTGAGAACTGGTTCCAGAGGGCAGGTGCCACTGTGAAGAAGGCCCTACCTCTTGGAGAGGACTTCTGGGCCTCCTCCAGGGTGGCCACCCAAGTGGATGACTTTAAGGAGACACACTCTGACAAGTAACATGGACCCAAACCAAGAAAGGCTTTATATGTAAGTTTCAGCACCTTGAACCTGATCCGGAACAGGCAGCTACTGGAGGTGTGTTGTTAGGTGCCCCAATGAAAATGTTATCATGATCCAGATTTTGGAGCCTCTTCACACATTTTCATATGATGTCTCTCCATTTGAGGTCTGGTTCCATGGTGGATTCTGGAATCTTTGCTGATCTTTCAAAACGTTCATCTACTATAAATGTCATGTTCTAGTCTTCTAAGTGTTCCAGCTTGCCACCTCTTCCTTCCTTCCTTCCTTCCTTCCTTCCTTCCTTCCTTCCTTCCTT
>JAHTLZ010000288.1:3286850-3298082 GCA_023846285.1 Phrynocephalus versicolor
CATCATCATCATCATCATCATCATCATCATCATCATCATCATCATCAACAACAACAACAACAACAACAACAACAACAACAACAACAACAACAACAACAACAACAACAACGAGCATGCAAAATTACTTTGGGACTTCTGAATACAGACAGACAGGGTTTTGAAGCATTATACTCCAGATAAAATGATTGTGGAGAAGCAAAAAGTGTGGATCATTGCTACTGCTATACCAGGTGATAGTAGAGTCACCGAGAAACAACTTGCAAAGACTACCCGATATCAGGATCTGAAAATTGAACTTCAGAGACTCTGGCATAAACTGGTGCAGGTGGTCCCAGTGGTAATCAGCATGCTGGGTGCGGTGTCTAAGGAGCTAAACAAGTATTTAGAAGAAATTGAAGTTGACAAAGTCACCATCAGTCAGCTGCAGAAAGCCATCTTATTGGGATCTGTTTGCATAATTCGCTGATACATTATATAGTCCTAAACACTTCGGAAGTGTTGAACTAGTGATTTGTAATAGAAAATCCAGTGTTGTTGTTGTTGTTGCTGCTGCTGCTGCTGCTGCTGTTGTTGCTGTTGTTGTTATATGAGCTACTCATTTCCCATGTAAACAAGCTGCCTTTATAACGAAGAACAAGAAATGCCAATGTTCAAACTAGATTTGGTGGAAGACACTAGATATCATATTGCAAATATATGTTGCCTACTGAAGCACAGCAAAGAATTGCTTGTGCTTTATAGCTCACAGTAAAGAATTTGACTGTGGATTTTATCTTCATTTTACTCTATCTGTTCAGTCAGGAATGTATCACACAAATAGCAGATTAGATTCAGAGGAAGGAAGAGTGAAAATTGGATGGAAGAAATAACAACAACTGGAGAGATGCAGATGACACCCAAAAGAAACAACAATGAGAAGCAATGGCTTATACTAGTTAAATAAGCAGGTACAAAAATAGCGCAGTTATATGAAAAAGACAAACACAAACGATTACTGGGGGAGCTGCATCATCTTAATGTGGATTAGGTGGCAAACAAAATTATTAGCCCATTTTTGGTGGGTGTCAGGTTCATTTATTTATTTATTTTTATTTATTTGATTTATATACCGCAACCATCTAGCAAAAAAGCTACTCTGGGAGGTTTATCAATAAAAATAGAGATTGCCAGCAAGACATCAAAAGACTCCAGCAAGGATGCATCATTGACGATCAGGGCCAACTTCATCCATGCCACAGTACCGTCAATTACTGTCTACCAATGTGAAAGCCAGAAGTGAAGGAAGCTGGAACCTCATATGGGATCATGGATGCCATCTTCTTTCAAGGAGTCCCAGTGGGGAATTGAACTGCCAACCTCTCAAACCACTGTGCTGCCTTGCATTTCAGATTCAGGGCCCGGAGAGAGGCTCATAAAGCTACGCAGTCATTTCCCCCCTTTGCCTCTTTCCCAGTTCTGTCATTCTTTTTAGAGGAGATGCTAATTCAAGGAGATCGGTAAAGGGCTCCAATTTTCGCACAGATGAAACAACGCTAGAGGGGCCAGACACCTAATGTAATGTGGTCCTCTCTTTGATCAGAACTCCAGCAAACACCAAAAAGAAACACACACACACACACACACAATCCAGAACTATATATACATACGAGCCCTAACTCAATCCCCCTTTCCATTCCATTCCCTTCCTTTCCACTCAGATCAAATTATATTTTATTGCCAATTTAACTTCAATGGAGAGATATGAAAGGCATCTAGATGCATCTGCTCCCTCTGATTAGGCCGATGAGAACAAGACCCGTCACTCAGCGTTTCCCCCCATGGACTAGTTTTAAGGGATCTGTCACCAAAAGTTCAAGCATGGGTAGGGCATGTGAGTTTTGAATGTCCTTTACGGAAGAAAAGAGATAAAATGTCATATTGCATCTATTGTATATTCTTTGGAGAGAGCTGGGGGGGGGAGAGAATAAACACAAATGAGACTAATACATTAAAAAATAATTAATTTCAAAAACATCTTAAACCCGCCCCATCCTCTACGTGCTCTTGAGATGATGGACAAACACACCAAAATATTAGTGCAGGGACTAGACTAACACAAATGTGTTGTTAAAGGTCAGTTAAGAGTGTGGCTGATTAAGAATCATGTTAATTCAACACCCCCCGGGGTTCTTCTTCCACCACTGGCTTATTTGTAATAAAGACAATCAAGTGAAGAGACTGTTCAAAGAACCAAGGGGATCAGAGACTCATAAAGTTGGAAGGGGCTTATAAGGCCATTGAGTGCACATACCTTTCATCTCAAGTTGGGAACACAAATCATAGGACATCTGCCGAGTGGTTGTTTAAATCTGTCTTAAATGCTTCCAACATCGACACACTCACCACCTCTCAAGGTCATTGGTTCCATTGTCATGCTCCTCTAACAGTTAGGAAGTTTTTTCTGATATTTAGCCAAAATCTGGCTTCCTGTAACTTGAGCTCATTCTTATGCATCCTGCATTCTGGGTTGATCGAGAACACATCCTGTCCCTCCTCAGGATGACAGCCTGTTACGAGTTTGAAAAGTGCTATCGGATCCCCCTTTAATCTTCTTTTCTTGAAGCAGGGAGGTAACAAAGACTTGGAGCAAAAGAACATTGCCCACCACCCCACGAGCTAAATGCTGCCTTCATAGTCCCCACCTTGAGTTTGTATCATACATTTGTGGTCACACGATGCACAACCATTTGTGAATCATTCACCTGGCAAACATACTAATTTTGGTCATTTCTCACTTGGCCAGAAGTTTTTACTAATTCTTGTTGCTGATCTTTTGTATCATGAAAAAAGTTGAGTTGCTGCATGTGATTGTACTGCAACTTTTTTTTTTGAACTGCTGTCACATGTCCTTTAAAAATGTATTTTAAAAAATTATTTGAATTTCCCGCTGTGATTGTGTCAGCGCATCGGTGACCTATGGTCAAACGGTCTCAACAAGAAACTCCAGGCACTCACTGCATTGGGTTTTCAGCGGGGTGGTGGCTCACTGACTGCAATGATGATGATGATGATGATGATGATGATGATGATGATGATGATGATGATAAATTTCATTATTCCTGACCATTTTAACAACAACAACAACAACAACAACAACAACAACAACCACCACCACCACCACCACCATCATCATCATCATCATCATCTGGAACCAATTGATCGAGTTATCCAAAACCACATTGGGAGGCACATCCTGGAATAAATACCGTGTGACTGAATAGCACAACGGAAACACGATTAAAGTCATATAACCAAAAGGGGTCATTTCACTGGTTTCGAAGGGCTGAGAAGGGCTGTTGAGGGAGGGAGGCTTTGGAGGGCGCTCATTCATAGTGTTACTATAAGTCGGAGGCAACTTGATGGCAAGTGACAACAACAACGCCATAGAACCATGCAGTTGCCAGGAACTCGAGGTATCTGTGAGTCTAATCCCCCCACGAAACCAATGAACGCCTATTATATCCCTAACAAAATGGCAGCTCCATCTCTTTTTTTAAAAAAAAAACTACAGTGAAGGCAAGTCCACGGCCATCTTAATTCATTTGTTCCACTGTGGAACGGCTCCCTTTATCAAGATGTTTCTCCTAATTTTTTTTTACTTAAAATCACATTGCTATTTGTATCCATTAATGGAGTGCTACTCTCTGGAGCCACATAAAACAAGCTTGCTCCATCTCCTAGTGGGGTTCCCAACCATTGGGTCACCCAGGTGTTCTTGGACTACAATTCCCAAAATCCTTCATGAACAGCTGACTTGGCTGGGGTTTCTGGGAGCTGCAGTCCAAGAACATCTGGGTGACCCAAGGGTTGGGAAACACTGATCTTCCTACATTAGGAGCCCTTCAAATATCTGTATGGCTCCTGTACACTTCATTGGGTAGATACAAGTTTACTGTCACATTTCACTGGTTTACATGCTCAGCAGCGATGGGTACCAAAGCCAGACATCTATTCTAGAGGGAGAGTAGAATTGCAGGCACCTGAGTCACAATGATATAACAATTCAACTTTGAAGCGCTATGGTGACCTTGAACAGTCAAGGCCAGATGTTTAAAAATAAACATATAAACAGGAGTGGTCAGGGATGTGCCAAACAAGCAGAAGTCAGGTTTAATAATGGGATAGATGCTAGCCAGACACTTCTCCCAAATGACTAATCCTGGGCCAGTGGAGGGGGTGGTGGTGGATCAAGGGGATATGAGTCTTTGATGGTATTATATCCATCTTCCTCCAGCAGTTTTCAAAATTTCTTGGCATGGTTGTTGTCCGTGGTTGTTTCTCATGCCAGGAACCGTCCTTGAGCAGCACACAAACAGCTTGTGTGTGTGTGTGTGTGTGTGTGCGTGCGCGCGCGCGTGCATGTGCGCGAGTAAACTTCTTTTCAAGTAGCATCTCAGGTCGTGAGCACAGTTTTACCTGCAGTACAGGCATTTAACCACTGTACCAAAGGGCTCCTGTGGATCTGTGAAGATTCTCAGTCATCCAGGTGAGTGTATCTGGAAGTTGAGTCATGGCTACTGGACTTCTTTTTTGAGAGATAGAAATGTTTCGCTGTTCATCCAAACAGCTTCATCGGTCTGAATACAGCTAGTGCAAGTCCTCCATCTTATAGTCAGCTTTGACCTCTTGTCACCCTGGTCTGAATTAGGCTCATAAGATGAACAATAGCCTGAATAGGCTCGTTAGGGAGACAATAGTATCCATAGCCTTAAGGTGAACAATGGCCTAAGGTGCTCAAACCCATCAAGAACGGCTCCTGTGGATGTTTTCTTTAGTGTGTAGTACTGATTAATTAGTGTCAGAAGTCCAGCTTGTCATTCTCCTAACTGGCCAATGAAGGGGTATCTTCCATAGTTTGCGGAGGGGAATCACTGCTTTGTTTTTAACACTCTGTTCTCACATCCCCGCGTTTGACTCCAGCTAACAAAAGTGGTAGGTGGATTCTCCACTCTCTTTTACTTACCCAGATGGCAATCCTTGAACTTAGAAGGGAAAATAAGGATGTGGGGTGAGTCACAGAATGGGCCAGCTGTGCTCTAAAGAAAATAAATCGGACCCAAAAGGGCAAGAGAGCTCACTAACAAATTAGACCCGACTAGTCCTTCAAGCGCATCCTTGCCCTGCAGGGTAGCCTGCCGCGAGCCGATAAGCTAAAACTGGAGTTCGTTATCGCTGGCAATATTTTGTCCTACCTCGTAAAAATCTGACACAGCTGGAGGTGAACTAATTGAGAGTGCCGAGATAGTGGCATCGCAGGGATTTCAAACGTAATTAAAGAGCGATCAGAAGGGACGGGGAGGAGCACAGACGCTGGCTCAGAGCAGGGAGAACGCCTAAAGGTTCAGAGCAAGTTCCTGAAGTGACCTTTAATAAGAACGAGAAAGTGCATCTCCAAGTGGAGTTTTAAAAAAGAAAAAAACAGCCCTTAAATGGTTTGATGGGAAGAGTCCACACAATCTTCAGTTCAGACGTGCGAGAACTTGCACGTCATAATACGGACTGCAGAGGCACCTACTTCTAGTGCTGCGGTGTGGGCGTACAGTTCAATCAGGGTCTGCAAAGCTAGAGTAGCCTATTAGGTGGATGCGTTGGACCATGGCCACTAGGCAATGCATCTCTGAAATCCAGATGTTGTGGGCATAACTATTGGGAGTTCATGTCTGCCTTCGTGCTGAACTTGCAGGAGATCATGGAACCATCTGGGCATCCACTGAGTGGGAGGCGGGAAACTGGACCCAATGAACTTCTGGTCCAGTTAGGAGAACAATCTAGTAGGTTTTTTGTGTTCATAGGCTCAGATATTAGGAATTAATGCTTATATGCAAAGCAAAGTCTTCTGCTAAGAGCCCTGTGGTGCAGTGGTTAAAATGCCTGTACTGCAGGTAAAACTGTGGTCACGATCTGGGCTTCAATCCCAGGTAACGGGCTCATGGTTGACTCAGCCTTCCATCCTTCCAAGGTTGGTAAAATGAGTACCCAGCTTGCTGGTGGGGGAACAATGTGTAGCCTGCATTACTGTTATTAAAACTGTAAACTGTCCAGAGACTACTTGAAGTGGTATGGGGCAATATATTTATTATTATTTATTTATTATTACATTTATATACCTCCCCATCTTCCGGAACGGAACTCTGGACGGTGTACACTTTAAAAGCAAGAACACTTTGCTTTTGCTTTATATACCACCCCATAGAGCTTAAAGCACTCTCTGGGCAGTTTACAATTTATTTATGCAGGTTACATCTTGCTCCCCTGCCTCAGGTGACCTTGGTAATTTTATCGGCCTCGGAAGGGTAGAAGGCTGAGTCAACCATGAGCCAGCTATCTGGGATTGAACCCCAAGTTGTGAGCGTCCTTTTGGCTACTGGACAGCAGCTTAACCACGGCACCATAAGGCTCTTAAGGTCACACACACCTGAGCTTTTATGATTTGTGAAGCAGAGCAGTGCTGGTGGACCAGGCAGCTTGTTCAGTATTGGTATATGAGACCACCAAGCCATTACCAGGGCTTCAACAGGCAGGACTAGCAAGGAACCCATCTCGTACTCTAGAGCAGTGGTCCCCAACATTGGCTAACCCAATTGTTTTGGAGCTGTAAGGTCCAGAAGACTTTGTCACTAGTTGTGCTGGTCACAATCTTCTAGGAGTTGTAGTCCAAGAATATCTGGGTTACTCAAGGTTGGGCAACACTGCCCTGGAGGAAAATCACAATATGATCTATTTTTTTTTTTTGTTGTTAAAAAGGGGGAGAGAGAGAAGTCTGATTGTTTTCATTTGCATATTTATTTATATTATTTATTTTTAAACTTATATACCGCAACCTATTTCCCCACAGGGACTCAGTGCGGTTTACACAAAAGCACAGTTTTACCTGCAGTACAGGCATTTTAACCACTGCACCACAGGGCTCTTAGCAGAAGACTTTGCTTTGCATCTGCAACTGGAACAGTCTTTATAATCTAGTGTGGCAAAATTGCAATAAAGCTTTGTGGGAGGGGAAAAGGCATCCCAAACAACTTGAAAATGTCAGCCAACAGGCAGCACAAACCCAAGCAAAGCCAATGCAGGAGTTGGATTCTATCTTGTTCATATTGAACTGCTAGCTTTTTCATATGCGTTGAATGATTTCCATTTACTAGTGGCATTGTTCTTACGGTTTCTTCCTTGATTTATAGCGCCTATTAATCTTGATAATGTTGCATTTATACAAAGGAACTGTATTATCTGCTGCTTTCCCCGTTTCAGAAATTTACTTTGCATTAAAAATGAAAGATAGCTCACACCCTGGAATACTTCTGAAGCCATCATAAAGTTATATTGAGAGACGGATATTTGTTTGTGAGCCATATTACTTCATTCAATCAACAACCTGGTTTTCTCATTACCGCAGCCAACGTGGCAGGAGAGATTAAGTGAGGGATTTCTTGTAATCCAGACAAAGCTCTAAGAAAACTTTACAAACTGTCATGATGAAGACTTAGAATGCTTACTCAAACAAACCAGTATTCAGTGTTTAGTGTTCAGTCTACTAAACTGTAATATACCTTAATGCCATAACCTCTGAAATGAGAGATGTATCTGCGTGAGAATATTTTGAAGAAAATATATAAATTCACATCTTTTGCCTGATGAATGGAATGTATTGGGTCCCACTCACATTTTATTTTCTCCAACTTTCCCAACCTGGAGGTTATCATGCAATCTTTTAAGACATAATCTACAAATGGTTTGTAGAAAATAAAATTTGTACAACATTAAAAATTTCAGAGATGGGGGAAATTTGCTTAACATAATCGCCTATGGGGTGAATCTGTACAACATAAAAATGGGATCACTCTGTCTTCAATGCATTCCTTTGGGAAATTTGTATAAAGGAAAATTTGCTTAACATAATTTCATTTGGAACGAATTAATTCCTTTATACAAGGTCCCACTATATTTCGGCTGGGTTTTGCTGTTTTCGCTAGAATTGGCAGCTCCCCCATATTTGTTGCTGAGGGTTCAGAAGCACCCCAGACCAAGATTTTATTTCATGTATGTAGCTGGGAAGGAATTTGGGAGAGGGCTCCAATTTTGCTGACAATGGATGTGGAAGGACATCTCTAGAATGTGGTCCAATGGGAGAATGAAATTGGTTTTCAGTCTAGCCGTTCTAGCACGATCACTTCTTCATCTTGGCTTATCTAGCAGAAAAAATATACACAACAATAACAAAGGTACAAGTCTCGTGGCTTTTATTGATTTTAAGTCCTTGGTGCTATATTTTGCCATTATCTTTGAAAACACTAGTGTAAGAGGCAATTGTTTTCTTGATAAGAGGCAATTGTTGTTAATGTTATGAATTGTGACCTATTCTACAGCACCTCTGCACAAATGCATTGTTTCCTGGACTGGTTTTCTTCTCCCATCTTGATCAACAAGGTTGTGTCCTTGGTCCCATTCTAACTGAGGAACACTTGGTAGATCTGCCACTTTTGTTCACATCTGTCTGGGAGACTGAAATTCAAAAATGAACATTGGTATGCACATCAGACATACTCATAATTCTAGGTTACACGTGTATATACTGAAATTAAGTGGTGTGGAGAGAGAATGAGAGAGAACAGGCAAACTGGATTAATCTGAAAGCAGAAAAATCTCAGTAGCCAATGTGAAGTAGCGGATAGAGTGACAGACTAAGAGTCAAGTGGCCTCGGTTCAAATCTTCATTCCACCACAACTGTTTTGGGGAGTAGAACTAGTATAAAGGCAAAAGTAAAGGTTCCCTCTGCACATGTGTGCTAGTTGTTTCCGACTCTAGGGGTGGTGCCCATCTCCGTTTCTAAGCCAAAGAGCCAGCGTTGTGCAAGTCCATGGCCATGAGGCCAGCATGGCTGAACTCGTGTCTGCGCATGGAACACTGTTTACCTTCCCAGTTTTTATGGTGGTACCTATTTATCTACTTGCATTTACATGTTCTTGAACTGCTAGGTTGGCAGGAGCTGGGGTTAAGAGTGGGAGGCCACTCCACTGCATGGCACCCGGGATTCGAACCGTCAAGCTGCTGACTTTGCAGCCGTTTCAGTGATCTAGTCCGCTGAGCCACCACCCTCGTCAGAACTAGTATAGTCAGTCCTAAAATATCACACAAGCTTGAGAGCCCTATTAGGTTTGCTAGGAATCAGTTCCAATTTGACGGTACACAGTTAACCAAGTAGAAAGGCTGGAAACGGAAAGGGTGAAGGTTAATTTCCCTGATGCAGCTACTGCAGGGGGTGGGATATATAGAGAATATTGGTGTAGTGTAATAGATAGAGTGTCAGACCTGGGTTCAAATGCCCATTCACTCATGGAAAGTCACTGTGATGTGTGTGGTGGCAATAGTAAAATCTCTTCTTCAATGTTTCACATACCCGAGAAGTTCTACTCAGGTCACTAAAAGTCAAAACCAACATGCAGGGTTTGTAGAAGAGAGTCAGAGGAAGCAACCCTGAAAATTTGTATCTTCTAGATGCCAGAAAAGGGGGGGGGGTTTATAGCATTTTAAAGGGGAAATGTGTCAATTTGTTGATCTGCCAGTTTGTCGCCATACATTTGTTGATTCGTCGATTCATCGATTCATCACCTCCAATGACTAACGAATCACAAGAAAGCTAGAGGAACAGGGACAAGGGCTAAGTAGACAATCAAGAAAGAGCAGTAAGGATGCAAGAGCAATAATGCAATTGAGCAGCTTGTCTAGTTTGCTTCTGTGATGTCAAGGCTTATGGCTTAACCTGGAATGATGAAGTAGGACTCTCCTATCAGAGGGTCCCATAGAAAGAACAGCTTTGTTCCTTTTAGGCAGGTGGGGGAAGGTAGGCAAGGCTCAATAGCAAACAGATGATTTGCACTCCTAACATCCTGGAATGCCACTATCAGTTACATGGATCTGACAGCAGGTGAGAAGAATGACCTCCACCTGTTCTCTGGGGACTCATGGACTGACTGACATGGTGGCCAATATGGTATTGGGCTTGATGGATATAAATGCTCCAATTTTGGGTTACAGGTAACGACGGTCCCTATTCGCTGCCTCTCCATCAAAAAGGATGAGGGAACAGAAGGCAGTAGGGGAAATCTTGGCCAGCTGTTGTTGGCATCAACAAGGCAGCACGATGGTCACACATGTTAGAAAGGAAGAGAAGCATCCAAGCAGTCCCTAAGGAGTGAAAACAGCACTCCTGCTTTGTTCAATGTTGTCATTTTTATTTTAAAAAACCACAAGGTTGCCGTTCTGGATGCAAAGCAAAGCAAAGTGTTCTGCTTATATACCTCCCGATAGTGCTTAAAGCACTCTCTGGGCGGTTTACAGTTTAATTACAGTGTGCAGACTACACATTGCCCCCTTCCCCCAGCAAGCTGGGTACTCATTTTACTGACCTCAGAAGGATGGAAGGCTGAGTCAACCATGAGGCAGCTACCTGGGATTGAACTCCAGGTCGTGAGCACAGTTTTAGCTGCAGTACAGGCATTGAGCCACGGCGCCAGAAGCTCTTATCAAATATGAAGAGGAACTAAATTTTCTTTTTTTTAAAAAAAAGGCCTAGCAAATGAGATCTGTTAACATGATGTTTATCTTTGAAGGGGAAAACCCTATATACATGGTCTCTAATTTGTTTTAAATGTTTAAATATCTCTCCAATGATGCCTTTGATCAGGAAGGAAGCTTTTTTTATCCCTGAGGCCAAAGAAACAACAGAAGACATGAAGGAAGAAAGACCTTCAAAGCATATACTCTGAAGTAATATCACAATCATGTATCCTCTGAATGTTCTTCTGTCACGAAGCATACAATTGGATGGCAACAGGGTAGTCGTGAATTTTGAAATGCAGGCTTATTTCCCCATCAGCCAGTATATTCAGGGTTGCAGATTCATAACAAAAAGATAGTCGACCATGGCTGCTCTGTACATCATGCTCTTTAATGTCCATACAGCATATGAGCTTGTTAGATGGAGGTCAAGAGTTGAGTGCTGTCAGTGTCTCGTTTGCTTCAGATTTCCTGACCTGGATCCCTTCCAGTTGTCCATTCTGAGGGTTCTACAAGGATATGGTTGATGTCCAGCCACAGGTCTTCTGGTCATCTGAGCCATGGGAGGTTGTGGAGATCTCTAGACTAGTGCTTAGAAGAAGAAGAAGAAGAAGAAGAAGAAGAAGAAGAAGAAGAAGAAG
>JAHTLZ010000288.1:3298092-3320535 GCA_023846285.1 Phrynocephalus versicolor
AGAAGAAGAAGAAGAAGAAGAAGAAGAAGAAGAAGAAGAAGAAGAAGAAGAAGAAGAAGAAGAAGAAGAAGAAGAAGAAGAAGAAGAAGAAGAAGAAGACAACATTCTGCTGGCTGCTGATTTCTTATAACACACAAGCTTGGGCATCCATTTTGTGGTGTTCAATGAGGCACCAGTCTACTGATAGGAGGCAACTGGCATGCTGCCTTGATATCGGTTATCATAAATTCCCAAAGATGTTACACTGGGTGAACCTGAGTGGATGCTAGCAGATGACCCCCTAGAGTGGCGAACCTTCAAGCACTCCAGATGTTTTGGGTCATAACTCCCAAAATTCCAAGCCTGTACTGCCAATGACAAAGGACTGTGGGAGATGTGGTCCAAAACATCTGGAGTGCCGAAGGTTCGCCACCACTGCCCTAGAGGCACAGTTGCTTAGCTGTAGAACACTGCCCTAGCAGATGGAAAGGAAAAATCCATAATGTTTTGTTCATGACAATGAAGGTCGTCAAAATTAGGATGACCTTTTATTACAGCTTGTTTACTTATATTTGTCTCTGTCTTGGGTATTTATTACTGAAAGAAGTCAAATAATGTAATTTTTTTATCATAATCTGAGAAAAGCCAATCATGCTTTCCAACCTGATAATTAGGAAGAAACCTGCTGAGGAGAAATGGAATGCATTAAGAAATTAGCATGCCATTTTAAAAAATCCCTGATCATTACAGTTTTCTGAATTTGCATTTTGGAGGGCTTCTATAAAAAGACAGAATGCAAGTCTTGCTGTTTCAGATTTGTTGCCTGAAAGAGGCAATGTTTTAAGGTCTGGCTGTGCATTATTAGTAAAGCTCTCACAAAACTGCACCAATGTCCTTGAGTTCACAGTCATCAAACCATCATGTCTACACCAGAAGCAGGTTACGTTCATTGACATGGAAGACAAACATTATCTGTTTTGTATACAGAAAAATGAAAACACTCTGCATCTGTGTTTGTGTTGCCTCCGACCTTATCTACTGAAGCAAATGTGTGACAATACAACACGCTCACAAATACCCCAACTGCTGAGAATCACAGAATCATGAAATTGGAAATGACCTATAAGGCCATCAATTCCCCTGCTCAGGAGCACTCACCAACAACCTCTTGAGGTAATTGGATCCATTGTCATACTGCTCTGAGGAAGTTTTTCCTGATATTCAATTGAATATCAGGAACTCGAGCCCATTGACTCGAGCCCATTGTTGTATGTCCTGTACTTGTGGATAAGGGATGGCTTGTAGGAACAGGGCCTTTTCGGTAGCTGCCCCGAGATTGTGGAATGCCCTCCCAAGCGAGACCTGCCTGGCGCCAACATTGATGACATTCCGGTGCCAGGTAAAAACAATGCTGTTCCAGAAGATTTTTAACTGATAATTGTAGGTCCTGATGGTGATTTTAGTGCAGTATTTTAATTCATTGTATTCATTGTATTTTAATGTTTTATTGTTGTAATTTTAATACAATTTGATGTTTTAATTATTTGAATTGTTTACTTTGATTGTGAGCTGCCCAGAGACCTTTGGGTAGTGGGCGGCATACAAGATAAATAAATAAATAAATAAAGTAAGTAAGTAAGTAAGTAAGTAAGTAAGTAAGTAAGTAAGTAAGTAAGTAAGTAAGTAAGTAAGAAGAGATCCTGCCGATCATCTGTATATTGGGATGGAACAAATTGCCAAGCAAGCTACACCTGGCTGCATCCCTGGCATCCTTTAAAAAGGCTGTGAAGACCTGGCTGTTCAAGGATGCCTTCAGCAACTGCTAGGAGTGTTGTGATCCCGGTGTGTGTGTGTGTGTGTGATTATTAGTATTATTTCTGTTATTACTATTCCCTCTTGATGGATACTTGTTGTTTTGTTGTTCCATTGTGGTTTTTGTATTGTTTTTTTTTAGTTTCTATAGATTATTATCATCATTATTATTACAGTATGTTTGGGGTTGTTTGCGAAATTATTGCTGTTAACTGCCCAGCGTTCCCATTTGTGGAAAATCAAATTGCAGTATATAAATATAAAAATAAATAAATAAATAAATAAATAAATAAATAAATAAATACATACATACATACATACATACATACATACATACATACATACATACATACATACATACATACATACATACATACATACATACATACATAAAAGATTGGTATTACAAATCTTTGAAAAGTGCTATCATACCTCTCACTCAGTTTTCCTTTCCCAAGTTTAAACCTGAGAAGCCAAAGATTGTTGAGCAAGTTGTAGAAAAAAAATTATATGGATGGTAGTCCAGGGTTAAAGACAATGATCACCACCACCACCACCACCACCATCTTAGAAATGGAACACTTAGAACTCTACGGATCATTGCATCTGACCCCAGTCAAGGAGGCACAGTGGAGAATCAGATTCCCAGCTCCTCAGACAACTAAACCACTGATCTGTCCAGTACTTCATAAGGGTGTGTACTCATTACTCCTCCTCAATACCGTTTCTCATTCATCCTGATTGTAAAAAAGTTCCAGTCAGCATTGATTTCTACTGCAATTACCTTAGTAACAGACAAAGCACTCAGAAGCCACTAAGGAAGTCAGGAATGGCACATTGGCAGAAATCCTGTTGCACAGCTCTATGGGCGTCATACTGACGATGTCACAATTAGTGCCAAATCGCTACCGATTAAATGCTTCTTTTGGCGATTACTGTGGGGCACACAACCTTGTCCGATATTGCGCCCACAGTGCGCACCCTGAGATTGCCTTTAGTCACTGCCAACCTGCTTGTGATCATTTGCAATTTGCTGCTGATAATGATATCAACACCATCACCCACCTGGGACTGCACAACAGGGCTTCGCTCCTGGGGTTCATACCTGAGGTGGGATGCCATGCCACCACTCAAGTGCACAGATGTGGAGCTGAATGTAACACTGCTATACGTATAAAGTGCTCTCACCTGTCCCCCAGTTGTTCCAAGGAGCTGGCTGTTGGAAACAACTCTTCCAGAATCATCCCCCATTTTTTCCTACAGCCATCAACATTTATGTCCCATGGCCTGTGAAAATAATATGAAAACCAACTGCAAAACATCCAGCAGGATGTGCCACACTGTCCATAAGGAGGAGCAAATCAGTCTTTCCTTAAGCTTAGGCCCTTCTGGTGTTTAAAAAGAACCGGTTGGTTGACACCCAAATCAGGATGGACAGAGTGCATATGCAAAACCAGAATCCAGTACATGGGCTTTAAAAAGCAGCATGAAGCAGGAAGAGCAGATTTCATTTAAAACAAACCATTCAAAGTCACCTTTAGAGTAGGGCCATTTGAATCCATGGAGGAGGTGACCCAGTAAAACCCCAGTGATTCTGTAAGCCAACTCAGTGTACTACAATACAGTGGTACCTTGTATAAAGGAAATAATTTGTTCCAAATGAAATTATGTTAAGCAAATTTTCCTTTACTCAAATTTCCCATAGGAATGCATTGAAAACAGAGTAATCCCCAATCATGACCATTTTAGGTTGTACTGATTCACCCCATAGGTGATTCTGTTAAGCAAATTTCCCCTATCTCTGGAATTTTTTATGTTGTCCAGATGTTATGTTATACAAACCATTTGTTATATGAGGGTCCACTGTACTCACAAGACTGAAGTTTTCCTGAGACGTGCAGCATATTAATTAATTAAGTAATTTAATTATTTGAAAAAACTAATCATCATCATCATCATCATCACCATCATCCATGAGATTCAGGCACTATAAAATAAAGAATGGCAGACTACCAAGGAATGAAATTCACCTGGTATATTTAAGCTTGCAAGTTCCAATCTGTATATACCAGTGTGACTTGACTCAGGAATTTTCTCTGCTGCAAAGTTTAGTGACAGCACGAATTGATTTTAGAAGTTTAACAGGAGGAGAGATGGATTTTTTAACTGTTCTCCTTTTATTATTCACGTCAGTAGTACATACATTTAGGTCAGAGAAAAAAGCAAAATGCTGAGAAAACTCAACAGTCAGCATAACCCTTTTTATTTTTCAAATAAGGCTTTGTTTATGTGTCACAGGAAACATATCTTTAGAAGTTACACAGCTTAAAAATGGCACATGTATCTTATACAACCTATGAGGGGGAAATGTTCCAAATCACGGTGACATCTGCCTTTTGAGCTTGTGAGGACTGAACCTGAGTTTAATAAGCATCCATTCGACATGCGACCTGAACACACATTGGTCTTCCCTTCATGTATGTTGGAAAACAAGCCAGGAAGGGTCAGCCAATGGTATTTTTCCCATTGCATCCAAACTGGGAAAAGATGGCTTCCAGAGAGCTCAACGTACGCTTGAAAACTGGCTTCTCATATCTTGGCTTGTCTGGAAGCTAGTAACCATGTTTTGAGCATAGAAATATAAAACTCAGTACATTTTCTTTCCTGTCCTTTGTCCGTGATATAGCTTACATCCTTCAACATGTCTTAATACTTATCCAGGTGTAATAGGAAGCCATGTTCAATTTCTTGGCTCCTTCCTCTTTTGAGTGAAGGAGAAACAACTCTCCAATGAACTTTGTACCTAACGGGACAATATTTGATCACTTCAACTTGAACTTGTGAGTGAACAATTTGGTGGCGAGGTATACACTTTAAGCAGTCCAAATTGAAGCACTCACCTACAAATACAGTGGTACCCTAACTTAAGAGCAGCTCGACTTAAGAGCAGTTTGACTTAAGAGTAGAAAACTGTTGGCGTTTTACCTGCCACCTTACAAATCTTAGATATGGTCTGCTCGACTTACAATTTTTAAATTTTTTTTATTATTTATTTTATTTTTTAACTTATTTTTTTCAATTTTTGGGTAGGTACCCTGACTTAATAGTAGTTTGACTTAAGAGCCTATATTTGGAACAGATTAAATTCGTAAGTTGAAGTACCACTGTATATAAATAATTGTAAATATAACCACTCTCCAACCCGCTCAAAACCCGTCTAGCTATTTAAAAAGTCTGCCTTTTCTTTCTGCCTACATGGACTCACAAAATGGTCTCATATGCACCTAAACCAAGAAACTCCTAGATAGCTCAGTGGTTTAGGTCTCTGGTTGCAGAATCCTAGGCTGGGAATCTGGTCCCCTGCTATGACTCCCCAGCCGGAGATGGACTCCATAATCCACAGGGTCCCTTCCCATTCTGCAGTTTTCAGATGATCATTGAATCATAGAATGATTGAGATGGAAAGGGCCTAGAAGGAGATAGAATAATAGAATCATAGAGTTGGAAGAGACCTCAAGGGCCATCCAGTCCAACCCCCAGGCATGCAGGAACCCCCATCACAATATTTCTGACAGATGGCCACCCAACTCTGCTTAAAAACTTCCAAAGAAGGAGACTCCACCACCCTCTGTGGCAGCATCTTCCACTGCTGAACAGCTCTAACCATCATGAAGTTCTTCCCAATGTTCAAATGGAATCTCTTTTCCTGTAGTTTGGAACCATTGCCCTGAGTCCTAGTCTCTGAAGCCATGGAAAACAAACCAGTTCCCTCTTCAATGTGACATCCTTTCAAATATTTAAACATAGCTATCATCTCTCCCCCAGCCCCCCAGCCTTCTTTTTGAAAGGCTAAACATTCCCAGCTCCCTAAGCCGTTCCTCATAAAACATCTCTTCCAGACCTTCAACCATCCTGGTCGCCCTCCTGTGGACCCGCTCGAGGTTGTCAAGATCCTATTTAAATTAAGGCACATAGAACTGGACACATTACTCCAGGTGGGGGTCTCACCAGAGCAGAATAGAGTGGTACTATCACTTCCCTTGATCTAGACACTATGGTTCTGTTGATGCAACCAAGAATCGCATTGGCTTTCCCGGCTGCCGCATCACACTGCTGGCTCATGTTCGATGTGGCGGTCAGGAAAGTCAGATCAGGTCCAACTCTTTGTTTACTGAAGGAATCTAAATCAAAGGGATCTGACCGATGATTGTCCAATTTTCTCTTGAATGCCTCCAGCGCAGGAGCACTCGCCACCTCTGGAGGTAATTGGTTCCCTTGTTGCATGGAACCAATCACCTCAGGAGGTGGTAAGTGCCCCAATGCTAGGGATAATCACAGAGAATAACAGATGGTGATGATGGTTCAGCAAGATCACAGAGACGAAGGAAGGTAGGGTGAAAAAATAATAATATACCTTTGGCTTCTCTTTTAAGAAGCTTTCTCTCATACTTTGCCTCCAGGTCTGTTTCTGCGTCTGCTCTCTGTCTCTCTTTCAGAAACTGTGCATTGGTTTGTTTGTGTTTTTGGTCATTTTCTTTTCATATGAGTTTAGACTTACACACACACACACACACACACAGAGAGAGAGAGAGAGAGAGTTCCTGACAACTCTTCCCAAAGCACTTAGAAGTGTCAAAACGTCTGCCCACTTTTTGGTTAAGTAATGGCGCGGCATCGATTTTTCTGGAGATCATTGACATGCTCAGAGATAGCTTTCCAAACCAAGATGTACAGCCTGGAGGGCAGCCCATCAGTTCATAAGATTAGGATTATTGAAGAGACTCATTTGGAACAGGGTGAAGGTTGCCGAAAGAATTTTAAAACGAAATGGGCTTGCAAAGCCTGACAGGCTGGCCTTGAAACTTACAAGATTAAGCTTCGAGGACTGGAGATGCTTTTCAAATTGGGTAGTGGTGGGGGGGAGATTTTTCCAGAATGTCTTCTCCCTGCCAGGGTGGTGGTGGTGGGGTTGTGGTGGTGGTGGGAAAGAGAAATGTTACTCTGTAACCTACATTCTTCCGATTTTAGCATCAGCCATCTGTTGTAGCTGCAGCCCAGTTTAATTCCCTCCCTCCCTTCTTGGGTTCGTTCCCATAGGGCCTCCGTTGAGAGCGTGAGAAGGAAAGGCAACATGAGGAAGGGGGAAAAAGTAGAGGAAGAAGCAGAAACTGATAAGAAACAGAGTAACAAAACAAAACTTATTCATTTATTTATTTAGAATGGCTTTGCCCTGCCTTTCTCCTTAAGAGGTGGAGTGGTCCCCCGCCATTTCACGGTTCATATACAGTAGGACCCCGGTATCCACTGGGGATTGGTCCCAGGCCTTCCTGTGGATAATGAAGACCGTGCATAAGAGAGAACGCCTGCCCACCCAGCCCCAAACTGCTGTTTCCTGACAGTAGCTTGCCTTATGACTGTTGTTTTGAGACAGTAACTTGCTTTGTGGCTGCTGAATTATTTAATCCCCCCCCCTCTTCCAACCGTGGAGAACTGAATCAGTGGATAATGAATCAGTGGATATGGAGGTCCTATTGTACTGCGGTCCCAGTCTATTGCAAGACTGCAGTATATGAATGGCAAGGCCCCCTGGGGTAAGCTGCTTGGGCCTGTTTGAGGCCTCCTGCACTTACCCCAGGTCTGGCCCTGCCCTGAACAGGCCTTCAACGGGCTTCCCGGGCCTACTGGAGGCCCCAGAAGTGGTTTCCAGCAAAGCAGAAGTCCCTTCTGGATAGCGGGAATTCACTTCTGGGGCCTGAGACTGGCCCGGAAAGCCTGTTGGATGCCTGTTCGGGGCAGTGACAGGCCTCAGGTAAGTGTAGGAGGCCCCAGATAGGCCCCCTCAGTCCCGACCCAGCCCAGCATCTGCATATCACAGATTTTCCATTAACATAGATTGGGTTGGGTCCCTAACCCCTGCAATAGGCAGAGAATTACTGTACCTAAGGTGGTTTGTGTCACTAAAAAGAGAGTATTTAAAGCTAGCAACAATGAGCATACTAAGAGGATGAAACAAATACCATATTTTTTTAAAAAAAACCATAAGCAACACTGCAAGACATTCAATGGAATATGAAACAACAATCCATTTAAAACCCCATCAGGCAACCACCCATTGAGGGAAAGCCTGCCTGAAGAGAAAAGTCTTTGCCTGCTTGCAGACGGACAGCAGAGAAGGGGCCAGACTGGCTCCCAGTGGGAGGGAGTTCCAAAGAGTTTGGGAGCCACAACCAAGAAGACCCTCTCCTGTGTCACCAACAAAGGCACCAGTGGAGGTATCAGGACCGAGAGGAAGGTCTAAACACCCGACCAGACTCATCAAGGGAGATGTTGCCCTTGAGAGAGCTTGGACCAAGCCATTCAGATTAGAACCAGTTCTTCACGGAAAGGGTTTGGCAGCCAGTGGTGTTGCTGTAACAAGAGAGTGGTGTGATCACTGTGTCCTGTCCCACTTAGCCACCTGCCTGCCAGATTTTGGACCCACTGAAGGTTCCAGACACCTTTCAGACACAGCTCCAGGAAGAGAACGTAACAGTAATCCAGCTGGGGTGCAACTAAGTCATGTGTCACCATGGCCAGCTCCGATCTCTCCATAAACAGGCACGGTTGGCTCGCACGCATTTAGTGGTGGGCCTTGAATTCCACTCAACAGAGCAGAATTGCCCCTAGCGTTCAGCATCAGACAATAATAAGTATTGTTCCTCTTTTTCTGTTCTCTGTTTGCCTGGCAACCTCAAGGGTAACCTCAGTAGTCAGTTTGAATTCGTGACATCTTTCACCGTGCTTTGCGGTCTTCCTGCCTATCGCAGGGATAATCACGGAGAATAACAGAAGTGATATTTCAATAATTATGACCTAGCTCTAAAGCCTACTCAATCACTCTGAAAACAAAGCAAGCTTTGTTTCTGCATCAACTTGGCAATGGAGGGGATAGGGTTTAACAGACACAGAGAAAACATGTGTAAAGAAAAACAGAACACTTCAGGTGTGAATAAAAAAGGGAAAGAGAATGTAAGGGCAATATCCTTGTTTCCTATATAATAAAAAAATAACACAATCTGACTATTATGATTTGCTTGCTCGATATGTTTATTATGTTTTCTTGATATATGTAAAATGTTATTTTAATTTTTTTTTGTTTTAATTTTCCTTCTATGCCACCTAGAGTCGTTCACTGAATTTAGCTTGGTGGTTTACAAATCCAATAAATAAATAAACCTCAATGCCCCTATGCTTCTCTGACTAATATGAGAAAAACGGTGAATGTATATTTATCCCATCTTCACTTAGGAGCGACGCATTTGAATTTAGATTCAGTTGGCTCCATGACAGCATATTTTGATGTATCATGATGGATTATTCCTCCCTTCTCCTCACCATAGCCTTGCCACTCATGTACAGGTCATACCACAGTTTCCCTGCCACACAGGGCTGACCCAACTCACTGTGCTGCCTGAGTCAGAGGACCACACATTACCTATACTCCCACATCCCTAAATTAAAGGGTGTGCTGTTGGAGTTTTCTGCAACCTCGCATGCTGACTTTAGCAGGTTTGGCTGTGAAGAATCTTTCTGGGGAGGGGCGACTGCCCATCTATGCAATACTAACTAAGTGTTCCTTTCCTGCCTCTGAGATCCACCTCTCTGCTCAAAGCTTTTATTTTAACCTTCTCTATAGTCTCTCGAAGTCTGTTGCTGAAAGCAGTCATGTTCCTCTCCGTGTTGTTTGATCTGTCCAACTGTAAGCAATGACGCCTTTCATCCTTTTTCCTAGTACAGAAATGCCTCGGAGTAAGCTACAGAAACTTTACATGTAAAAAGGGGGTGGACAAAGCTGAAGAACTTGACAGTATTCTGTTCTGTGAAGCCAGAACATCCAGCAAGTGCTGTTCCATATCCCTGGCAGTAGAGATACAACACAAACAACGCAGATAATGAGCAATGCACTCTCATGATGTCCAATGTCCGATGCCTGGAGGGGGGGGACCTAGTATTGCTGCCACAAAACTCCCTGTAATTGCTGCGTCCCGGAAAGCCACAGGGGCCTCTTATATCTTACTCACCACGGAGTGTTCAAAGCACTGGACGGATGGCAGAAGCATGGTGCAGGAAGCTGCCAATCACTTATCTCCTTGCGGTTCAATACCCTCTCCTGCCTAGCTGAAGGGGAGGGAACCTTGGTGTGCAATTGATGGGAACGGCAAGGGAACACCAAAATAAATATGCTTTGCTTTACTATTATATGGTGGCTCTACCCCACCGTATAGTTATAGCTGATGAGAAGTTTCCAGGTTATGCCACCTACAGAAATAAATGGCAGATCCCATCCTATCCTCCCTCCCTCCCTCCCTCCCTCCCATTCCCTTCTGGAAACCTTTTTATTATGGCCGTTGTTCGCCAAAGCTGTCGTTCTACATTCTTGATTCTGACACTACCAGGACGCCTGTGGTCCCTATTTGTGCTTTTACCCAAAAGGATAAAGGGTATTGTGGCAGTTTCAGGAATTGAACATTGTGGTTTTTCTAGTGACTCCTCACTCCCTGGTAGGACTTGGCTTTTTGGTGCAACTCAAATGATCCTGCAATGTGTCTTCTGGTACAGTGTGTTTATATTTGTTTTTATTTACTGTTGTTGTCAACCGCCCAGAGTTCTGTTGGAAAGATGGATGGTACAGGAATGAATGAATGAATGAATGAATGAATGAATGAATGAATGAATGAATGAATGAATGAATAAATAAATAAATAAATAAATAAATAAATAAATAAATGTTAGGAATACCCCCACACAAAACAGAAAACATGTTTGAAATACAATATAATCAGAATAAACTTATAATCTACCAGTGTCTATGAATGAGGAAATTTCATGGCCTATCCCCAAACAGTCCCAATGGATAGGAAAGAAAGTCCCACCCATCCTTGAAATTGACCCACACATCACACAGCTGCCTGCAAATTTGATTATTTGAGCGGGACACAAAACGAAGTGATGAAAAAGAAAAATAATAAAACTTGTGTGGTGATCTGACATGGTACATAAAATATGCATATATACTGGTGCACATACTGATTCAGTTTTAGCTAGCAGTGGTAAGCTGGATGCATACCACGAGAGTCTACTAAAGCAGTCAAGAGGGAAGACAGAACACAAACAAATGGAACTACAGGTTGGTCAGCTGGTTCACACACTCATTGTAGAGATGCTGGTTGTACGTATAAGGAGGGACGGGAGAGAGGGAGAAAGAGAAGTCGAGTTTAGTTCTGGAGTTAAGTCTGAGGTTGAGTTAGAGGCAGAAAGAAGTAAGAGGCTGTTAGGACGAATATGTCGAAGAGACAAAGAGTTCTGAAATATATAGTTCGGGGAGGTGGGGTTGTTATGGGGAATAAGGGCATACTGAGAGACCGGAGGGAGATCAGTGTTGGGGTGAAACAGGCCAAAATACCTGGCTCGGACCTCCCTGTCCAGGTTTCACACCTGATACTGCCCACGTCACACTGCTCAGGCATCATGATGCAACTGCATCTCCCCATCTGACAGGGGGTTCCATGTGGCGCCAGCCACACTGCCTTGGAAATGAAGCGTGGATAACTTTGGTCAAGACCTACGTGTGAAGAAGAAGAAGAAGAAGAAAGGTGATATGGATCAACAAAACCGTTTTAAGGTTTTTAGACTCTTTCCTTGGGGTGATGGCTATTAAAACTCTCACTATGGTCAGCCCCACATGGAAATTTATCACTAGACTGCTGGTCTTTTAATTCAGTTACAGCCAGATCTTGTAAAACAAAACAAAACAAAAAACCCTTTATTTTCAAAGAATGGATTGCATGAGCCAGTATTTGACCCTCATGATGGATATTTTAAGCTTAGCTCAGCGAGTTGTTGGGCCTCAAGGGAGTTTATTAAACTCCCATCATTCATTTTATCCCATCAAAAATCCCATTTTGTAGCAGCAGTAGTGAAGAGGAAGATTCAATAGGTTCTCTTAACTTGAAGATGAAAAATGTCATTTAAAAAACAAACAAAGGGTGAACAATTTCAATTTTTCCTAAAATAATCCCACTTGCAAATTATACAGTCATGAAGTTGGAAGGGGCATACAAGGCCATCAACTCCAACCCCCTGCTCAAGACGGGAATGCAAATCAAAGGATATCTGCCAGGTGGTTGTCTAAATATCTCTCGAATGCCTCCAGTGGTGGAGCCCTCCCCACCTCTCAAGATTATTGCATCCATTTCCATACTGCTGTAACAACCAATATTCAACCAAAATCTGGCTTCCTGTAATCTGAGCCCGTGTTTGCCTAATATATATAGGGCTGTGGAGGCTCAGTGGAGTAGAGCACCAAAACTGTCAGCTGCAAATTCAGCAGCTTGGCGGTTGGAATCCCGGGTGCGACACAGCAGAGCGACCTCCTGCTGTTAACCCCAGCTCCTACCAACCTAGCGGTTTGAAAGCATGTAAATGCAAATAACTAGGTATCATCATAAAAAGTGGGAAGGTAAACAGTGTTCTGTGTGCAGAAACCTGTTCAGCCATGCCGGCCACATGGCCATGGACTTGTACAACACTGGCTATTTGGCTTGGAAACAGAGATGAGCACTGCCCCTAAAGTCGGCCACAACTAGCACGCATGTGTGGGGGAAACCATTACCTTTACATTTGTTTTGACTAATATATACCTTCTTTGCTGAAAATGCCTTCAAAGGATGACCTGCACAAATCATACCGCAGTAAATCTAATCGGCATGAGAATAAGGCATGGAGAACTGGTACCTCCCTCCCTTAAGAGACATTTCCAAAGTAGAAAAGTTGGTACCGACTTGGTAGTCAGCCAATATATGCTCCATGAGACAAGGCAGTATCACCAAGTATGGTCAGTTTTACAAAGACATCAAACGCTGAGGTCTTCAACAATTACTACAACAGAACTTCTTCCTCCATTGATTGACTTAGTTTACTAGATGTTGTAATCATTGGTGCACCTTTGGCTTTCTCATGTTGCCCCGGCCAACACAGAAATGTTGGACTAAAGGCTACAGGTTTGTGCCTACTTTGTATTTCAAAATTAGGTTTTATTTATGAATCACAATGATGGATGCATTGCTTCTGTAGGTGGAACACAGTGGCTGCAATCCAGCTATGGAGTTACACGAAAATCTTGATATTATTTTTTTTGCAGTAAATTGAGAAATTAAGAAATTAATTAAGAAATTAATTAAGAAATTAAGAAATTAATTAAATTTTTGCAGTAAATTGAGAAATTAAGAAATTTCTCCAGGTATCGCATGCAGAGCTGCGCAACTCTTCTTCTGACCCAGAAGAATCTATATGGCACAAAGTGTTTTAATTATTGGCAAGCCTTTCCAAAGAAGAAAAGGTATCTGAGGGTGCTTTTACACAACCCCTAAAATCCGAGGCAAAGGGCTCCCAGATCCGTTGCTTAAAAATGTATTCCCACCAGCTCCGGACTTTTAAAAAAAAATTAAGTATGACCACGCCCACCTAAGTGCGTCCCAGTGCACTTTTCAAGTACCTGGCCTCCAGGAGGTAAAAAATCTTCCGATGCACATTGTAAAGCTGTGGATGCCAGGCTCCCTCGCCTTCTGGTTTTTTTTGTCCCCGCCACCCCTTTAAGAGACAGGAATCATGACGACGGGGCTGCTTGGGGCTGCTTCGACTGGCAGATGGAGGTGAGCCTGCATTTTTCCTCCCTTTTTTCCTCCCTCCCCTCATGCAGACAGGAACAATGGAGTGCGGAGGGGTGAGAACACAGGAAGAACAACAAGCCCCCATGATCTCTGGTCCAAATTTAAGTTGACACAGGATTTTAGAGGTCATGTAAAAGCACCCTGACTTGCTCACTACCCCATAAAACTATCAGCAACATTCTCCCTCAGGTAAACATGAAATAGATCTAACGAGAGGTGCGGAAGATTTCAAGTTGACATTCGCAAAAAGTGCTCCACTCTCCAATGCTCAGTTCTCATAAGCAATGAGGCGTCATTCTGAAGTTACCTGGGGTGTAAACAGAGGCAGGGGGGACTGGGACCACTCGGGACCACACATGGCTCTACCAGAGAGAATTCTGACCTCGCTCTACTAGGAATGGAGAGAGAGTCTCCCACTCTACAGGACCTTCTCTGAATCCCAAGAGGGCTGTACTGTCTGTTACCAGGGACGCTGTCAAGTCTATGGGTATGAGTCACCGGTCCCAAGTCCAAGTCTTTGGTCTCAAGTCTCAAGTCTCATGTCTCATGTCCAAGTCTGAGTCTTTAATTCCAAGTCCCCAGTTGGGTCCAAGTTTTTTGTACCAACTCCTGAGTCCAAGTCTCTATTAAAAACAAACTTCCCCATCTCCAAGGGAAAAGAAAGTGGCTGATTGTTTCCAAGGGTATTTGTACACGACCCCTAAACTCCACCGCAAAAGGCTCCCAGCTCCGGAGCTTAAAATTGTTTCCCCACCAGCTCCGGAGTTTGCAGGAAATTAAGTGCGGCCATGCCCACCTAAGCGCGTCCCAGCGCACTTTTCAGGTACCTGCTCTTGGAGGGTGAAAAATCTCAGATCCGGATGTAAAGGAGTGAGTGCCGGGCTCTCCTTGCTTCTGTTTGTTGTTGTTGTTGTTGTTTTTGCCTCCCGCTCCTTTAAGAGAAGGAATCAGGACGACGACGCGGCGGGGAGGCTTGGACCGCCAAACGGAGGTGAGCCTGCATTCTTTTGTCCCCTTTTTTCTCCCTCCCCTCACGCAGACAGGATCAAGGAAGTGCAGAGGGGTGGGGACGCAGGAAGAGCAACGATCCCCCAAGATCTCTGGTCCGAATTTAAGTGGCCAGCAGATCTTAGGGGTCATGTGAAAAGGCCCCAAGTCATGAGACAAACCTGAGTCATTTCAACTAAATACAAAACTAGAACAGGTGATACCTTGAGGCTACTAATGAAATAACAAAAAAGTTGCAAATATTTTGAGGGCAAAAACCCTCTTCTTCAGAGCTGTACCAACAGGTTACAACATGGCAAAAGATGAAGATGCGAGGAGTTATTTCTTAGATGTAAAGTCCTTGGCAAGATGGAAAATATGCCAGGTAGTTTCTTAGTTGAAGCCCGGTGGAGGGATGTTGTGAATCTGCATTATGGGTTGTAGGTTTACAGTCTCAGTCCATTAAAGAAATCCAAGTCAAGTTGAATCGCTGGTATGACTCAACTTGACAGTGAGTCTTGCAGCTCAGTTTCCCCTACCTGGCTACTACCACAGCCACCATAATCCCCACAATACTTTTGAAGACAACTGAAGGAGTTGGACCCACACAACCTCTTGTAAAGCAGCCTTTGAGTTAGTAGGAATGTTGCATTAAAATGCACATGGCTTTCAAATAAAGGCAAAAACACTGCCTTGTAACCAATCACAAAACTAAGACAGGAAGCAATGCAGTAGGGAGTTGGAAGAACTGAAAGGTCTGAAAGATTGTCAAGTCCATAGTCGACACAGAAAACTGTTTACTGTTCAGGCTGCTGCCCACATAGGTTCAAATTCTCTCTCTGAAATCTGAAGAAATCTGGACACTCTGATAAATACATAGATCTAAGAGAAGAAGTTAGCATATGTTGGATTTTTTACAACATCACATTGTGCTTGTGGTGTGAGTGACTAGAAGGGAACTTTCTGGGTTGCAGTGGCTGTCAATCTGTCCTCCATGAACTGATTGTCCCCTCCTGCCTCTGAATTTAAAGAGAGCCCTGCCTCTTTGCATAGAGCCTAGCTCCCTAGAGTCAACTGAAGTCTGTTGCTGAAAGTAGTCATGTTCATTAGTGTGCTGTTTGATCTTTCAGTTGTAAGTAATGAGATCTGATATTCTTGTTCCTATTAACATCTTAGAGTGAGTTACTGAGACCTTAAGTGTCACTTGTGAGAACAGGTGTGGACCACTCTGGGGAATATGAAGCTATTCTGTTCTGCTCTGTGAATCCAGGTACATCTACTGTGTAGCTAGAGGAATTTAATGCAAAACTAAAATTTTGCAACAGCATAAGTTTTCTTTTCATGTTAAAGATCTGCTCTTCTGGGCTGGGCTAGGTCTTGAATCCTAGTGAAAGAAAGCTAAAATTCTCCCCACTCATACTTCACTGATATATCTACGTTATTTCCTTCTTCCTTCCATTCTACCAATTGACCTACGCTTTGATTCCATTGATTTGCCCAAATACAGTGATCCATTAACTTGATTAGGGAACTACAGAACCTGCTGTTTTCACATATCGTGACTTAAACTGTTCAACTTGGAAATTCATTAACATGCATTAATTCCTTTTTGTTACTTGATATCAGTTAATACGTCCAGTACCTGAGTAATTCACTCATTCATTAACACTAATTCAAAAAGAATAATTGCAAAATTAATTTCATCTAGATAATACACTACTAGAGCATAATTAATTGATAATAATATGCACATTCTTTGCCTTCTATAGCTTGCCCTGTATTAATCAGCTACTAATTCATTCATTAATGCTTGATCAATATCTCATTCTGGAAATAAATCAAATTACACTGGCTGGGTGGGGGACCAGTGTATCTTCATAGTGAAGGGGATGTTTAAAAGCATTCTGTTTTAAACCTGGCTACTAGTTACCATGGTAACATCCATTGTGCGGGGGGGCGGGAATAAAAAAAACACTCCTTCCTTCTTAGGCCGAAAACAGATCAAAGGGCAAAAGTATGGTAAAATTTCTCAAGAATCCCCTGGAAGGTGAGGGAGGCCGTTTTGAGTACACAAAAGATTGGGAGTCTAAGCAGAAGTGGGTTTCTGACACCTTCAGAACTTATAACACCCCCAGATTTATGTCCTACGCCCTATCTCTGATATTGTTACCACTAGAGATGGGCACGAAATGAGCAATTTTTCGCTTTTGTTTTTGTTTTTTCGTTTCGTTACGTAACGAAACGAAAAATGAATTTTGTCTCCAAAATGAAATGAAACGAAACGAAACACCAGAAATTTTGTCGTGTGTTTCGTTTTCGTTGCGGCAAATACATTGAACTGTAATGAATGCTAACGAAACAGCAATTTTTCATTTTCATTTTCATTTTTTTCGTTTCATTACGTAACGAAACGAAAACAATTTTTTTTGCAAAAATTCACGAAAAACGAAATCAAACCAAAACGTACCCCCTAAACGACAAATGACAAACGAAACACCATTTTTTTGAGTCGTGCCCATCTCTAGTTACCACTATCCTACTGAAGTTTTTACAATCTTCTATGCTGCCTGTAGTGGGTGTGGCTGGGAGAGACCTCTCTGGGCGGAGATCACTGTCAGTCTATTCAGCGCCCACCAATCCTGTCTCTGAATACAAAGAGAACCCGCCTCTCTGCTCTGTGCTCTTTCCCTCTCTTTCATCTGTTGAAGTCACTTTTGTCTGTTTTCTGTTAATGGGCTCACAACTGGAAGTAATGAAACATTTTTATTCTTTTTTTAAAATTATCCTACACATGTCTCGAGTGAGGTTTTGAGACTTTACTTGCCAGTTAATGAGAAAGGGGGGGATTCTGGGGAAGTTATAGCTATTTCCTCAACTGTTATAACTATTTCTCTGTACAGTAACCCCCCCGCCTATCACAGGGGTTAGGGACCCACCCGACCCACGATACATGAAAATCCACGATGTGCGGAAGCGGGTCGGATGGGGGTGGGGGGCCATGAGAGGGGCCTGGGGGGCGGGGAGCAATCGCATTGCTCCCCCCTGCCCCCAGCGCAGCCCCAAGGCCTCCCGGATGAGTCTGGGGGGTGGCAGGGAACGATGCAATTGCTCCCTGCCACCCCCTGTGCAGCTCCAAGGCCTCCTGGAGGGGCCTGGTGGCACGGTGGGGAGCGATGCGATCGCTTCCCGCCGTGCCCCCTGCAGGTACTGCAATCCCGCGATATAGAGCCATTTCACATGACCCCTAAGATCCGCTAGCCACTTAAATTCGGACCAGAGATCTTAGGGGTTTGTAGCTGTTCCTGTGTTCCCACCCCCTCCGCACTCCTGGCTGCTGTCTGCGTGAGGGAAGGGAGAAAAAAAGAAAGAAAAGAATGCCGCTCACCTCCGTTCTGCCCTCGGCACTGCATTCAGATCTCTTAAAGGGGCGGGGGGCAAAAAAACAACAAACAGAAGCGAAGAGAGCCCGGCACTCACGACCTTACATCCGCATCAGGAATTTTCACCCCCGGAGAGCAGGTACTTGAAAAGTGCACTGGGACGCGCTTAGGTGGGCATGGTCGCACTTAATTTTTTGTAAACTCCAGAGCTGGTGGGGAAACAATTTTAAGCTCTGGATCTGGGAGCCATTTGCCGCGGAGTTTAGGGGTCGTGTGAAAAGGCTCATAGTGGGACCGCAGTACCTGAACCGCAAAATGGCGGGGGGTGACTGTACTTATAGATATTTATCTGTACTTCTACTGTGTAACAAAAAGAATATGTCCAGCCCACACATTTCCACTCCCCTTTTACACTTGACCATTTAATTCTCAGCAGGAGACTCTTTAGTCGCAACTCTAAGCCTCTGGTTTGACTGGACCCAAAGTTTTTGCCATGAGCTTCATGGCGTTCAATGAATACAGCCAATACAGTCACCCGATACCCACGACAACCTGATGGCAAATTTTTACCCTGCAGAGTTTCTGCCAATTAGGAGACATGGAGGATGCGTCCTGAGAAACAAGAGAAGAATAACCGCAACACACACGCACACACCTGTGTCCCCGGCTAAAAATTAACACGGGAATTCGGTTTACGAAGCACATTGCAAGGCGGTGGACGGGGGGGGGGGGGAAGCAATCAGTTGCTTTGAACTCTGTGTCCAGAGAAGCTTTGCCTTGGCAGCTGCCTTTATTTTAAAAGACTGTTTCATATCATAAAGGATTTTATTATTCCCAACACCCCAGCAGCAGCACACAGACTTCAATAGAATCGCTGCACATTTTCCTTTCCCCCCATCTGTAGACTCAAGATACACTGGAGGCATTGACGATTGATCTTCTGTTGATACGCTTTCAACCTTCATTCCTTCTCACCATGGGATCAATTGCACCCCACCTCCTTTCTACTGCTCCAAGGAACCAAGCATAACTTTTTTTGGACCCAGGAAATCCAAAACAACCGTGTAAAATGTCCTCTTTCCAGACACATTCCACACAATCCCATATAAGATTTTTTGGGGGTTGTGTTTTAAATGGTGGCATTAAATGTTATATGTTCCTAAAATTATACCGTAACCCACATTATTGTTTTTTGTTTTTTTTTTTTGGCCCAACTTTTAACCTCTTTCCCCCAAATGCTCTTTAGCTTCAACAGAAAATCCAGTCCGAAGAAAACCCTGTACAATAATGTCCACATTATTTTACCCTTTTGGTTCTAAAATGCAATTGCTTTCATTTTTACTAGGACACTTTATTTTTTGCTTTTATTCTAATGGTGCAGTGCAGCACAGACATTTGATAAACAAACCACATGCAACCTCACAGAGTCCTATAAAACAGATGACTTCAGCTTGCTATTCTCTCTTCCTCCTCCTCTTGTTCTGGTCTAAAAATCCATCATTAATTTGAACATCAGTGTTTTTTTTCTAGTCTTGATCAATCCAAGACTAGATCAATCCAGTCTAAAAAAAGGCCTTGCTTCTTGATCAAGACAGGCATTCCAATATTCAGAGACCATTTCCTCAGTGTTACCAAGACCCCAGGGCCTTTTCACATGACCCCTAAGATCCGCTGGCCACTTAAACTCAGACCAGAGATCTTGGGGGTTCGTTCCTCTTCCTGCGTCCCCACCCCTCCGCACTTCCTTGCTCCTGTCTGCGTGAGGGGAGGGAGAAAAAAAAGAGAGGAAACAATGCAGGCTCACCTCCGAAGCTGCCCAGAGCCCCGTCGTCCTGATTCCTTCTCTTCTGTTTGTTTTTTTGCCTCCCACCCCTTCTCTTAAAGGGGCAGGAGGCAAAAACAAACAAACAAACAAACAGAAGCGAGGAGATCCGGATCTGGGGATTTTCACCGTCTGAGAGCAGGTACAAGAAAAGTGCGCTGGGATGCGCTTAGGTGGGCGTGGTCGCACTTAATTTCCTGCAAACTCCAGAGCTGGTGGGGAAACAATTGTAAACTCCGGAGCTGGCAGCCATTTGCGGTGGAGTTTAGGGGTCGTGTACAAATACCCTTTGTCAGGGGGTAAGAGATGACATGCCATGATTAGAGATGGGTGCAACGTTTTTGACGAACTGAAAGATTCATCTAAAATTGCCAGTGTGTCTGAGAATCACCATTTGATAGTCGTCAAATGGAACAATGCTGATGAAAACAAAGTAACAACACTTTTTAGTGATTTTTGAATTGTTGCTTTGTTTTTATTGTTTGAGCTTTACAAATTTCGAGGGCTTTAAAAAGTTATTGGCTTGGGGGGCTTTTTCGGCACAAAGATTGGTTCGTAAAAAAATTCACAATTTAGAGATTCGTAAACCTTGATGAATTAACATTTTTTTGATTCATGCCCATCCCTAGCCATGAAATAAGACTTCCGCCACAGCAATTTTGGGGACGTTATAATTTTTACCACATTGTCCACGAGACATTAATGTATGACTGAAAAAGTGAATTCATTCACACACAAAAAATCACACTGAATGCTTGATTTTAGTGCTCTAAATAAAAAGTATCACCTCTCCTACCTTTCTATTGCATACAGAACGACACCGCTTCCCCCCTGTCATTTCTCTTGATATGCTAGAACTACTAAAGCAAAGCAAAGTGTTCTGCTTGTATACCGCCCATACCACTTCAAGTAGTATCTTGGAGGTTTACAGTTTTTAATTACAGTTTGCAGGCTACACATTGCCCCCCACCCCCAGCAAGCTGGGTACTCGTTTTACCAACCTCAGAAGGATGGAAGGCTGAGTCAACCATGAGCCTGCTACCTGGGATTGAAACCCAGGTCGTGAGTACAGTTTTACCTGCAGTACAGGCATTTAACCACTGCACCATGAAGCATCATAGCAGTCAAAAAGGCCGTTACTTCACGTCCCTTTCATCACAGTTCGTGGTCCATTACCGCATGTCCATTGCGTGATGACGGGAGTTCATCCTGACCATGCCCCCTGAATTGCGATTTAAGCGGGATGAGTGATTCCCCTCCCTGACCTCAGGAATCTGCTTGTCTCGCTTCTCGTTCCGAGATGAGAGCCTGTGAAGTAAGCCTCGTTGCGGAACGAGTGCCGATTGTAGCTCATTGCCATCTAGTGGCAGGAGTGCAAAGTGACATTTGCCAATAAATTCCCTATGGAGTTAGCAACGCAGTGCTGAGATTTTAAAAGACAAATGCCTCAAAATTTGCTCCATAATGCATTGAAGACAAGGCTTTGGAGAATTGAAACATTGAAAAATGGAAGGTTGGAGTAAAAAAAAAGAGAACGAAGGAATAGAATTTCACATCTCATCACGGAACGAGGATGTGCAGTAACAGTCATCCCAGTATCATCAATCACGCCCATGGGTACATGGGAACAGGGACAGAAGTGGGAGAAGACCACGTGACTGCCACTGATGTCAACACGCAACAAACTTCCTCCCGGAACGAGAATGGATGTGAAGTAACCGTCAAAGAGAGGAAGGACTGGATTCCAGAAACAGTTTGCTGCTTAAGTATGCAAAGTCAGGTTCAAGACACACCAAAGACATAACAATATTGCAAGGATGATTATGAATCTAATTCATGATTTGCCATGAATGGTTACACTCGTGAACCATAAGATCCTTCAATAAACCACATTTAAACGACAGGGGGAAATCTGTAGGGGAATTATTTCACCTATCCCAATGAAGCATGAGCATAGCCAAGCAATATATGCGGGTGGACACTGCAGAATTGCACCAGTTAATTGGTATTGGAGTTAATGAATGAATAAGCATACCTTGGGCGGGTTCATCAACGGCTTTTCGCTTTCTGCTGTGGCTGTTATAATTCAGCCTGAGTTCTTGGCTGTATTCGTTGAGTGTCTCTCGGGATGCGTAAGACTGCCTTGCTTTCCTCCCATCTTCGCTCTCATCAGAGGAGCTGGTGTAGGTTAGGTCCATCTCATGCTTATTTTTCGACAGCGGCTGATAGGGTTTGCAGTCCATCTGCTCCATCGCTCTGACCAAGGGGCTCCCGAATCATGAAAACAAGTCAGGACTCCTTACAGAAACAGCCCTGTGAAAGGACAAAAACCAAAATTCATTGGTAACAACTCACAATTTGAGTTTCGGAATTGGTGTTAAGAACCACTTCAACAGCACAGGTGTTTAGTCGAGGGAAATATAAACAGTTTGATCCCTTGAGACGAAATGTTTTAGCCAATTAATTGTTGCAAGAAATTAGACAAATTGCACAGTCACCGGAAAGCACCCTTGAGATGCTCCCTACGTTCCTTTGATTCGTACCAAAATATGGACTAACGTAGCAGTTGCCTCTCACTAGAGAATGGTCCAGATTGATTTATAGTTTCTGGCTTTATAAACAGGAGACAGAACACAGCCCTTCAGCCTCCCTCATCTCCTCAGCATTTTTCAACTTGTGCCCAGTTCAGCCAATGTGTTTTATCACACGCGTTTCCTTCCAAACTTGGGGGAATCTTGGCTTCATGTTGGCTGAG
>JAHTLZ010000288.1:3325415-3342153 GCA_023846285.1 Phrynocephalus versicolor
TCTTCTTCTTCTTCTTCTTCTTCTTCTTCTTCTTCTTCTTCTTCTTCTTCTTCTTCTTCTTCTTCTTCTTCTTCTTCTTCTTCTTCTTCTAGCCAAGTACATGGTATACTCTAAATCTGTTGAACTTAAAATTTAAAGGCCATCCTCTCTTGTGAGATTGGTAGGACAATACATGTGGATGGAAATCAGGTTGGGTTAAGCCAAGTTTGGGGCAGTGTTTGGGGTTTTTCAGATGGAGGAGGGGCAGGATCTATTCTCAATCAAATGAGGCTGCAGGACAGTTAACAATGGGCTCAAGTTACAGGAGGCCAGATTTCAGCTGAATACCAGGAAAAGCTTCCTAACTGTTAAAGTAGTGTGGCAATGGAACCAATGACCTTGAGAGGTGGCGAGTGCTCCGACACTGGGGGCATTCAAGAGAAATTTAGACTATCACCTGGCAGGTATTCTGTGATGTGTATTCATGCTGGGGAGTTGGACTTGTAGCCCTTATAAGCCCCTTCCAACTTCAGGAGTCTATGAATTCTGACAAGTAAAACAGGGCTAGACAAAGACTTTTTGAAGCTTAGAAGAAATTACACAAATGTGCCATGCTCCACTCTACATACAAGATTTCATGAAATTACTTATTTATTTATTTACAAGATTTTTTAGCCACCCCACTACCAGGTGGTCTCATAATAACATCCAGAACAACAGAATATTCTACATTGGATTTGTTATATCTTCTTCTTATTACAGTTCCATGTGTCTTTGCTCTCTTCTGGCTTGCTTTATTATACATAAGAAAGTCAACTGGGTCCTAATTGAAACCTTCAGGGCCGAGAAAGAAGGAGTGCTCCCAGCCACACCGAGCTGCAAGTCTCAATGTGTCCCAGACTACATTTCATTTCTCTAGTTCATGGGTCGGAGGATGGGCTGTTTGGACAACCAAATATAGATCGGCAGCACTTGTCCTCTTTGTAGAGAGTTTGAACTCTAGAAAAGAAAGAGCAAACGAGCCCATGGAGAGCCTGGGCGGATGCTGGGTGGAATAACAAGCAGAAGTGATAAGATTCCTTAGGGAACAAGGGTGAGGCTAAATGGGGAAAACCTGTATACCAGCAGGGAAGGAGACAAGAACCTCAGCTGGGAAGGTAGCAATGCTGAATTCTTTGGGTGAAAAGATGATTCATCAGGCCACAGACCGACGTTCCTCTGGGACACCCACTCAGGTCTACCATCCTGGTGGAGTGTGACACTGGCCGCAGTCCTACCATAGTTTTCTGCGTATATAAATTTCATGCATATTTTTTTCAGGTGGTCACGTGGTTTTTAATGTGCAGTCAGTGTTTCTTCTGCATCGTATTTTCCTTTTCTCATTCCATCTCTACCTGTCTGCTTCGCATCTTTCCCTTCTTTCTGGCTCTACTTTCCAAGCCTCTGTCATGTTTAATTTCGGGAAGCTGCCGAAAAAGGGGAACAAAAGATTTTACAGTGTATTTTTGGGGTCTTGTCGGGGTTACAGAAGCAAATGAGTAAGCATTTTCCAGTAAAGTTTCTATATCCAGCCCCTGGCGGTGGTTTAGGAAACTTCGCTGAAACTGCTGTTCCAGGGGCGTGGTCGGTCGGGACTCGAATTTACTTCTCTTTTTAGTTAGCACACGATCTTCTTCTGTGCAGTTCGCTGCTGGGAAACTACGCAGAAAACAATGTAGGACCACGGCCATTGACAGTTCTCCACATCACCAAAGGGACAGGAGTAGCCTAAGACTGGCACATGGGCTTTCAAACCTGATTCCTCCACATCCAATGGGGTTTTGGTTAACCAACGGCCGCAATATCGAGGGCCTTCCTGCCAAAATTACTCTTTCCATCTTCCCCCCATTACCCAAGTTAAATCAGCAGAAACGCCTTAACTCGATTAAATTTGCAAGGCCAGGACAACTGCTGCGTTTCATTGTCACCTCGGCAAGCTTAATCTGCAAGTGCATAAAATGGCACAAAGCGTTTCCATTAATATTCCTTCGCAAGTCACTAAATTTATAATTTGGAGGCGAGGAATGCATCTATGAAAGGAATTAGTCTGGACCTTCCAGCTGCTTTCCAAGGGCTGCCTACAATATTAATCTTTTCCTTCCTTTGCCTAAAACTCCCCTCGCCTCCAGTGCCTGCAGTGGGGCATCTATGAATGTTTGACAGGTGGTATAATTAAACATCGGCTGGACAAGCAATATTTCAAAGTGCTTCTTGACTTTGGCTCCTTTCAATATGTTACAGGTATTAATTAACACTGAAAATCAAGGGCTTCAGAAGACAACCTGATGCACTCGCTTTAGCCTGGAAATTTGAACATCTCTCTGTTTAGATTTAATGTGTTTCCACAGAGTCCTTAGGGGTATTTTGTAGAGATGCATTTTGTTAGATTTCTTCAAGGATAAATCCCATAATCCTCCATTGTGGGAGTTCTGCCTTAGGAGCTCCTAGGGTGAAACTCCTGCAACTGGAAATTTAACAAATCATCTATGTAGTTAGGAGGTCAAGAGCTCTGTCTACCCTGATAGTTTTGCTACTTATTTTTTAATTCCCTGACTTTCCCTTATTTTTCCTGACTTTCCCTGACCAACATTTGTCATTTTCCCTGTCGTTGTTGCTGTTGTGGCAGCGGGGGCAGTGGTGGTGGTGTCGTTACAGTCATGACAAGACTCTTTGTGACCCCATACCCATGGAGTTTTCTTGGCAGGAATACTGGAGTGGCTTGCCAGTTCCTACTCCCTGATCACCATTTAAATACAATCACAAGTTAAACAACAAATAGGTTGTGTTGTATTAAAGCAAGGCTTAATGAAATGTTTCACTCTACAACTTCATAAGTCACAACTGCAGAAACATTTGTCAAAATAAGAGATTTAACAACGTCTTTCAACATTAACTGCCCCAACATTTGTTTTGAAACTCTTCCAAAAATTACAAGATACGAACTTCAATTCGAGTAAACTCTGAATGTTAACAAATGACACAACATTTTTTGTTATTGTTTTAAAGGTACACTAAAAATTAAATAACTGTTCTCTCTAAAATGGTTTCTCTGAAGCCACATTACAAAACTTATAGTTTTGAAATCACAGTAATAATCAGGTTATAAATTACTGTATATATTTAATCACAATTTCCTTGACTTTCCCTGACTTTGCAAAAACTGGCAACCCTGCATAGACAACCGTAACAGGAAACATCTGTAAGCATGTTTTAAACATAGTTCTTCAGGTAGTCCACTACTGAACTATGTATTCTACACAGGAATGCCACTTCTAGAATAACATCACTGTAGACTAAATATTAGCAAAAGCATTTTCGCCTCAGCAGTTCAGCCTCAGTGAAAGCCTATAATTAACAAAATGAAAAATCAACGTAGATGCTTCGTTATCAGCCCAACAAATGACAGGCGAGGAAGATCAGCCATATAGTGTAAACTGCTGATGCTGTTATACCAGGGTTTATTACATGGTGGAACCATTTTACAACTAGGAGGAGCAAATTAAATTTCATCAAGCAAAGCTAAATGTTGCCTTTGCTAAAGACTACAGGACCAGAGAGAACCTAAACCAATGTTTATGTTGGAAGCAAAGGAGCCCAGGGCTCCAGGGCTCCAGGGCTCCTCATTCTGAGGACATTACAGATTTTTCTGATTTTTTTCCTGATTTTTCTGCACCATCTTGCACAATTTTGTACAGTGCAAGTCCATTTGTCTGTTTAGGAATTCGGATCTCTCTGCTTGCCTTGTAAGAAGAAGGTGAACTACTGAGTATTCTCAACGTTATTACCTCTAGCATCAGTCGATGAAAAGTACTGACTTAAAAAAAAAGGAGAACCAATGTGGTTCAAGGAATATTCAGAAAGACAGAGTGGGTCTAACCTGGATAGGCTAAAGAGAAACTATATAGCATAGAACCTTACCGGGCAGTGAGTTTGCCAACAATGGGAATGATGTGTGGGGCTTGAGAGCCTTCTGATAAGAGATGGGCATGGACTGCCCATTTAGTAGTTCAACGCAGTTTGATTAGTGGTTGAACAGAAGTTTAGTACTTCTGAGTTCGCCTTCTCTGGTGGGAACCCACTCGGAGGTAGGAGGCCTGGAGGAGGCATGGCAGGGAAGCTGGGTGCAGCTTCTGTAGCTGGAAAGAGATCCTAGATGAACCACCCAGTTCAACACTACAGCTTTTAAAAATCTGAAGACTCTTAAGGAGGCTTGCCACCACTCCTAAAACCCATGGGTGTGTATCCCTTCCTTCTTACCCACGTGGAAACAAATGACATAGTCATGAGAAGCAAGGAGAAACCATATCAGACTTTGAAGCTGAGGGAAGGAAACTCAAGGAATTTTGAGTGGGAATATAGCCACGTTCTTTAAAAAAAAAAAAAGCTAAGTATGGGTGGGCCTTCTCTTTGGTGACAGCACAGCTGTCTCAACAAGAAGAGTTGTTGAGGTGGTCACTGACCGGAAAACTGGTTGTTTGTGATGGTTTGGGGCTCTTGGCTTGGTTTGAGGCTGTTGGTGCTTCTGACTCAAATAAGGCAAGGGGCTCTTGGTTAAACACACACCACAAACCACCATGAACTCCCCCCCCCCGGAATAATGAACCAGTTTGAGGTTCGTTTTTCCAGTTCATGCCTGGGGGGGGGGAGAACCCCACCTGCTCCTGCCCCTGCCACCACCACCACAACAAGTGCATGTTCAAAAGTAGTGGGGAGCTTCTGGCAGGGAAACCGGTCCGTCTGCCTCTGAAGGTGGTCCCTGTGGCAGTAGAAGTGACAGTGGGAAGAGGTGATGGAGACAGTGGGAAGAAGGGGCAGCCAGGTTTTCTTTTTTTGCTGAAGCAAATGGACCACTGAAAGCTGGGGGAGCTCTACTTTGTTTCAGTTTAGCTAAATGGGATTCCCAAACCGGGTTGCGAAATGAACCACGAACCACTTCAGTTCATTGGGTTTTCTGGTTCGTGGTTCGTTCCATGCCCACCTCTACCAACATCATTCCTTCCATGTTGGGCTTCCAATGCCCCTGTTTCTACAGCTCTGAAGCCAACTGTTACTCATGAGTTCTTACTCTTCCCTCCTTTTAAAAAAAAAACTGTTTTTTTTAATCATGATTTTGTACTATTTCCATATGTTTTATCAGATGGCTTCGGGATGTTTCAGCAAAAGGTAGCTGATAAATATTGTACCAAAACATGAAATATCATTTGCCAACTTCCTAGAAATAAGGGCACCTGGGAATTGCCTGCAGAGCTGATGTTTTGCTACTGTGCGGTTCAGCTGTGAAGTGTAGCTGTCTACCTTCACTCAGACATATGGCTGCGAAATGAGGGATGCGTTCAAACACAGCTCTGTCCTTTTGTTATTTTTCCATCGACATCCATTTTCCCTTTGGACCCGGCTGCCAACAACCGAAAGGAAAATGCCACCATATAAAGGAAAAGGAGAAGTAGTGTGGTGTCACTATAACTCAAGAAGAGAAACTGAAAGGCTGATAAAAGGCTTCCTGAATAAAACAATATTAAGTAATGGATCAAAAAAAGCTCATGGGCATCTTAACCGTCATCCATTGGAAACATTGACATAGGATTTGCCAACATTCAAAATTTTCTTCACGTTTTAACAGATTAATCACTAGGGATGGATTACAAATGCCATTATTCTCCATTTTGGGAGGCTATGTATCTTTTTTTTGGGGGGGGGGAGGCTATGTATCTTAGTTTAAAATTTTTTTAGAGGTTTTCCCCTGCACATGCTTACTAATCATGTCCAACTCTAGGGGCGGTGCTCATCTCCATATTCAAGCCGAAGAGCCAGTGTTGTGCAAGTCCATGGCCATGTGGCCGGCATGGCTGCAAGGAAACATTATTCTACCTTCCTGCTTTTTACGGTGGTACCTATTTATCTACTTGCATTGACATGTTTTCAGGCTGCTAGGTTGGCAGGAGCTGGGGTGAATAGCGGGCGCTCGCTCCACTGCGTCGCACCTGGGATTCGAACCGCCGAGCTGCTGACTTTGCAGCCGACAGTTTTCAGTGTGGTTTACCGGTGCGGAAGGCCTACTTTTTACGGTTTAGCACCTGAGCTAAGCCTAGTTCTGCCCAAGCTTTCCGCTCAGAAAAAAAGCTCCCAGCTAGCACTAGGGTAGGCACAGGAAATTAGGCCTATGCTCAGTCTTCCCAGCTAGGCCGGTTCAGCCACGTTTAAGTCCCTCTAGGTGTGACTTTGTCAGTGGAAACACCCATGATGGGAAATTATAGGATTTGTATTCCAGAAAATCAAATAATATCCTCACTGTTAATCACAACCAGTTCGACAACAATCAAGCACCTGTCTATGAGTGATAATGACTTCTGATGCCTTTGGCAGAAGAGGTGGTCTGGCCTAAATCCAAGAGCTAGTCACAATTAGAGTAGTTTCACGTAACCAGCCCAGCCCTTATGCCAACCCTACTGATTCCATTGATCTGCTCTAGCTGGAATTAGCTATTGGATTTAGACCTATGTCTTTCATTACCAAACACTGGAGAACATGGCCGGGAGGGTGTTGTTGCAACCACATCTCCCAAAACACTGCAGAGACAGCAGCATCGAGACTGTCATGTTGTTAAAAAGAATGTGTCCAAGCCAGCTAGCTGTTCTGTCTGTGGCCTCGTGACTCACGCAGAGTTGTTTGTAAGGCTGCCGTATCCAGCCCGAATCGACGGGTAATTAAAAATGCAAGCCCTTGTACTCAAATGACAACCCCCAGTGTTTGCTTTACTGGGAAGATTATTTTTAAACGGAATGCCACGCACACAGGGCTGTCCAGAGGAAGAGACTACCTACACAGACAGGAGCAGCAGCGTTTTTATTTGCTGTGTTGATACCTTCCATTTCCTTCGACCAGTTCCAAGGCCACGTTCATGGCTGTTCTGTTCCCAACAACCGTAGAAGGTAAAGCTGGCTGAGAGATGGCTACTGGCACAAGATCATCCAGTTAATTTAGTAGCCAAACAAGGATTTGAACAGACCTCCACAGCATTGGTCTAGGGCAGTGTTTTCCAACTTGGGGAGTCCTGAGCACCCCAAGGGAGCTGTGAAATGTTCTCTTGGGGGGTGCACAAGTCATTTTATATGTATTCTAGATAGATGTCTCCTGTCCATAACTTCAAGGGCCAGATGCAGGGGAGTGGTATCAGGAGATAGATATCTAGTCTTCTGCGCTCCCAGACACATTTGGTGGGGCCGCTGTGAGATACAGAAAGCTGGACCAGATGGGCCTTTGGCCTGATCCAGCATGGCTCTTCTTATGTTCTTATGTAAGGGATGCTATGGATCATCAACCCCTCTCAAAGAGGCACAGGGGAGAATCAAACTTCCATCCTCTGGTTCCCCAGCCAGAGACCTAAACCACTGAGACTGTATGTTTAGGAGGAATCTAGGTCAAAGAGCACAACGAACCAGATAATAAAGTCCATCCGAACCAAAGTTTGGGCCTGAGAGAGCTCAGTGTCCAGGCAGGTGGGAAAATGTACCTAACAGCTGCTGTGGTGGCCACAATTCCTACTAAGGTTTGCAGCCAGCTTGGTTTCCCCTGCAACATACAAGACACATGGCAACCTTTGTCACCGGGCAGCTGCTGCTAGGATCCGTGCTGCAGAAGCAAAAGCAGCAGCAGCAAAAGCCTCATAAATCATGATGCCATTTCCTGACCTGCCCCAAATGCACCTTAGAGTATGCATCCACCAGCTCTGTCTCCAATCCTCCCCATAGGTCTAGGAAATTAACATTGCCTAAGCAAAGATATGCATAGAACCTTCACTATAAGCCAGCAAGCTCTGGCATTGACTGGCAATGAGCGAAGAGGGGTTAAAGCCCCCTCGCAAATAGAAGTCAAATTTCTTCTCCTCAAGGGAGACTCAGTCTAAACTCTGTCTTTCTTTGGTTTGGGTGGATAGCTCAGCTATTCTGTAGCTTATAGGTTCCATGAAACAGGGCCACCGTAAGTCAGATGGGGACTTGATGATATACAACACACACAAGAATGCATCAGCTGCACTCCAGTTTTCTAAAACTCATAACTGGACCGTCAACCCAAGAGAGGTGATTTCTTCTCTTGAATGGCTTATATACAATGCCTACGTTTTCCCACCACCGCAGTTATTATATCCTGCCACTATTGCAAAATCAATCTGCTGATAGTCTTTGAAATCACCATCAACTTGACAACAGAGCCCATTCCCCCCCACCCCTGCTCAAAACCTGTGCCATCTGTGTTGCAATTCCGTTGTTATTGCCAGAAATTTACAAGGTCACCTGCAGAGTCCCAACCTAGGATGAGTTGTTTTTAAATTAATGCTGTCTCCTCTATTCAGACCGCAAAAAGTGGCATCCGACTAGCTTGATGGCACAAGTCAGGATCGAAAAGAAATCTGGGATGTTCTCAAGGCAGAAAGATGAGGACATAAGACTTCAGATACAGAGGGTGTTTGAGTTGGCTTCACATCTCTTACATCTTCTGCCTTAAGTAACAGAAGGCTGGCAGTCCACTGCATTTTCCTTGTTGGACAGCGGCTTAAAGAATGGCCAAGAAAAGCCACATACTGGACTGATCCTTGGATGTGGACCAGGGAGAACTCCAGCCTTACAAAACAAGCAACGGGGTGAATAAGCAAATGTCCACAAAGGCTTTTCTAGAGGATATGAGCAGATGGAAGGACAAGGCAGGTTTCTGTGAAAATGAATACTGCAGTCTACGTAAAGGGCTGAGTAAAGGAGGAGGAGAAAATGGAGAAAATTTGTATGATGCTGATCAAACACAACATCAGTGGAGTTTAATATTTAACTAAGTTTAGCAAAGCTGAAGAAAGGAAAAATATTTTTACAAATTACTTCTTGATATTTTTACTAACATGGAGACTTTCTCTTCCAGATGCCTCCAGGGACAAATTAATCACAGCGACGTGCATCAAGATTTTAAAAGCCAGCAGTGAGCGGGTATTTGTTTTGCATTTTGTTAAAAATGAACTGTTGAATTATAGGAAGGAACTGCATGAATGTAAGATATGTTGCTGTCCTGCACAGGCTTTCCTGGGAGGAATTTAAATTCAAGTCAGTAGGATTTTCTGTTGAATCGGCTGGCACAACTATTCTTATCTGTTTGAAATAAAAACTTCAACACAATGTTTTAATTCTGCTTTACCCAGTCATTCAGAGATATGCTGGCAGTTGACTCGTCCAGTTGTGGTGTCTCTGCTGTCATACAATGCCCATGCTGGCTGTTATGAATGGGGATTTTAGTATAAACCAGGTCGTGATGGTCTATTTTAGGACAGACATGTGGACGGTTACTTCACGTCCTTCTTTATTCCACAACTAGTGTTGTACCGTGACAGTGTTGGTCGCGATCACGTGGTTTTTGTCCCTGTTTCAGTGTTCCCATGGTTGTGATAACTTGTCTTGTGACAAGCATTACCTCACGGTCTTGTACTGTGACAAACACTGAATTTGTCTAGTTTCCTTTCTCCTGGGGAGGGGGGCTTAAGGAATTCTTTTTCGATACTTCACTTCTGAAAAGTCAAAAACAAAAACAAAAACCTGGACACGGTTTTCTGAGAGAAACAAATGTTTTGTTGTATGACAGTTGTTACTACACGGTGTCTTGTCTCGGAACAGAAATCAGGAACAAAGAGTGACAAGGGAAAACCCTACCCCAGCACCAGGTACAGTATTGGCGCACTTAGCACCCATTCCAGGGGCGTGGTTGAGACAAATTTCAGTACTTGCATGATGGACGTGAAGTAACTTTTTTTGTACTTCTCCTAAGCGCAACACTAACAGACGCAAAACTGACGTGAAGTAACCGCCGTGGTTCTCCTTTAGAACACATGGTTACCTCTTATCAGACTAGCCAGGTTTGAAAAACACCCCTGCAATATGCATGCCCCAGACTATTTTCACTGGAAAACCTCTTAAGGACAAGTAGAGGTTAAAACAGTGGCAGAGAAGAAATGCCTCAAATATTTTCCCGAAAAGAGGAAATGCAGTGACATAGCTCCAAAGTACCCTCATCAATAGTTCATAGGATAGGTGTGTCCCCAGCCAAAGCGTCCTTTGAAATGAAATCAACCTCTTGTGTTTCTGTGCTAAAAGGGTTGTCTTGGGGCTTGATATATGGTCTGCCCATCATCTTCTTCCCAGTTGAGTAAATGGACCATTCTTAGTTCATTGTCTTTGGGATTAGCCTGATGAGAAGATTAAGATAATCATGACAACTACATGGCTAACCAGCCTGGTAAAGAAACCCTGTAAAAACACATATGGTAACCATAATTATGGCAGCTGGAGTTCCAATTAGCTATATAGAGGCTCTGACACAAGTTCTACCACTTTGGACCAAGCTTTCTTATCATGTTATCCTGAGGAAGCGCAACTCAACCTGGTGAACGTGCCACCCATAGAGGAATGCTTTGCCATCTTGAGTCCCCCGATGACCTTGGTCTGCTCCTTCTCTGCCCTGCACGCATCTTTTCTCTCCTTGTGCTTTTCAAAGCACAAAGCTTTTATACAGGGACTGTCTTGTTTTATTCTTCTGGGTAGAGCACTTAATCATTTATAAAGCATCTAAATATATTAACAGCACCTTCCTTGACAGGCTAAGTGTAGCTCATTTTTTTTCTCAAGGAGTACAATTTGCCTTATTTTTTTTTTCATCTTAAATTATGTTTATCATGGTACTATTACATCCTCTTTGCCCACGAATCACAACGGGTGCATTGGTCTGGAAAGCTATTTTCCACTCACTGTGCTCTAATTTTCCCCACTGGCCTTATTAAAAGCTAAGCATATATAACAGCAGCAGGCAACGTGCAATTTCTTGTAAAGATGACTGTTTTGTGAGCCTAATGCCCTATAATAACAGAATTTAGATTATTCCAATAAACCTCCATCATTGACTTCAGGTTATCTCAGAAAATAACTATGAAAAATTGTTTATGAGATTGTTGCATTCCCCCCCACCCAGGTGTGACATCATGGCAGCCATTCAGAACGTGGTAAGGACTTGGTTTTGAAGTTGTGAAGCTAGGAATAGGAAAGCATGCTAGCAGCCAAGGGCAAAAAACCTCTCTGCCCTCTGTAGTCTGGGAATTCTGTTCTTTAGGCTCACAAAGATACGAGCAACCTATCCAGGGCTTCTATCCAGCCATTCAGAATGTGGTAAGGACTTGATTTTGAAGTTGTGAAGCTAGGCAAACATGCTAGCAGCCAAGGGCAAAGAACCTCCCTGCCCTCTGTAATCTTTATGCTCACAAAGAAATAAGTAACCTCTCCAGGAGCCCTGTGGCGCAGTGGTTAAATGCCTGTACTTCAGGTAAAACTGTGCTCATGACCTGGGGTTCAATCCCAGGTAGCAGGCTCAAGGTTCACTCATCCTTCCATCCTTCTGAGGTTGGTAAAATGAATACCCAGCTTGCAGGGAGGGACAGTGTGTAGCCTGCATGATGTAATTAAACTGTAAACTGCCCAGAGACTACTTGAAGTGGTATGGGGTGGTATATAAGCAGAACTTTCTACTTTGCGGTATTCCATGCAAGAGACAGCTGTTTTCCTAGTGTCCAATTTTGCACTTTGATACAAATGATCCAAAATCAGTCTCCCAAATTGCCCAGAAGACCAACCTTCAAGCTATTACAGTAAGGAGGATTTTCATACTTCCTTATTTCAGGTACGAAGTTGATCATAACTTACACCTCTACAATAACGCATAATCACGCACTCAAAACCTGATGGTGTCTCCATTTTGAAAATGAAACAAAAGGTGCTTTCCATTAGGTTCAAATGCCATTGGACTATAATTCTTGCTGAAAGCATGAACACCTTTGTTAGACTGGACGGAAGGGCTGGATAAAAGCCATAGCTTGCATAGAGAAAATAGCCATTAAAAAGTTGGCTGAAAATAGTAGGGCCTGATAGCAATATTTATGGTTGCAGTTAATGATAAGTTAACAACACTGAATAGCGAAATTCTGCTCCATTTCCACTCACCCTGGCATCAGTAATTACATTGGGGGGTGGGGGGTGGGGGGGACACACACAGGTATTTGTTAACCTTGAAGCATGATGAAATTTGTTTCCAAACTCATAAATTAGCCTCTAAATTGTGTCTCCCCTTCCTTGTACTTCTCTCTTCGCCACAGATGGGTTGCTACTTTCAGTTTTATAGCACCTACCTCCATCTTTCTATTGCAGCTAGTCTGTGAGTTTCAACTCTCCGATACATTTTGTGCTGGAACAAGATGTCCTATTAATTACTTCCCTTATTAACTGATAGCAGCATTATTCAATTTTGTATTGTGTGTGTGTGTGTGTGTGTGAAATCCATAACTCTAAACAAAGACCACAATCCCCAGACTACACAGGGCTGTGGCATTCTTTGCCAACCAGTGTTTCATTATCTTTCTCTCAACCCCAACGTAATGAGCCTTCAAAATGAGCCCTTCACATTTTATGATGGAGTTTGCCAATTAAAACACACACGGCAAAAGCATGTTCGTTGAAGGGTTTTTTTGGGGAGGGGCACCGTACATGTATTCATTAGTGAAAGGAACATTAAAAGGAGTTGCCTTAGAGGAGTGGATCTCCACCTGCGGGTCCCCAGATGTTCCTGGACTGCAACTCCCAGAGACCCCTTCCAGCACAGTGAATGGTGGAGGCTTCTGGGAGTTGCAGTCCAAGAACATCTGGTGGCCCACAGGTTGAGAACCACTGCCTTAGAGAAATAGTTCTAACATGTTACAGAAAAATGCATGTATTCTAGAAAGAAATTGGTGCAAATTGCATTTTTTAAAAAATACAATGTGGACAAAATCCACAATGTTCGTTGACCAAAGGATGTAATAAATAAGTACGCCTTAACTTGGCACCCAAATGATGCCAGTGTTGGTGCCAATCACGCCAACCAATTTTATTTTGTTGGACTGTCAGATCAGAGGTGCTGACACCTGGATCCCTCCCTAAGAGCCCTATAGAATTTTATAAGCCTCCAGCGAAAAATCAGAAACCTGAGTTCATTACAGCTGTCATTTATTCCAATTAAGGATTTATTCTAGAGTGAAACCAGACAAGCATTTCTGATCATATCCATGTTCATCTGAGTATCAAGGTAGAAGTCTTTCTGCTATTCCATGAATTCCAGGCAACACCAGTTTGTCTAATCTTACAAACTTTATTTATCTTCATTGCTTCTGTGTTCCATAAATGCAAAAAAGACTCAAAAAACAGGAAGTTAAAATGTATTGAGAACATTCTTACAGGCATGGGAAAACTGTAAGGACATATGCTTAAAAATAGACGAAAACAAACGTATGTTGTTGGCAAATATGTAAGTCAAAATTTAATCCCTTGTAAAATATATATTTTAAGATTCAAAAGAACAACAGAAGTGTCCAAATTACATTCTAAAAATACAACAGCCTAAAATTGTTTAAAAAACAAAAGGCAGACAATAGAGAGTACTAATGAACATGACTGTTTGCAGCAAACATTTCAACAGACAGACTAAACTACTTTCAACAGACTAGAAGAAAGGGAGATACAAAGCAGAGAGGCGGTCCTTCTTTGAATTCAGAGGGAGGAACTATGGGCTACTGCTGGATAGATTGACAGTCACCCCAACCAATAAAAGTCTCTTCCAGCCATACCTACTAAAGACAACATGCAAAGTTGCAATAGCATAGCTTCAACGATACTGACATGTGGAGAATAATTTCCACACAATGAAAAATGGACCTGCCATAAGCAAGTGCCATTAAATACAAAGGCTCTGCAAACTGGATGTGTAGCTGAGGCTTAAGTACCCAATGAATTTTGACTGACACCTGACACATTTGACTGAACAACTTTATAAAACAACACCTCCAACCAGTTTATTAAGAACATTGGTAAATACCTTAGCATATGACCCTGGATCTAAACCCAATTATCTCTCCCTGGTACTGCTGAAGGCAAATTAGCCATGATTAACCTAAGTGCTAGTGATTTGAATGCACCGAAGCATTGCTAACTTGCCCTGGGCCTGACCCACTTTTTTTTTTTGAAGTTCAAGATATCAGTAGCTGCTCCATGCAATAAAATCATAACCGGTTTAATACAGTCAACTGATTCAACACAAAAACAGGGATTCACCCGGAAACAAATTTAAAACTTGGCCTGAGGGAAGGCAGTCACGTCTCTCTAGGGATGGCGAAAAAGCAAACACCCCCCCCCCACTGTATTCCCTTAAGGCAGTTACTTCACATCCTTCTTTGTTCCACAACTAGTTTTGTACCATGACAGTGTTGGTCGCAATCATGTGGTTTTGCCCCTGTTTCAGTGTTCCCATGGCCATGATAACTTGTCTCATGACAAGTGTTACCTCACGGTCTTGTACCGTGACAAACACTAAAGTTGTCTAGCTTCCGTTTTCCTTTTTTTTGGGGGGGGGGGTGTTAATTTTTTTATATTTCTCTTCTGAAAAGTCAAACAAACAAACAAACAAACAAAAAACCCTGGACACAGTTTTCTGAGATAAACAAACGTTTTGTTGAGTGACAGTCATTACTATATGGTGTCTTGTCTCAGAACATAAAGCAGAAACAAAGAGTGACAAGGGAAAACCCTACCCCCAGCATCAGGTACAGTATTGTCGCACTTAGCACCTGTTCGGGGGTCATGGTCGAGACAAATTTCAGTAGTTGTGCGACTGACGTGAAGTCACATTTTTTGTACCACTCCTAAGTGCAACACTAACAGAGACAAAATGGATGTGAAGTAACTACCTGAGAGTCACAAGTAGAGATGGGGTCAAATTAATAATAATAACAATAAAATGAATTGCGAAATTCAACAAATATCTCTGATTTGTTCAATATTCATCATTTCAGGCTTGAGCCCTCTCCCTATCTGAGCCACAAGCAAACAAGAGAGGGATCCCCATAGTGTGGAGGACAGAACAGAAGAAAATATGACACCAATCTGTACAATTCATCCATATGTTGGGGTACAAATGCAGATGCCAATTTGGAAATGATGAGTATAATTTGAGGGGAGAATCAATGCATCTCATTATAGAGGTGCATCATGGGTACAAGCATTGTCAGCACCACTTCTTTCACCACTTCACCCTCTCCTCCTGCCCTTCCCTTCCCTTTGGCTGCCTCCCCAGCATCCTTTGGTGAGGGTCACAAACCTTCATCTAGGTTTATGGTATCCTTTATTAAACGAAAGAGGACTTGAGAGTGTGAGTTGGGGGGGAACTGGATCCATATCACAACCCTAGTCCAAGTTATTGGAAACCAAAACCAAAATCCAAGTCAAGTCCTATGTATTTAGTCTACTTCTCTATGGGGTTGAAACTTGGACCCTTACAGATGCATTATGCTGGAAGCTGGAAGCATTTGAAATGTGGCCGTACAGATGAATTCTGAAGATACCTTGGACAGCCAGAGTCACTAATGGGGCTGTATCACAGTGCATGAATAAAAGCTAGAAATTCTCAATACCATTAAGAGAAGAAAATTCCAATATTTCAGTCAGATAATGCATAATAACAAATACCATCAACTGCAGGTCATTCTTCAAGGAAATATAGATGGAAAGCATGGCCTGGGGTGTAGAAGAACATCCTGGCTTAAGAATTTAAGCCAATGGTTCGCAAGGAGCACAACTTCTCTATTTAGAATAGCTTTAGATGCAAAACAGATCGTGCTACTGATTGCCAATTTTCTATGAGGACATGGCACTTGAAGAAGAAGAGTCAAGTGTGCGTTGAGTTGCTGGTATGAGTCACATGATTCAAGTTCCCATCCCTCCAACCATCCTCCCCAGTAAGTCATGACAGAGTCAGTAGGACGAAAATCCTACCGAGTCAGTAGTATGAAATCTACAGAACCCTCTCTTTTACCCGAGTATCTATGGAGGGCATCAGCAAAAAAGGGAGATATTTACGAAAGTCTGAAAAGAGTCCAAGTTTGAGACTCATTGGAGTGCCATCTGTCCAAATGCGAAATAATTCCCTCCTTTACTCTGTTTGTTATGGAGATCTTATCCGAATAAGTAGAAGGCAATGAGTCAAGTGGAAAAGCAATTAAAAATTGAGCCAGGGAGATGGAGGTGCTCTTCCACTTCTCTGAAGCAATTAGAAATCAGGTGAGACTTGCCGTTTTCCAGCCTGGCTCCTCTTCACTAAATCTTGTAAAAGGTTAGACCAAGCGGAGGCGCAGGGCACAGCATTCTTTGATGCTCGCTGCTCCCGAGGAGACTGCCAGGTTGTGTTAAGAGGCTTCGGATGCCCTCCTTGGCCAAGTCTGTGAAGAGTTTCTCCTATGCCAGTCAAATTTAAAGCATTATGGACCCAAAGGGAGTAGAAGGGAATCTGATGAACAACATACACATCACCTGGTCCCTGTATTACCCAAAATGGGGACAAGGATTTAATTTGTGTTGAAGATGTAGAGGGTACTTTTAATTTTCCACTTGTATGCTAAATTAGCACGTGCCATTTTAATACAAATTGGTGTCTTTTTATTTTAAAGGATGGCTTTTCTCTCGTTTGGCGACACAAAACAAATCCTTCCATTGATTTAAAACAGGTACAATGGACCCTTGTATAACAAACAGTTTGTATAACATAAAATTTGTACAACATAAAATCTTCCGGAGATAGGGGAAATTTGCTTAACATAATTGCCTATGGGCCAAATCCATAC
>JAHTLZ010000288.1:3353989-3369932 GCA_023846285.1 Phrynocephalus versicolor
TAGACCCTGCTGGGCAAATCCTTCTGGGAAACACACAGAGAAAGGGTATCATGAGCTTATGTTTTAGAATGACCTGGTGATTCTCCTTTTCGCCCCCGCGCCCACCCCACAACCTCCAGCATGGAGTGCAAAGGAATAATGATAAAGAAAATAATCTCATAAAAATGGAGTCCGGGCCTCTGATTTTTTTTCCATTTGCATATTGATAAAGATAATCAAATGTGTTGCATGCTTTGAAAGCAACAGAAATCCAATTAACTGTGAATTTAAATTTTGTACCTCAGCCGGCAAGGCATACAAACATGGCACAAACGACTGCACGCACATGCACACCCAAATCGGCTGATTTTTGCTTAATAAGCCTCGGAGCAGTATTCCTCTTTTCTTATTTAAGACCCTAAGTATCAGCTCAGGCTCCTTGCTGTTCCTTGGATGTATAGCTTTTTGTACTTAAGCACAAAATAACCCCCTCCTACCAGTGGGTCATGCGCACCTTAGGTAAGCAAAGGTCAAACCCACAATGTGGTTCTTTGGCATCAGAACTGAGTTCCTGGCCTTTTCCCTTTCTTATTTCTTTTTTAAAATCATGTATGGTGTCTCACCCCATTCTTTTCTGTGAAAATAACATCATTTGGGAATGTTTTTTTCTTCTGGTAGTTGGCTTTTTGGTTGATCTCTTCTGATTCATCCAACCATAGACCTCAAGCTAGAATCTGTCGGAGACTGGTCGTTCAACTGTATTGCAAATTAAAAAGCTCCATATCTTCCTGTACTTAGCAAGCAGGTCAGGTTGCAGTGTTTGTTTAAAACATTCAGGGTCACAAGATGAACATATGAAGCTCTTTTATTCTGGGGGCTACTGTATGAGAGGGAAAAGTCCCCCTATCCCAAGATGGACCTCTCCCCTTCATTAGACCAATGGTTTCCAAAGGTTGCCTCTTCTAGTTCCCAGACACTCGACCCAGTAAAGTCAATGGTAAAAGGTACTGTATAGAGATGGGCACGACTCAAAAAAATAATTTTTTGTTTTTCGTTTGTCATTTTGGGGTCCGTTTCGGTTTGTTTTCGTTTTCCGGGTTTTTTTCCGCGCATTTTTCATTTTTGTTTTCGTTTTCATTATGAAACAAAAAAACAAAACGAAAATGAAAATTTTCATTTTTGTTAGCATGCTTTTCGTTGGGAGGTGTCTGCCATAACGAAAACAAAAAACAGGGCAAAAATTTTCGTTTCATTTTCGTTTTCGTTTTGTTTTCTGGAAAATTTTCGTTTTTGTTTTCGTTGCGTAACAGAAACTAAAAACAAAAACGAAAACAAAAATTTTGCTGAGTCGTGCCCATCTCTAGTACTGTATGTTGAAGATTTGAAAGGCCTGTAATTCAGAACCACTGGTCTACGGCAGGCCAGCTGGAGATGTTATCATTGACAGAACCAAAAGCCAGCATGGCCAAGAGTTGAAGGCGGCAACAGTGGTAGTTCAACACTGCTCCCATGGCTGCTAGCGAATATATTCACTAGAGATGCCAACAAGGGTAAGCCTGAGGCCTTTGGCATCCTGAACAGTGGCTCTCTATTAGCAGAAAGCCTGTCTCCCAACTGGTCACAACATACACAGTTCAAAATCCTGTTGTTTGTGTAGTAACGTGGGGTTAGTGATTTCAGCAAGTGATTTCAGCTCTCTGACATAGCAGGCTGGAGACAGCTTCTATTGTAACAACTCTTTATTCAGGGAGAGAACAAGACTGAGGGACTGGGGAGAGGGAGCTACATTTATAGGAATGAGGACTGGCTAGGAAAAGATACATTTTGGAGGGAACAATTACAAGCAATCACAAAGCTGCCTTTTGGCGGGAACCAATAGGATTGAGGATCTAAATGCAGCAACTTGAATCAACCAATAGGCCTGGTCCCTTTGGAACAGGAAGGCAGTTACTTCAACATAACCAATTACAGATAATAGGAATACAGATCAATACACAACAGTTTATTTATTTATTTATTTATTCATTCATTCTTATATTTCTATACTGCAACCAATTTTCCCCATAGCACATCTGGGCTACTTTTTGGTAATGTATAGGTGGTGACCCTAACAATTTTCCTTTTCCACCATGAATCCATTTGGTGCATGAAAAGCTGAAGTGCCACCTTGACCCACCCAGCTTTCATACGTCTGCATGCAAACCGGTCCCATGTTCCTAGGCAAAGATTCTTGTCGTTCTGACTCAAGGGGCCCAGACTCGAAGCAGCAGTCGGGGACGGTGGGTTCTCTCTGGCAATAATGCATGAGTGTGGATTGATTGCCAGCCAAGAGGGAATGCAGGAAGCATCACTCAAAGGGAAAACGACGTGTCCTATCATTAAGGTACAGGCACTGTTTGCTTGCAGTGACGGGGAAACGGTGGCACATCATTCCGCTTCCTCTTTTTCAGATGAGGAGTGGGGGTGATGGTGGCAGAAAAGAGAGGCCGTGTTCTCCCACCTTCTCTTCTCTTCTCACATCCACACACATCCACCCACATCTTCAATTTTATATCAGTAGACGACTTAGATGTTTCCATGATTAGCAATGGGATTTTTACTCTGCAAGTGCGAATCAAGGTGTGTCGATCTGAGCGTCACGACAAATTGCAGTTAGCGCTCAAGGCGCGGCCGAGAAGAAGAAGGTCATGAATGAACAAGGGTCAAAAATGGGTTCTGGACTTCACGTGGTTAAGGATTTTCTTACAGTGTCTCAAAGTTTTGTATTTTAACCAATATGATCTACCCCAGAATGTATAACTATGAAATGTCCTATTATATTCTGATTAGTTTGGGTTTTCTCCATTGCTCTGTCTTCCTCTGCTTTTTGTCATGCCTTGTGTATGAAGCAAGTAGAGGCAAGCTATCTCATGGCCTTGAAAGGGAATGCTATTAGCAGGGTGTGGACAATACACGCCCTAAGGAAATAAGTCCTTATAAACTGGCTCGTATTTTCTCAAGGAACTGCTTTCAGTCTGTTGCCCCTGCCCTGCTGGACCCTACCAAGTTGGTGAGGATGTTAGCTTGCCCTTAAACCAAGACCCTAGAGCAGTGGTGGTAAACCTTTGGCACTCCAGATGTTTTGGACTGCAACTCCCAGAATCCCAAGCCTAGATTGCCAATGACAAAGGACAGTGGGAGTTGTGGTCCAAAACATCTGGAGTGCCAAAGGTTTGCCACCACTGCCCTAGAGTGTGTTGGCTTGTGTTCAATAAAATTGTTTTGCACCATGCTAGTCACCTTCTTGATCCATAGCTGTCAAGTTTTCTCTGGCCCCAGTTGGGACACAAAACACATGTGCAAAACACATGTTCAAAACACACACAAACACTTTCCCTCCTGATCACAAAAACCCCACAACCGAAGTGCCCCCTTCCCCTCCCAGTTGCAAAAAAACCCAAAAACCCTACAAAGCACCCCTCCCCCTCCCATTCCCCTCCCCCTCCGGTGCAGGACTCCTGATCACAAAACAACAACACAAAGTTTTGGATTTGAAAATAAGGGATCCCCACCCCTACCAGCTATTGAGGATGCGCCTATGCAGTAACTCCTAACCCATGCCATTCAGAGGATTTTTTTTAAAAAAAATAATAAATCATAAAATCTGGGAGAGTTACAAGAAAATGCTATTACGGGATGATAGCAGGAAAGAGGCCTAAAAACATAATTTCCCGGCTAATACAGGGGACTTGACAGGTATGTCTTGGTCTTCCACCAGGGATCGAAACCCTGAGAAGTGGTTAACCATGTTCCTCCACCATGGTCCGGAGGTTTGTCTGGGTAGAGCCCAAATCACAGCCACCAAATTGCATGCCCTGCGTTAATACTGCCTGGAACCAAAACCACTTTTAAAAGGGAGTTTATGGTAATCTTTCGGCTGTTTTATGGCTTTACAGAGAAAAGATTCACATCAACACTTGGAATGCAATAGCTCACAGCCAGCACTCCAGAGAAGCTTAGACAGGAATTGCTAAGAGCACTTCAGTACAACTTATATACGTGCAGTCTTGTTCCAATTTTTTTGAAAAAAAAATCAATTCCATTAAGTCAGAAGCTGTCATAAAAACTATCACAAACCAAATATGATAGATATTAAAGGACAATTCCTTCCCTCAGCTTGCCACTTAAGAGACAGCTTATCCCATTCAAACACAAACCAATTACTATGTTTTATGGTCATCAGCAAAATTAACGATCACTGCAGGAGCGGTCTTTCTTTTCAGACCGAAACATAAACAGGGAATTAGCAGCACACCCTTCAACTAGGAGTGTGACGAACATTTGCTCAGTTTCTTGTTTGTTTCGATTTAAGTTGCTCCGACACAAGGAGACACCACAACACGGGATTAAAAAAAGGGGGGGGAAGCCCTGTGAGACTTCTCACTTGTAGCACAACAGTGAGAGAAGGACATCTTGCATGGCCACCATCAAAGTCTCCATAATCTACGCAAAGTGTCCCTGTGTAAAATGGGTGTCCTTTCTCTTTGAGAATTAACACATAGCCATAAGCAAGGACCATGTGGAACACTGTCAAACCTCAGGCGATGTGCCTGTCTCAATGTAAGCAGGAAGTGTTTAAAACCGGCATGACTGTTTCCACATGTCCTCGTTCCGTGATGAGATGTGAAATTCCATGCCTTTGTTCTCCATTTTTTTTCTGGCCCGACCTTCCATTTTTTGATGTTTCGATTCTCCGAAGCCTTGCCTTCAATGCATTACAGAGCTAAGTTTGAGGCATTTGTCTTTTAATCTCTCTGCACTGCATTGCTGACTCCATAGGGAATGTACTGGCAAATGGCACTTCGCACTCCTGCCACTAGATGGAGAATGGCACATTGCGTGATGAGCCTTACCTCACAGGCACTCATCTCAGAACAAGAAGCAAGATGAGGAGATTCCCAAGGCCAGGGAGGGGAATCTCTCATCCCTCTTAGATCACAGTTCAGGGAGCGTGGTCGGGATGAACTCCCCTCAACTCACAATGGATGTGCAGTTAGATTTCTTCGTACTCGTCCCCAGCGGGACCGCAAACAGCGATGAGATGGATGTGAAGTATCAGCCAGGCTTAGCTAGGACTCTAAACCTTCCATTTAAGGCCTTTCTCCCTGCTAAGCACCATTTAAGGCCTGAACGGTTGGTAGGACTCTCAGAGCGGAGAATTATGGCACCTGCAGTTCCGAAAAATCCACCTCCTAGCTCCCGTTGTGATGCCGCAAGCGCAGAAGAACTGGGTGATTGTTCAGTAAGACACTTTTAATTCCCACATATCCAGGTAGCTCTTATAGCTTTGAGTTATTGGTTCAGAACCCCATTTAAATGATGTGAGAACTCCAGCTGAACCAACAGGAAACACTCCTCAGGTGCAGAGGGGGGAAAAAGGAGGCTCTCTCATTCCACACAATGAGAACAATCCCAACTTTCAACATTAAACTGCTGCATCTTGTAGCTGATTCCACAGCTGAACTACCCCAAGGGTTGAAGACGGACTTCCTTTTGTCGGTGTTGAATCAAATAACGGTGAATTTCACTGGATGAGGTACAGAGTTTTCTTCTTATCCACATTCCCTCATGATGCTCAATCACATAATAAAATAAAATAATCTTATGCATCCTATCATGCCTCCTGACTGCCTTTTCCCCCTATGCTAAAACATACTGTAAAAATCAAAATAAAAAAATTAAAATATGGCACCCCATTTTTGAACCATTATATCAAATCCCAATATTTATTTATTTATTTATTTATTTATTTTAATATCTATATACCGCCCATCTTCCAGAAGAACTCTGGGTGGTTTACAACCAAAAACAAGCATAAAAACCAAGAAGAAAGCAATAACAATAATAATAGACATATAAGACATAATGGGGGGGAAACCAACCCCTTGGAGGATTTTGTTGTTCTAGAAGTTTGTTCATGGCACGGCTCCATTTCTTCATCCATCTCTTCCCACCTACTCACCAACCAAAACAAAACAAAAAAGTCATTTCAGGTCAATGAATTTTTCAGTTCGCTCCCTGCAGGTTCTGCATAGATCTTGGCAAAATTGCCCATTAGGCTGATGGGTCTATAATTAGGCTTCTAATTGGCTGAGTGTCCCTGTTGCCTTTTTAAAAAAAATGAACAAGAATACTCATCTCAATTTTCCATCCACTTGGGAAGTAATGGCTGCTGGTTTAAGCGAACAGAGAGATTCGTTGAAAGTTGGTCTCTAATTAATTCACCAGCCCAATCAAAGCGCCATCTGAACAGGCATTCCAGCTTCCTCCGTGGACAGCCATGGCCCTAAGTAGCTTCAAAGAGGAATTTCAGTTCCACTATACACAGGAGTATGCCACCTCTGTGTCATTCCTTCTCTGCCACCAGGATATGTCCCACTAGTGGGATACAAAAGCCATCCAGATGAGACATAAGGGTCTTCACAATTATGGAGAATTCACTCTCCCTTTCTGTGACTTTTGCAAGCTGGGCATGCCCTCTCCTACAGATCTCATCTGGCCCAAATTATCCATTCTGTTATAACCATTTTTTCCAATGACCTCAACAACCAAAATTATATTCAACAATCATGTTGCAGGGGAGTGGTATCAGGAGACAGATATCTAGTCTCGTGCGCTCCCAGGCACATCTGGTAGGGCCACTGTGAGATACAGGAAGCTGGACTAGATGGGCCTTTGGCCTGATCCAGCAGGGGTCTTCTTATGTTCTTATGTTGCCACTTTTTAATCCTAAAAGACTACTATTTTCAAAGTGGTAGCCGTGTTAATCTGAACAGGAATATCAGACAACAACTGATACAAACAAATCAAACACCCCTGCGGCACCATCGAGATGAACTGCCATAAATGTGAGCTTTTGTGGATCAAGTCCACTTCCTCAGACAGAACAGCATGGCCCTTAGGATTGTTGTTGTTCATATGGACAACTGGTAAGTCCAATGGGGTTGTCATGCTTTTAAAAATGTACTATAAATGATGCATATCTTGAGAGCGCTCCTATGAACATATATGAGCTTCTCAGCAGCTGTTTTGGTTGTATTGTGTGTCTCTGTCCTGGTGTGACCCAGGTTGACAGAATAACTTAGTGGGATGGGAGACAGGAAAGGTTGACAACTGTTGTCCTTGGGAATAAGTAGAGGCATCATGACTCGTAGCCATTAATAATCTCATGTGTGTGAATGTGTCTTTGTCATGAGAGAACAGAACCCAACTGAGTAGCAAACAAGCAAAGGTACACAATGTTGGACTAGATCCACTTTTGGCCTAATCCAGCAGGGTTCTTCCTGCATTCTTCCTCATTCACAGAGAAAGTATCTTTAAACTTTCCATTTAGAATGCTTTCATTCTCCAGCACACACTCATGGATATTCTATCATCATATCATGATGCATTTTACTTTCATCTCAGCCAAAGGGTGTGGAGACGCCTTCAGTGCTACAGTGGGAAGCACAAAACCCATTCCACGTGGCAATCCAGGTGGAAAGTTACGCAACTCCACCGTTGCAAGAGGAGCACACAGGAGGTACCACATAATAGCAGCATCAGCCGTGCGAAGGCCAGATTCTTATTAATAATCATCACCATCTATTATATATACTGCACCATTTGCTATGCAAGGTGCCACATCAAAATTAAACAGAACCAGACCCTTTTCACAGGCTCCTAATGCAAAATCAGACATATCAAATAAGGACAAAAAGTGCATGGGAGGAAAAACTCTGAAATAAAATTCGGGGACTGAAGAAGAGTAGGAAAATATCTGGCAACTTTTTAATGCAGAAAGTCAGTAATATAAGGAGTCGGCAACTTATTAATGAGAAAAAGGGACCTCCAACAATAAATGATGAACTGTCTCACTTTCAGAGCTTTAATAATGGGAGAATTGTTTCAGTTAGTATGAAAGCAATGTGTAGTCTTAACCAAAAAAGTTGTTGTGAAAAATGGCATACATTAAGGCTGCGACTTAGATGGGGGAATCTGGAGGCATCTGGGTCATGTTTAAAAGACTTCCCTTTGATGAGATCTATGTTATCTCCTTCCATTCACATTGAAGACATTTTTTACTCCCATTAGAAGAATCCAAACAGCACTTAAGGCTGCTCCAACTTCTCCCTGTTTCAGTTATTGTTGGCTCTTCCCTTGTCCCTTTCCCTACCTTTTGTTATGGCTGTCATTCTGTGGGCCACAGCCACTTTCCTTTTGTTGTTGTTGTTTTTATTTAGTAAGTGGAATAGCGCTAGAGCAATACAACCTAGCATGAGTACTCATAATATCTAACATGGTGCAGCATCAGTTAGGATATTTTTTTAATTGTGAGAAGATAATAGAGAAGATTTTGACATTGTCCTTCCTACCGTCATAACCTACTTCACACATCACATGGTTGTCATCTAAGAAAATGCTGCCAACCGCATTATTTGAGAGTAAATTGAACAGTCACACAGATTGCAGAATGGGATAGTCAAAGAGCCTCATGGCACAGTGGTTAAACTACTGCACTCCAGCCAAAACTCTGCTCATATCCTTGGGTTCAATCCAGCTCAAGGTGGCCAGCTCAAGGTTCAATCAGCCTTCTATCCTTCCAAAGTCAGTAAAATGAGTACCTGGCTTGCTGTGCAGGCATGGGGGCAATGTGTAGTCTGCACAATTACTGGTAAACTCCCCAGAGAGTGCTTAACTGCTATAGGGCTGCATATAAGCAGAATGCTTATTGCAAGGATGGTAGTCACAAACATTTGAGGAATGGTGAGCAAAAAGCCAAATGAAACAGATGAAAAAATTGCCAAGGAGCAATACTGGGGTCGATTCTTCCATTCCTTTACCCAAAGCAAGCAAGCAAGCAAGGAAGGAAGGAAGGCAAAGGTGTTAGCTGAGGTGCCCCCTCTCTCTCACCCCCGGTGCGCTCTTACCCCCTCTAGTTATGTCTTGGTTTGATGATGGAGGGCTACACCCCAAAGTTTGTCCCGTCAGTGATGTTGCGAATTGGTGTTACAGTCCTTAGCTAGAAAAAGACACTCCATCAGGAGCTGAGGGCACCTGCTACTTTCATTTTGGCTCTGTTTGCTTCACCAGCAGGAAGGCAAATTTATTTCCCTTTCCCGCACACAGAAATTTAGCAAGACCGTTGAGGGCCTTCAAAGGCTTTGCATATATTCATTCAAAGAGCTGCAAAGTCCCGACCCCTTGGGTGGCAAACACCCACATCGGCAGGACCAGCTGGATGACTCATAGAGCGGAAGGGATGGGAAATATGACCCAAGTCAGCAGATTTGCTTAAATTTCCATACCTCTCAGCTTTTCCTCGGTGTGGGCTGTAGGGTTACCCAACCTAGAGGTCTGCCTCTGCCTTTTAAAGTTCGTTTTTAATCTCAAGGAAAGACGGTGCTTTTCAGTAAGCTTGTAATCTCCCTCAACAGGCATCTGGAATACCAGTGTAAGGGGTAACACTTCTCACTCAACTGCTGACTACCCGCTGCCTCTCTGAACCAGTTCCCATGGCAACAGGGCCCTGGCAGTCTGGAAACAGGGTAAAACAGATTTCTAAACTCATCCCCAGTTTGAAAGTTTGCTAAGCAGAACACTTTGTTTTACCTTCCAGCCACTGTTTGCATACAGTGGACCCTTGTATAACAAACGGTTTGTATAACATAAAATCTGTACAACATAAAAAATTCCAGAGATAGGGAAAATTTGCTTAACAGAATTGCCTATGGGGCAAATCCGTACAACATAAAAATATTTGTGATTAGGGATTACTCCATTTTCAATGCATTCCTATGGGAAATTTGTATAAAGGAAAATTTGCTTAACAGAATTTCATTTGGGACGAATTAATTCCTTTATACAAGGTACCAGTGTATCTGATTTTGCCACCTCTTTGGCTTTGAATGTTTCCACCTCTTTGATCTATGATGAGTCTATTTTACATGTGTAGAAGGAAGGGAGCAACCAATTATATGTGTTTATATGTGTAATTTATTTTTTACTAGTTATAGCATTTGTTTTATTTATTTATTTTATATAGCTTGTATGTCACCCACTACCCAAAGGTCTGGGTGGCTCACAATCAAAATAAATAATTCAGACAAATAAAACATCAAAATTGCAATAAAATTAAAACAATAAAACATTTAAATACAATAAATACAATATATTAAAATACTACACTAAAATCGACATCAGGAGCCACAATAATTTTGAAATGTTGTAGACTGCCCAGAGTAGCACTTAGCTAGATAGGTGATATAAAAGTCCAGTCAATCAATCAATCAATCAATATCACACTTAACAGCACACATCTCCACACTCGGTGTTTGAAACTCCATTCTCCAAATATGTATCCACAGGTACACAAAATGGCACCATAAAAGGATATGTTGAAGAGTATGCATGCAGTGACAGTGGGGCCATGGTAATTTGTGCATTCTCCTGGCATCAGTGACCACAGATTATCTGCCTTGTGGGAAAACAAGGGAGAAGCAAATGAGAAATAATAGGGCTTGTGAACATTCTGAATAGCAATGTTCCACACTGCAAAACACAGTATTTTCTACCAGGATCACCTGCAAGCTCAGAGCCTCGTGGCACAGTGGTTTAACTGCAGTCCTGCAGTCCAGTCACTGATCACCACCTGAGTTCAATTCCAGTGGGCCCCCAGATGTTCCTGGACTTCAACTCCCCGTGGAGTCTGCCCGCCACTGGAAGCAAATAGGAGGTAGCACTGATTGGCCTGTTCAGGATTGATACAGCACTGAATGTGCACACAGTTTAGTGCAGTGATTCTCAACCTGTGGGTCCCCAGATGTTCCTGGACTGCAACTCCCAGAAACTCCTTCCAGCACAGCAAGTGTTGGAGGCTTCTGGGAGTTGCAGTCCAGGAACATATGGGGATCCACAGGTTGAGAACCACTGGTTTACTGGGAACATTGTTTTCAGCCCAACCTTTCTCATGATGCGCTCAAAGCCTGGGGCGCTGGTGGTGCAACAACCGAGTTGGATAAATAAAGGAGAAAATCACCTTAATCACTTGCATGATTTCTTGGACCAGAGAGGCCATAATTCCCCATTCTGGGATGTGTACCTGACTTACGCACACCTTATAGACATCTAAATGTGACTCAGGCCTGAACTGGGAGGCTTTGAGTCTTAGCTCGGTCTACATCCACCCAAGCTTCCTGCCCCAGCTCCAGTGCTAGCTGGGAGTTTCTGAAGCTAGGCTTAGCTAAGTCCCTCTTCAAGGCTTAGGCCTTTCTTCCAGATGAGCCCAATTTAGGTTTCTGTCTGTCAGGCACAACTTCCAGAATGGGCTAATTGTGAAAGTCCAAGTCCAAGAAATCTGGAAATGCCATCCCTCTCAGGGAAGCCACATACAAGTGTGCGGTCATGACAAGGAAAACCAATAAAAGAGCCTCTATGCTCTTTTTGGAGCATGGTTCCAAAAGGTTCCACTCAAAGGATGCATCAAGGCAGTTCTAGTCTTAGACCAACTTTTTCTTTAGTGAGGTAGAGCTATCAGTCTAATTCAGTGGCCCGGAGACCTTCAAAGCTGAGTTTTCATCACTAATGTCAACATCTATCCACAGTATGACACTGGATAACAGCCACCCAATATTTATCCAGGGTCTTTAAGTCTTGGCATCTATTCATGTATATGGATACAATTATGATTATTAATTACATTTCTGCCTTGACTTTCCTGGCTGCATATTGAATCACAGCAAAAGCACCAAGTTTTTTTTTAAATCAATCAATCGCCCAATCAAATTACACGTCCCCATCAAAATCACCAACATCGGTTAAGTCTACAAAGAGTTCAAAGCATCACAGTATCATAATCCAGTTTAAGGCAGCATGTCTGCACACCTTCCCTCAATGCTGTAAGAGCGGAAAGTGGTCACAACTCTGAGGGGAAAGAAATCAGTCTGGATGTCATGCAGGAGAAAGCCATCTCAAATAGGCCTGTCAAGTACGTGTCTACAGTTGTCCATGTTCTCAGTAGGGTCACTCTTGAAGACTTATGGACATCTAGGCAGGATCATAAAGAAACAAGAGGTCCCTTAGGTAGTCAAGTTCCAAACTCTTTAAGGTGTTTAAAGTATGACAACCAGTGTGATGGAGCTGTGAGAGTTAAATTCTCCAACATGGCATCATCTGTATGCTTTAACAGACTAAAATTCCCATCAGCTACCAAGGAGCATGGGCAATGGCTCAAGGTGAAGACTTCTGTAACCCAAACATCCAAAAGTCATCAAGTTAGGAAAAGCTACAGGAGACTGTCAAGTTCTAAACACTTCTTAGCTTATTAGGTTGGGTTTATCTAGTCATCATCTCTCAGCCTGGGTACTTCATGCAGTACCTGGTCTGTATGGTAGCCATCTTATTTGAAGCTAAACAAGTCTGGAACTTGTCAATACTTGGATGAAAAAACACCTGGGATTCATGTACATCCACTTTGACCTCCACAATGGAAGGACAGAAGGATAAGAGACTTATTAATGAATGAATAATACTGCAAAGTTGAGGTCAAGGAGAATGGGGACTTAATGAAGAAGCAGATACAGTAGGGGTGGATCAAAGGGGACTCCAGAGGTCACCGGATTGTAGATCTCAATATCCACTGTGAGCAAAGCCAAACCACAAGAGCTGACAGGAAGCTGAGTCCCACATTGGGTAGGCCGCTTGTCCAAGGTACAACCACATACGTTCCTTAGGACTAGAAAGAGGAAACGAGAGACATGAAAAAGATCGCCATGGAATAATATTCTATCGTAGGCTGGGCTGGTTCTCGGCCAATCAGATTGTAGAAATAGATGGGGCAGCAGGAAGTAAAGAGCAAACCTGAAGTCCAAGACTGACTTGACCTTTGAAGGTCATGCGCCTCATGTACAGATCCCGTACCATAATTGGAGCAGCGACAAGTAACGTAAATAGCACTGCTAGAGAGAAACACTGACACCGTTACCACAGAGACACCCCCACTGTTGTATAATTACTAGGCCATATCTCGCTACTGCTGTCAGTGTTTTAAATAGAAAAGTAAGTGAGCCAACACCCACTGATATTCTTCTGTTCCTAGATGGAGGAAAGCACATGAAGAACCAGATCCAAATGAGAAGTGGTGTTTTTCTCACTTTCTATGTTCACGTGTGGTGTTTTTCCCCCCAAACACCAATGTTAGGGTAAGCAGGACTGATGGAGGGCTGTAATATTTTCCCCTCTACCACCCTCTAAGTGTGATATTGTTGGTGTTGCTCTTTGCGACAGAATAAAACCTTCCGTCAACGACAGCGCCATCAAGGTACAAGGTGACAACCAGCCGCAGAAGAGGAACTACGAGCAGTACGCAAGCAACGACGAAGCACCAAGAGCATTTTAAAAACACCACTTGCTAAGAAGAACCATCCAACTCTAGTGGGTGACTCTTCCTGGGCCACTACCCAGAACTAGATTGCAGAGGTCTGATGAGGAAATTAATCTTCATTATGCACCTCCCTGCAGTCAACAAGGGGGGGGGGGAGTAGATCTATTATAGACTACCAAAACATTTTATCCTTGTTTTCCGCTTGAGGACAGACATTTGACTTCAATTAATATCCATTTTGAAAAGGAATCTGCCACCCTCCACTCACACACATATTTGCCCCCAAAAGGCTTTAAAACCCCAGGTTGGACCCGTTGTATCACCGTTATTCAAAAGAAAACAAAAAACTAAAACAAAAAACAAAAAAAGCCTGGAAAAGAAACGCAGATTGCATCTGTCAACATTTGCATATCTCAGCAACCATTTTTAATAATTATAATAATTACTAGCTATTTCGCGAGACACGTGCAACTCGGTGGTGGAAGGGAGCAAAAGCTCTGTGGAGAACAAAGGAAGAGAAGTCAAAAAGTCAGTGTTGCAAATAAATTAACAGGGGGCATGGCAGCTAAAAGAGCCCCTCCCCTGGCATCGCGTCTTGCTTCTGAGTTGATTAGGGTGGTAAAATTCACCATCTTCTCCCTCCGAAGTGTTCACACATTCATTCGGCAACAGATAACAAGACCTCTCTTACAGGGTCTCACAAGATTTTCCAGCACTTTTGCTCTACAGCTTACCAAAATTGTCAATATTTTATTTCTAGGTGAGGAAAGGGTAGGAGTGGGGTCTGTAATTAAGAGGCATATGACTTGATGTCAAACCAGGTATTTCTCAGGCACCTCCATGTTATTCATCAGAAGTCCACTTTTAAAGACTTAAACCAACATGCCTTTACTAAAAGGTATCAATATGAGTATTCCAAACCACCATAGAGCTTAAAATCTTATCCCATTCTTCCTGAGAGTAAGCCCATTTCAATCCATACTTACTTCTGAGTAAACATGCATAGTTCTGCACTGCCCTTCATGAGGTGGGTGTCTCATTGCATGCAACAGAAGACTCGGTAAACAGATGATGGCCAACTTTTTCTGCTTCAAACCAACAGTACTGCAGGAGATGTCCTAACAGCCAAATTACCGAACAAATCTGTTTTCAGATCTACAGTATGTATCACAGAGGGTTGTGCAGCAGGAAACAGTTGCTGTTTCTGTTATGCACCGGGCACCCGAAAAACATTTCCAATATTTGGAAATGCGGTCTCGATATTGTTTGCATGCAAATCCCACCCAAACCAAAGAGGCTGTGTTCTGAATGGCAAACTGGGTGTGGAAGACTAAGCACAGAACTGTACCTCGCTCACCAGAGACAGAACACGCTTTCTCCATGAGAAAACCAAGAGCGCAAAACTGAGCAGCAAATAAAAGGCAGAGCAGGTGGGGAAGGCAACGGAAAGCAGCTTGGAGCTTATATGCATTTCTTCTCATGTAGTACCTCTCACAATCTCTGCACGTTAATATTTAGGGTGCCTATGGTGTTCTGTTTTCAAATATTGGAGATGGGGACAACCCACATGCCAATCGCTGGTGTGCTGCATTGCTTTGGGTTTTTGTCACCAACAGAACAAACAGCCAGCAGAAAGAGGGCATAAAAAGGAAATTCGGAATTGTTCCGACAGACACCGAGAGACACCGACATCTTCCGTGTATCTCCACAGCCGTGCAGTGAGCAGAGCCGATTTTGAAACTGTAATCTGTCGTGACAATTTGAGTAGCAGAGAAGGGTTTCATCCAGCCTAGAGAGATTTCTCTCTGGGCCACTCTTGCTGTAAATATAATTTGAAGACAACCAGAGACCAGAGAGGTGGCTACATAAATCCACCTCTTTTCAGCTGTGGAAATGGGAGTGTTTTTTTCTACACACCCATCCTTAAACATCAAAAATCGCAATTGCCTTCAGCTGCCTATCAGCTTCGGAGAAGTGGTTTTGTTCTCAGCCGAGGAAATATAATTACACGTTCATGGGTTTTTCAGTGGTGAAACAATGGCCAGGGCCACCTCTGAAGCTCGTCTCCAAATGATGAACTGGATGGTCATTTAAAAAAAAAAAAAACATTGCCGAAGCTGTGAGCTCCAGAGCTGGAAACCGCTTGATTGATGGACTGCACAGGGCATCGTAGAGTGTTAAGTGGAATGGACCAGACAGAAGGAGAAAGCTGTAAAACCTTGAGCCAGGAAGAAAAGGAAGGTGAAAGATGAAGGACAAAGGGAGAGCAGGCAGGCACCGGTGGAACACTCAGGAGATGCCTTCTCAGCTTCTGCTGAACTTGGCTTTCCACGGGGGCAGGAAGGCAAGGGTACCTTTCAAAGATCGCCCCTTTTGCTACCAGCCAACAGCCTTTCTACCTGGGAAGGAAGGTGGGAAAATGCTGCATTTCTGCCAGCTTTCAAAAGCAGACACTAGTGTCGGGGGGCACACACACAATAATAATAATAATAATAATAATAATAATAATAATAATAATAATAATAATAATAATAATAATAATAATAATAATAATAATAATAGGTT
>JAHTLZ010000288.1:3376404-3397480 GCA_023846285.1 Phrynocephalus versicolor
TCTATCTATCTATCTATCTATCTATCTATCTATCTATCTATCTATCTGTCTGTCTATCTCTCTCTCTCTCTCTCTCTCTCCACAAGGTGTTTCTACAGACCAATTAAACGAAGATTCTTCTTACCCCACTGGGTAGGAGAGTGCAACCAGAGAGGTCAGCAGGTCACTCACTAACTCACGACCGAGGGACCCCTTATTTGACAAACCCCACAAACACAATTTACACTGCTGGAGGCATTCACAAATGCTGAAACTGTTCCAAATAAATTGATTCACACACAAATTCAAATAAATAGCCAGCCCTCTCATGGCTGATTAAAATACCTAAGCTTCCAACAAGAACAAGAACAACAAACCCATGCTTCCCGGGCAAAAATTAGCCCTGCTTCCCAGTGCATTGCATAGTCAGATTTTTGAAAGATCAGTTTGAATCATGCTAAATCCAGTTCAAAAACAGGTGTTTTTTCTACATGTAAATGAGCTCCGAGATGGCTCCATCTTCCATTCCTCTCTTCCTTTCTACTGTCTATGCTCCTTTCCCTTTCTTTAGCAATTCAATTTACTGTAAGAAGGCAGAACATTTTCATTGGATGTGACCTGCTTCCAGCATGCAGTCTATAAAATTTTAGTAGAGTAGTAATGCTCGAGACTTCTTTATATGTATGTAATGAAACAGAATATATATATATATTATCGTGCTTTTCTTTGCATCCATCTGAAAAATTCCTAAACAACTCAAATGTGAAATTGTTGATCCCTCCTGAAAAATGCATAATGGAGCCATCACATACGGCTTTTAAGCAGAAAACAGACAAGGAGCCCAATATCTTAAAATGTCAACAATAATTCCGTGTTTTTCAAAAGAGGCCCAGAGGGAAGATCCGGGAAAATTCAGAACCTCTAATTGAATCTCTGTCTTGGATAAGTGATAATGCTTTACCAAGCCCAGGTTGGACGATACTACTTAGCAGAGGTGGAAATGGCTTTTTAAACTTCAAACCATGCCTCAAATGGATCTCCTTTTGCTAATATAAAGAACAAGGTATTTTTTTCTTGATTTCTGTTATCTCTGTAGCCAGGAAATGATGGCTGGAACAGACCTGGGTAATAGGTAGGTTTTCTATGCTGAAGCAAATATAAACCAGTTGTCTCAGGGTTATATTTCAATATACTGTAGATAGATAGATAGATAGATAGATAGATAGATAGATAGATAGATAGATATCACATGGGCACTTATATGAAATGCACATGCTACAACAGCTGATTGAATGTTGTAATTTCAACTTGTTGCTTTTAATGAATAAAAGTATACAGGGCTATAACAGTCTCTGGGCTGTCCTCCTCCTCCTCCTCTTCTTCTTCTTCGTCTCCATCATCATTATCACCATTGTTATCAATTATGTGCCACCAAGTTAACTCTGACTTTTATTTATTTATTTATTTAGTTAGTTAGTTAGTTTTAGAGTATTTTTACCCCGCCTTTCTCCTTGGAAAAGGCCCCAAGGTGGCTTACAGTAATGAGGGATAATATACAGTCCAGTACAATTAAGACATGTTCCGTATTTGAGAACAAGGAATTGAGGACATCTTACAGCCTTAACAGACAACATTACATTAAAGCAACACAGTTATAAGTAGTCATAAGCACAAAGTTTATGTGAACCCATATGGGCAGCTTTTGAAAAACAACACACTGTTTTGTCATTTCGTAAGCTTATGGAACCTTATGAAATGAAATGAAGTGAAATGAAATGAAACAGCCTGACTTGTGAAATGAAAATAAGAAGAGGGTTAATAAAACACAATTATAATTATTTTTTTTAAGAATGGAATTTATTTTTGGAACACGTGTATTGGAAAGGGAGGTGGTATCTATACAGGAGAAGAATCAATGTGTTTCTGGAGAGAAAGTGGACAAAATGTAAACATATTAAAATTAGAACCTAGTCTGGAAGGTGGAGGTGGCATTGTGAAGAGGTAGGTATAAGAGAAATGGATTAATGTAACGCAATGTAGAAATGCTGTTGGCGTAGTTTATGTCGCTTCTTTGATATAATATTGTAATAATAATGAAAGAGAGAGCTTTGGATGAAGGAGTGAGTGAGTGTTGAGGGAGCAGTATTTCAATCAAGGTTTAAGATATGCAGATGATACTGGATGACTGGCAGCAAGCAGTGATGCCTTGAAATGACAATTGAAGAAGATTAAAGAAGTGAGTTCAAAACCAAGTCTGGAGCAGAACACTAAGAAGACAAAAACAAAACAAAAAAAAAACCCAAAGCCTTCCGGGGGAATACGGAGCTTTAATGTTGATAATGACAACACTGAGATTGTTTAATATTGTCTCTATCTTGTTTCGATCATTCACCCAAAGGGAGGCTGTGCCTGAGAAATCAGAAGACGTTAAAGGGTAACCAAGAAGATACACGGAAAGATCCGTAAGAGTAAGGAAATCAAGGACAAGATTGTCTATTCATAACTATGATATTACCCCTTTGCTATGCATGGATATGAAGGCTGAACAGTGATCGGATGAAATCAATCCATGCACATGAGATGCTGGAGGAGACTTTGGGGAAAACCATGGACCACCAGAAAGACAAATGAAGAGGTCCTTGATTCCATCAAGCCTGATTTTTCCGTAGAGGCTAAAACAATTACACGGCAGCTCTCCTATCTTGATCAAATAAGAGGATATTATGGAAATGGAAGGGAGAAGAAAAAGAGGAATATCTAAAGGGCAACAGACTGACTCCAAAAAGGTACCGTTACCTTTCATTGGGAAGATCTGAGAAGTGATCGGACAGCCTTCTGCACATACCTAATGGGGTATCATGTACATCCCAGAAAAAACCAGCCTGTGGCCTTAGGCAAATGGCACACCCAGAGGCGTAGCCAGGATTTGGAGCACCTGGGAACAAAGTTCATTTTTACAGCTTTCCTGCTGCTCCCCCCAACATCGCACCCACCCCAGCAATGGGGGGCCGAACCCTGCGGGTGTGGTGTGTGTGTGTGTGTGTGTGTGTGCATGCACGTGTGCACGTGCACATGAGCAGATGAGCAGACGGGCAGACAGGCGGATGGGTGGACAGGCAGATGGGTGCGTGCACATGTGTGTGTGTGTGTGTGTCTGTGTACACGCACGCAGCTTACACCTCTCCCACCAAGGTGAGGAGGAGGAGGAGGAGGGCGCCGTGGCCACCATGCTCCTGCCTGCCTGCCTGCTTTGCTGGTCACCTGGTGCGCGGCAGCGGAGGCAGCGGGGGGTGCCATTGCCAAGCTTTAGGGGAAAGGAGGACTGCCGGGCGGTGAGAAGGTCCATGGCTTCCTTCTCCTTCTCCCCCTCCAGGTGCCCCCAGATTGCTGCTCCTGGGGCAGATGTGCCACTCTGCCCCCTAGATACGCCCCTGGGCACACCCTAGGACACCCCCAGAAGAAGGGAACGGGAGAACAGACTTGATGGCACGTGGTAATTATCCTGTGGAAGTTGGAGCAAGTTTGCTTTCTGCAAGTCAAGAGAGCGAGACGCCTAGTAATGTATTAAAATGATGAGAAAGGGCATTTGGCATAAACATTAGGAAGCACTTCCTTGCAGTAAGAGCTATCCAGACGTGGCATGGACTGCTTCGAAGCACTGTCAATAAGGCTGATACTTCACGTCCCTCTCGCTGCAGTTCGTGGCCCCACTGGAGACCAGTTCGAAGAAACGCAAACTCACGTTCTTGTGGGGTCAATCCGAGTTCGAAGGAACGGAACCTCACGTCCTTGCGGGGTCAATCTGAGTTCACCCCAACCACGCCCCCTGAACTGCGCTCCAAGTGGGGTGACAGATTCCCATCCTGGAGCTCGGGAATCTTTTCAATCCACTCCTCGATCCGTGTTGAAAACTGATTTCAATACGGAGGCAAGTTCACCTCGGCTCGAGGAAGGACGTGAAGTAACCGCCTAAGATCCCAGCTCACCTTATGTAGAGGAAGGCGGCATTTGAGGTAGAAGTTGGAGAAGTCATAAGACAACATCAGACACAGCTGTTCTAGAGGCATCCCTAGGGTTATGAGTCTGATTCAGCCAGACATCAGTTTTTTAAAAACCGCATCTAGCTATTCCAACAAATGTGAAAGAAAACAACATCTACAAGGACAGAGGACTGGAGGGCAAAAAAAAAAAAAAGTATTTCCCAAGGAGCTCAGTTTACACTTCATGATTCTTTGGACATTTAAACCCATATCACGAACTTGCTACATTTTTTCACAGCATGAAATAAATAAAAATAAAACCACTACACAGGGAAAAAAAATAAGGAAAGCAGCAGGGAAAAGTGCAACAATGGTAATAAAGGAAGACATTTTAATTTGACATATCTTCTGAAGTCTCTGTTTCTAGGATTTCTTTCAGTTTTCTTTTTTTTAATATAAAAAGTAGAAGTAAATAATGTTAGAATTCTTGGAATTGGAAGTTCAAGCTATATAATCCAGCTTCTGCCAGGAGGAATAAACACAACCATCAATCTTTCCAAAATTAAACCGAAGAAACGCTCAAGCAACTGTTGAGCAAACACATTACCTGAATCTCTCCTGATATATCTCTTAATGAGCTCCCTAATTAGGCAAGGTTTTAATTTGAAGCGTAAAGTCATGCGACTTTAGACTTTGAATTAGTGTAGAGTCTGCAGCTAGCCACGGTAATTACCAACCCAGTCATAATCCAAAGGAACATGTTGTAAAGTCCCCACATCAGGAAAAACATTTCAAGTGTGAGAGATGGAGAATGATGTTAAATCAATGTCAAGGCACTTTCCCAAAATGTCCACACTAGAGATGGGCACCTTACAAAAAACACTACACTGTTTTGTAATTTCGTAAGCTTTCGAAAGAGTACAAAACAAACAAAACGGGAAACAAGTGTTTCATTATGAAACAAATGAAACACTTTTTTTTTTACTTTTGAACATGAAACTGTAAAATGGCTCCCTTGTAAAAAGCTACCCAGCAAATTTGGTGCCTCTAGGAGCCAGGGGAGCCATTTTATAGAGTAACAAATCATTTATTTATTTATTTATTTATTTATTTATTTATTTATTTATTTATTTATTTAAGAATATTTTTACCCTGCCTTTCTCCTTGGAAAAGACCCAAGGTGGCTTACAGTAATGAGGAATCATATACAATTAAGACATGTACAAGAATAGAGAAGAGGGAATTGAGGGACATCTTACAGCATCTTACAGTTTTTCAGGCTGTATTGCTGTGTTCTGGAAGTTTTTCTTCCTGACCTTTCACCAGTCTCTGTGGTCGGCATCTTCAGAGGGCAAGGAGCTCAGGGAACTAGGAGATCTAGACTGGCAAAACATCAGGAATTGTTTTTCCCATTACACATGCAAATAGCCTTTAAAAAAAAACCTCACAACAGCTACAATAGCTCTTGTTTTGGCAACAACTAAAGCTGGGGGAGATGGGAGAAAGGAGACGTTGATGAAACAGTAAGACAGAGCTTCACAACCTTGGGTCCCCAGAAGGTCTTGGACTACAGTTCCCAGAAATCCTGGCCAGCAGAGCTAATGATGGAGGCTTTGGGGAGTTGTAGTCCAAGAACATCCAGCTGACAACCAATAGACCAAGAGAACATTATTCCTCAACGATGCCTCCAGTTTTGCATCCTGCCAACTGGGTGGAGATTGTCGGGAAGCCATTTTCTCACACATCTTCCAAATGTCGTCCTCTGGGGAAGACGTAGGGAAGCCCACGAAAAACTGGTGTGCGAACAACAAATGCCGTTAACGCGAGAACATTTGTGTGCAGCAGGAGGACGACACCTTGGTATCCCACCTCGTTTGCACTTCTTTATTAAAATGAGGCGGAGTCTTTGCATTTCTCATCCTTTTTTTTGCTCCAGTCTTACCTTCATCCAACAAGGGCTGTGGTAGCAAAGCATAAACCAACACCTATTTGCATAACATATACTGGCTGCCGTTTCACTTCACAGTAACCTGAAGCCCCTGGGATATCAAGCACGGATGTTTTAGACCAGGAAAAGCTGTACGAGAATACTGATTATATATAAAGGGGGGGGGATCTTATATTTATGGAGTATCTGCACCAAGATGCAGGAGGACTCTGTTTATCTATCTCACTGTTTATCGGCACAGTATCCGGATCCCAAGAGACATGGATAATCTCGGCTTCTCTCATTATTGGTCACACAACTTCCTGGCTCCTGGGGGAGTTATTATGGATGTGCTCGCCGTTCGTTATTGCGTAACGTCTCTGCTGCATTTCAGTGCATTTTTGAGGCTCTCGGGAATTTTGATTGACAGGCCGGCTATTTTACTTGAAAATATGCAGCGCTTTTTTATCCTTTCCACGGAAGAAGCTAGAGCCGTATGTTATTCATTCCTGGATGGAATTCATGGCTGGACATTTTATTCAGGCCTAGAAACATCATTAAAAAAACAAAACCGAAAATGCAAATTAGAAACACAATATTTTACACACAATGCCACTAAGGGCTGCCCAGAAACACATCCAAGACAAAATGACCTTGCTGCTCAAGCCAGATTTTCCACATTGTGGCCACACACACACGCGTGTTTATGCCTGTTTAGAGGACGGTCTTCTCCAAGTCTGATTCCTAGTTAGCAGCACCTGCACAGTGGTGTATGTAGATGCAGAGGTGATAGGGATGGATATTTGTATATATGTATTTGACTTCAAATCCCATAGTTCTTCAATCTGGAAGTTATGCTGGGCAGGCATACACCTAAATTCCAATATAAAATGCCAGATGCATTCTAGCTTATCAGTCCCCTTCAAGGATTATATAAATATAAAAAAATTACAATTATACTATTATAGTTATTGGGGACAAAATATCTAATTCCAATGGACAAATTAGAAAAGATCTTCACAGGTAAGGAAGTCTTTCATTGGACATAATCTACAGACTTTTATTTATTTATTTATTTATTTATTTATTTATTTATTTATTTATTTATTCATTTGTAGACTGCTCCAATTTCCCCCAAGGGACTCTGGGCGGTTTACAGTGAAAGCCAAATAAATAATCAAGAGTTAAAATCAAAACAAAAAAACCACACAAATAAACCAAGAAGACCAAACAAACAGATCAAGATCAAACAAACACACAAAGCACTGGCAAGAGGCTGAAAGCTAATGATGGCAGATAATACAACAAAACACACTGTATATTTCCAATCACCATGTATGGGTGCGAGAGCTGAACAGTCATCAAAGGTGAACAAGAGAGAGAGAGAGAGAGAGAGAGAGAGAGAGAGAGAGAGACTCATAGAAATGTTGTGCTGGAGGGGACCTTTGCAGATGACCTGGACAGCCAGAAAGACAAACAAGTGGGTCTTAGATCAAATCAAGCCTGAACTTTCTACGGAGGCAACTGAGATCCTCTTACTTTGGCCATATAATAAGAAGGCAGGATTCTCTGGAAAAAGACAACATTGATGGGAAAGGTAGAAGGCAGCAGGCAAAGAGGAAGACCAAATACAAGATGGACTGACTCCTTAAAGGAAGGCACAATCTTGCATTTGCAAGAGCTGAGCAGGTCTGCTGAGGACAAGCCATTTTGAAGATTGCTCACTCAGTGTATCACCGTAAGACAGGGGTGACTTCACAGCACTAACAACAACAATCCCAAACAGTATGCATAAAAATCAGAGCCTTCCAAATGCTTCCCAGTGGCCACTTCCCTCTTACAACGCTGGAAATCCACTCCTCATCCTCAGTATAGGAAACTTCTTGTAACCCCCACCCAAAGCAATAGAATGTATTCTTTATTCATTGTGTCTTTTAATCTTCCGCTTGACTGAATCATCAGATGTTTTCTCACAAGGACTGCATTTGAAAGAAGGTTTGATAGAATTCGGAGCTGGAGAAACTCATCCTTGATAGAGAGAGAAAGACAATCATTGTTCGAAAAGAATGCAAGTCAAGTGCATTAAGGCATTTGTTAAGTGTCTTTTGGCAAAGCAAACACACACTCCCCTCCAAAACACACACCCTACACTAGGGGCTGAATTAGATCTCAAAAAGTTACTTTTCAACCCCTTGAGTACACCAGCCATCATGGGTAACGGCCACAGGGCCTAGAACCTTTTGGAAGTGTTTGTTCAGAAAATGTAACTTTCTTCCAGCTCATTCTTTAAGGCAGTAGTTTCCAAAAGGTGTGCTAGAGATGGGCAGGAACCGAAAAAATGGCGATTCATTTCATTTCATTTTGTTTAAGGCTTTGTTTCATTTCTTTTCATTTTTAACATTTTTTCCGAAAAAAAAATATTTCATTGGTTCATTAATTTGTTATTGTTTTTTACCCACTTTGTGTGGTTTAATGCATTTGACTGCGCAGGGGCGTCCCAACACCCCAGACCAGATGGAAAACATTTTTTTAAGCGATCTGAGAAAACACATAAATAGACGTTTTAAGCACTCCTCACCCCCTGCTAGGTATTATCAGGCAGAAAAAATAATTTTCACTGGGGTTTTTAAGTATATTTAGGATGTTTTAATACCTTAAAAATGCCATTCTGCACAGATTCGCCACCATTAACAAAAGTATGTGGCAGCCATTTTGTCCCCTTTTAAAAAAAAACACAATCTGTTTAAAAACACATTTTTAGATATTTTAAATCACTGGCACCAACCTAATAGCTATAATCAGGTATACAAAATTATGATATTTTTGAAGTGTTTCTCATCCGTTTAAAGCGTTTAAAAACAGCTCATTTCTTTGCGCACTGCCATTAATGAAACAAAACTTAATGAACCATTTTCCCCCGGTTTGTTTTGTTTCGTTTGGATTTTACTCCTAGGTTCGTTACGTATAGCAAATAACAAAATGAATAAAAAATTCATTTCGTGCCCATCTCTACTGTGTGCCATTAACACCCTGGGCTGCTTCCAAATCCAGCCAGCAGTGCCACGGAATCCACAGAAATTATGCTGGCCTTTCCCCCTCCATTCTCCGCCTACCCGACGTATCGTATTGGGATAGCCGCGGCCAGTAGCTTTTAAGCCAAGTGAGCCGCAGGTCAAAATAGTTTGAGAATAACTGATTTAGGGAGTTATGGAAAGGTTTTTTTAAAAAAACAGCCAGCAGCCCTCCTGACACGTAATTCTGGGTCCTAGAAAGAGGCAGTAATCGCTCATACCAGCTACTGACTAGAGCTAGTACGAAAAGAGAGAGAGAGAGAGAGAGAGAGAGAAATTAATTTCCCTAAAAAATAATTGGACTGCCCTGAACAACTCTTCTGATCCAAAGGTTTCTCCTCTGTATGAGGGGCATGGGTGGGTGTCTTTGTGTGCCTGCATGTATGTTGGTGTGCCTCCAGATATTTTGTTTGTGCTGCTGGTGTGCAAGTAAGTGAGCGAACACGGGTATATGCATGCTTTTAATTTGCAAACTATTATTCGGGTCATTTCAAATGACATCGTTATAATTAGAGAGGGATTCCTAAGGGAAATTTTGTTTCAGATGTTTATCTTTCTCCCTACCTTAATTTTTTTAATTTAAGTTAAAAAAAATTACCCATCACAAATTGCTTCAGATTAATTGGGCTGCTTGATGGCAGCAACTGGAAGGGAACATCTGGACAACAGCCATAGACCTCTGGCAGATGGACCGCAAAGGCTGAGGTTCGCATGGCTCCTGGCTATTTTTATTCTGACATGTGGTCACTCATTCCATTCTTCAACCGAATAACAAACCAGCCAGCCTAACAAACACTGGCACAACAGAATAAGCATGTCCACAAACACTGAATTTTCCCAGAAGGCATCGCCTGTTGTGGACATTCAGGATATATTGTGACATTAGGGCTGGATTTATAGCACGGAGGAAAAGGCGCTGTTATATTCGCTAGGGCAAAGGTGGCTTTTCTCCAGCTTTCAGGTTATTATTACAGCTTTTACCCAAGTCAAATCAGTCAAGGATAGACAGATTGCATGGGAAACCCGGATCCCAGTTTCATTGAGCCACCAGCATTGCTTTTCTGAGCACTCTGTGCTAAAACAACTGCCCCGTTGGCTTCTAATAGCGTTCAAGATGGGCCTGAAGGGGAAAACCAGTGTTTTGCGATAGTTTATGGCTAACAAACTGGTTCACTCCCCCACCACCCCCCAATTTGTGTCTAAGGTGGGGGTTACCTGCTCCCCTGGTCTTGGTCTCTGTCATGGCCGCCACCATGTGTGTATGCTCAGAGGCAACAGCAGGCTTCTGGCAGGGAAGCTAGGAGCTATTTGGTGGTTTCATGTTTCAGTATTAATTAAGGGCCTTTTTACACGACCCCTAAGATCCGCTGGTCCCTTAAATTCGGACCAGAGATCTTGGGGGGTCTGTCGCTCTTCCTTCCTCCCCACCACTCCGCACGTCCTGGCTGCTGGCTGCGTGAGGGGAGGGAGGAAAAAAAAGCCTTTAAAACAGACAAAAGAAAAAGCCTTACCTCCGGTGCCTGCTCCGAGCCCCCGGTGGGAGCCACGTTTACTTCCTGGTTGCTCTTAAAGGGGCGGGAGGCAAAAGAAAAACAACAAAAAGAAGCGAGGAGAGCCGGCACTCTCCGCATCAAAATTTTTCACCCTCTACAAGCAGGTACAAGAAAAGTGCGCTGGGTCATGCTTAGGTGGGCGTGGTCGCACTTAATTGTCTGCAAACTCCGGAGCTGGTGGGGAAACATTTTTAAGCTCCGGAGCTTGCAGCCATTTGCGGCGGAGTTTAGGGGTCGTGTATAAACACCCTAAGAGAATTAATTAAGAGAATTAGTGCAGTTCTGATTTTGCTCCCAAGTAGCTGCATGAGTGATGGCAAAACTGGTACTGCTTCCGCAGCCAAAACCTCACCTCCAGAACTCCCCAGTTGCCTGCCACCAGCACTCACTTACAGTAATAATGTTGGTATGTGTGGCTAACAAAAGGCACAATGACCCAGCTGTTGCCAGCTTTTCCTTGCTGTTCTAGCAGGATGACCTTGGGTCAGGGGTGTCCAAACTTTTTGCAAGGAGGGCCAGATTTGGCGAGGTGAAAATGTGTGGGGGATGACCATTCAGCTGCATTTGGCCTCTGGGCCAGACTTTGGACAAGTCTCTATAACATGCAAGGAGGCAGGGAGGATGCTGCAGCAACGGAGCTGGGGCAGGTAGGCTACGAAGGTGCCTGGGTGGAGGTGGACAGAGGCAGGGAGGGCAGGCAAAACATAAAGTGCAAGCTGATGCCTCCATCCGGTATGGGAAAGGGCCAGATGGCAGGGATGCGTGACAGGCTGAGCCAGTGAGGAGAAGAGTCCGTGGGCCACTTGAAATTTGTAAACGGGCCTCATTTGGCCCCCGGGCATGATTTTGGACATGTCTGCCTTGGGTCCATAAAGGTATTTGGGGCAAGGCACAGAATGGAACTGCTTCTATGTTATCCTCCCTTCTCCCCATCTTGGGATTCTCAAAGGCTTTTCCGGGTCAAAGGGGGTTCCCTAAGAAGACCCATAACCCAAGGAGAGATGCAGGGGAAATTTAAATTAAATTAAATTAAATTGCAACATCGGGTTGACACACCATCGGCATTTACGCCTACAGAGTTGTGCAACAGAGTTTCGGTCACGGTCAAGGACAGGGGTTCCCAACCTTGGGTCCCCAGATGTTGGATGTCCTTGGACAAAAACTTCGAGATGCCTTCACCATTAGCTGTACTGGCTAGGATTTTTGAGAGACGTAGTCCAAGAGCATCTGGGGACGCTAGGTTAGGAACCACTGCCCTAGTGGGTTCTGTCTCATCAAAAAAAAAAAAAAAAAAAAAAAAACATGAAGTTTGGGTGTATCCATCATTTACTTGCTTACAAACGAATCAGATGTCTCCAATGGGGTTTTGTAGAATGGTTCACAGGCCTTAAGTTATCAGAGAGAAGTGGTACCTCACAGCCCTGGTAGTCCTGAGTGGAGCACATTACAATAATGAAACAGCAGTAAGGTTCATTTCCTTTCATAAAACCTCATATTCGTTGGCAAACAATGGGGCTGCTTTTGTCGTTTAAAAGTCAAATGTCCCTGCTTCTTTGCCAGTTAAAAATAGATCAGGGCAGTTAATTTTGAAACCTGGAGATTATTCAAAGTAAATATTAAGTCTGTAACAGAATAACACTCAAGATATGATTCATTTCTCCTGGCGCACTTACAGGCCAGTCATAACTACATTCATACAGAGCTAAGTCCCCTCCATTTCAGCAGGATAAATGGAAGATTATCAGGGAATAACAGCAATACAATAGCCATGAGGCTGGAGAGAAATCTCTCTCTCTCTCTCTCTCTCTCTCTCTCTCTCTCTCTCTCTCTCTCTCTCTCTCTCTCTCTCAATCTCTCTCTCTCTCACACACACATACACACATACACACACACACACACACACACACACACACACACAGACAGACAGACACACACACACACACACACACACACACACACACACACACACACACACACCATGCTACTCTCTGCAGCCAGCCCTACTTGTTAAGGACAACTGAGTTCTGTGTTTGCCACATGGGTGGTGAGTGGTGACTAGAGATGGGCACGAACCAGCAAGATAATGATTTGTTCTGGTTCATGGAAGTCTGTGGTCCATGGAAGTTAAATTTTTAAAAATTGTAGTTTTGGGAAATTTTGGGTTATCAGGTTTGGATGGAGACGAACCAATGAACCAATGATTTTCAATGAAATTCCTGGTTCGTTTTTCAGTTCGTGCCCGTCTCAGGTGGTGGCCACAAAAGGCCAGTGCAACTGGGTTCCTCTGTATTGCCTCCAGTAGTTCGTCTTCATATGGCCATGTACGACCATTCCAGATGAATGGTTGTAATGTCGATGTTCCATATGCCATTGAACGATGACTCTCATAATGCTTCACATAACTTGCAGTGGTGTAGCTAGGGAGGGAAGGGAGGGACATCTGTCCCTGGGTGCAGCATCCGGGGACACCAAATTGGTTGCCAAATGGCTCCCCACCCATGAGCCATGGGAAGGTGCATCATGGGCAACCTGCAAGGGCCAGCACAGAGGGCTGCCTGGCCACAACTGCCATTTCCGTCGCACCGTAGCCCCTTCCCATCTCTTGAGGGGGGGCTGACTTTCTCCCTGGATGCTAAAAACTTTAGCTATTCCCCTGATACCTTGGACTGACAGGGGCTGCAGTCACCAACATCTGGGGGAGGGCTTTCTGTCCCCCCCCCCATCCCTACCCTTCAAGCTTTCATGGTATATGAACCTGCCTCCCTCTTTTTGCTTTGATAGTAGTTATTTGGGGAGAGGGGAGAATCATGAAAAAGACTTTTTAAAGATCATGTAAGGCCTCTATCACATGACCACTTACCATATATACTCGAGTATAAGTCGACCCGAGTATAAGTCGGGGGCCCTAATTTAAACCCAAAAAACTGGGAAAATTTATTGACTCAAGTATAAGCCTAGGGTGGGGAATGCAGCAGGGCCTGGCAACTCCTCCTTTGTGAGCTGGGTGTGTGTGTGATGTTTAAAATGACTTTTAGCCACCGAGGCAAGTGCTTGAGTTGGTGGCTAAAAGTCATTTTAAACATTGGGTGTGTGTGTGTCAGGAGAAGTGGCGCACAATGTTTAAAATGACTTTTAGCCACCGACCCAAACTTGCCTCAGTGACTAAAAGTATTGACCTGAATATAAGACGAGGACCCCTTTTTTCAGCCCAAAATTAGGGCTGAAAAACTAGGCTTATATTCGAGGATATACAGTAAATGCACCTTTTTCTTTTACTAATACTGAACACCCCTCTTGACCACACCCCCTGAAGCACATCTCAAGCGCATCTTCCTGCACCACCACTAGGGGTTTGCTCAAATTACTTTGTTTGCTGGTGCACATTTTGATGTGAAGCAAAGGTTGTGTGAACTTCAAAAAGCTGCACCTTCTTCTGGTTTCACACGTTTTACAGCAAGCAGCTCTTCAAAAGAGCGCTTTGATGCACATTTGGCAAATGGGCACACAAAAAAGAGGTTCAGAAATGCTACCTGGGGGGTGGGGGTAACTGCGCACCTAATGTCATGTGACCAGTCTAGGACAGGCCTGCCCAACAGGTAGACCACGGGCTACTGGTAGCCCGCAAAGGGTTCAAAAGTAGCCCGCCGGCCATCAATAAAAAATGTGAGGGGATAAGTTCTCCACCCCTCCCTGTCTCAGCTAAGTGGGGCAGTTTAAGGGCCATGGCAAATTGAAATCTGTTCCTTCCAGAACAGATTAATTGGTTTTCAATGCATTCATATGGGAAACTGCTACTCTACTTACAAAAGTTTTTACTTATGAGCAAGTGCTCGGAACAGATAAAATTCATAAGTAGAGGTTTTAGTATAGTAGCCCTCAGACACTTTGGGCCAGAAAAAGTAGACCTCGGCCTGTTCAAAGTTGAACAGCCCTGCTCTAGGAGAAAGTGCACATTTTGCATTTAGGGGTTGTGTGATAGAGGTCCATGTCACCTCACGTCTTTTGGACAGTAAGATGGGATAAATAAATAATATGAAAGCAAAAAGGGGTTTGAGCCATGTGGCCATCACAAAACACAATTGCAAAAATAGGTTACAGGCAATACCTTTATGTGTGTGTGTGTGTTGTGTTGTTATAGTTGTGACCGACTCTTCATGACCCCATGTCCATGGAGTTTTCTTGGCAGGAATACTGGAGTGGTTTGCCAGTTCCTACTCCAGGCTCCTACAGCACCTGGTATTCCCTGGTGGTCTCCCATCCAAGTACTAACCAGGGCCGACCCTCCTTAGCTTCCGAAATCAGGCGAGATCAGATATGCTTAGGGCATCTAGGCTCAAATAAAAAACAAAGAACACTGCAAGCTTTCAAGTGTAAACCACTCTTCTTCATAGCAGGTCCCAGAAGTTCAGACATGGTAAAATATGTGCTTTGCCAGGAGGTTACTTTTAAAGTCCTTGGTTAGATTATCTTAAAGCCCATGGCTAGATAATGTTGCAGCCAGGGCAGGAGTCTTGTTAGAGGCAGGAATTTGGAGATCAGTTGTAAAACTAAACTGATGCAATACCCCCTGATGGTTGACTACTCCCTGCATTTCTGTGTTTGAATTTGGAAAGAAAGAAAAGCTAGTGCTGGGTGTGTGTGTGTGTGGGGGGGAATGCCAACAAGTTGCACGTTAGAGATGGGCACGACTCAAAAAAATGGTGTTTCGTTTGTCGTTTGGTCGTTTAGGGGGTCCGTTTCGGTTCGTTTTCGTTTTTGTTGGGGTTTTTTTGCAAATTTTTCGTTTTCGTTTTCGTAACGAACCAAAAAAAGAAAATGAAAATGAAAAATTGCTGTTTCGTTAGCATTCTTTTCAGTTCAATGCATTTGCCGCAACGAAAACGAAAAACATGGCAAAATTTTTCATTTCCGTTTCCATTTCCGTTTTGTTTTGAAAAATTTTCATTTTCATTTTCGTTGCGTAACGAAATGAAAAAACAAAAACAAAAACGAAAAATTGCTCGTTTCATGCCCATCTCTATTGCATGTTCCAAGTTTGTTATGAAGAGCATGTGTTGTTTACAGTGGTTCAGTTCTATTAAATGTCTGGATTTGCTTCCTCAGCCAGAGCGGGAACTGGCTAGCTATAACTCCCTGCCTTGTTCAATAACTTCCAGTAATTATCAGACAGAAGATGCAATAAATTTGGGTAATGGACTGCCCCTTTGCTATAATATACAATCAGGGACAATCAATGCTTCTTAACAATAAAGGGAAGAGTTACTAGGGGTTTTTTATTTTATAATGCCGGCAATACAGCTTGGAAAACCACAAGAGGGAGTCAAGGTAAACTCTCGGTGGTCAAATTCCAGAGCCATAAATCCTAGCCCCCGGGGCGGACACTTTACCAAGCAGAAAGGCATCCTGACATTAATGGACTACTTTAACTTGCTCAACCATCCAGGATGTTTGAAGTCCCCTGCTAGCTGCTCTTTCACTACCCATGCTTGGAAATCAGAATATAATTAATAACAATCAAGATTAACCTTTGCCAAAAGAATTACGGGAGAAGAGGTGGAAGGCCAGGCACAACATTGCTTCCCCTCTCAAGTGCTCCTGAGGAATTTGGAAATTAAATGGCTCTATTCCCCCCCCCTATGGTTTTAACATATATCTTTGCGATTACTTCCATCAAAGGGTATCCTTCAGCCTGGCCTAGTTATGCTGAAAGCATAATTACACGCCACATATATTGGTACATAAATGATGACTATTTTCTGGTTACTTATTATCCTTTCTTTCTTCCTTTCGTTTCTTCATTCGCTCTTTCTTTTTTTGCCTATAGGTAAGTGAAGGCCAAACCACTAAAGTATAGAGCACTGTGAACATAAAACAGTCAATTAATTGGGATAATAGGTCCCAGCATGTAATTGCATCGCTGAGGTATTATAGTTCCTGAGCTAAGCTGAAATGGTATTTATTCAGAGTTGTTAGTCACCCGTAGATAACTTTATTTGTCCGCTGGTGCTTAAATAAACGCATCATCCATGAGGGAGATTATATATGGAAGAATTTATGATGGGGTGTGGGGAAGCCAACCCCATTCTCATGCCTCAGCATTGTGGAAAGGAAACAGTATATAAAAATTACTCAAGAGTTTTACCTGTAAAATAATCTTGGGAAGTTTGCCCATCTGTAGGACCCTCTGATTGTGCTCAGAGCACACCCTGGAATATTAGATTTTAAAACTAAATTGCTTGGGTGACACATTACATCTGAGCTGTTCAGAGAAGCCTTGGAGGAGGTTTTTGAAATGGCTGTTGCCACCTGTTTTGCTGTTTCTCTGTTTGTTGTATTTCCTAGTGCTTCTACTCATTGCAAAATGCAGGAGTACCTTGACACTGCTACCTCCCATGGAACAGTAAAGAATAAATAGGGGGAGGGGGGAATTCAAGAAGTTGGCAGATAGCCTTTCAAAAAGAAGGCTGAGGGGGATATGATAGCTATGTTTAAATATTCGAAAGGATGTCCTATTGAAGAGGGAACAGGTTTGTTTTCCATGGCTTCAGAGACTAGGACTCAGGGCAATGGTTTCAAAATACAGGAAAAGAGATTCCATTTGAACATTAGGAAGAACTTCCTGACAGTTAGAGCTGTTCGGCAGTGGAAGATGCTGCCACAAAGGAGGATGGTGGAGTCTCCTTCTTGGGAGGTTTTTAAGAAGAGGCTGGATGGCCATCTGTCAGAAATACTGTGATGGGGTTCCTGCACGGCAGAGGGTTGGACTGGATGGCCCGTTGAGGTCTCTTCCAACTCTATGATTCTATGATTCTAAGATTGCGAGCAAGAGGATTCTTCGTCCTGTCACACTGCATGGCACTCTATGGCACAGCGTGCTGGGCAGCTCCAATGGGCGTAGAGAGTAGCTTCCATGCCATGGAACTACATATTGCAAATGCGCTGCTGGACAGTGGGTTTCTCCCTGCTTGGCCATGTGACAAACGATACTTGAGGTGGCACAAACTTGCACTTGGAAAAAAATCTTCTAGAGAGCAAAATGGCCAGATCTGCCCATCCCTAATGATTAGATTCTAGAAGCAAAAGACATGGTGTGTGTCAACATGCATGCACACCTTTTATCTTCCATGAGAGGAAATAAAATAGCACCCACTTTTTTTAACCAGAGCAAGTATTCTGAAATGGGAAACCGCAGCACTGATTATGCATAAGCCTAGCAAACACCTACTCTGTCATCCTAGCGAGAGCTAAAGGAGAGTCCCAATCTTTGCTAAAACATCTGTTAAACCAGTGGTTCTCAACCTGTGGGTCCCCAGATGTTCCTGGACTGCAACTCCCAGAAGCCTCCACCACTCACTGTGCTGGAAGGGCTTTCTGGGAGTTGCAGTTCAGAAACAGCTGGGGACCCACAGGTTGAGAACCACTGTGTTAAACAATGCATAATTTAACACCGGCAATAACCACCAGGAACAGAAAGTCTGTCTTCTTTAAGAAAGGGGAAAAAAGTAGTCCAGAGAGGGCTGGACATGTACGAGGAGGGTTTGAAGAAAATTGATCATTATATAACAGGAAGCAAGGATGACCATCTGTCTTATCATTTCCACTCGTGTACCAGGATTGTGCTGTGATGCTTGCCCGTCAAAAGACAAAACTCAGAGCAATATGGCTGCTGCATTGTTATGATTGCCTAGGGAGAAATTCCATCAACAGAAAGGAACTCGCACAGTTAGCCTTTTGTATCGTAGCTTTCTTTTATGGTTCATTCCCCAGAATTAATCGGCACAACACATGATGTCATCTTCCATTCGCCTGAAGGGGGGGAGGAGGGAAATGGACTTCCATCTCTTATTATGATTTAAAAAAAAACTCACCCTACTCAACAGTCATTTCAAATATTATTTCGCACAAGAGACAAATGAAACTAGAGGCTGGGTAATTTGAGGGTCTGATTTCCTTTCAAGATGGCAGACAGGCAAAGTTCAGTCTGGGAGTCTTGGTGGACCACAAATTGAACGTGAGTCAGCAGTGTGATGTGGCGGCCAGGAAAACCAATTCGATTCTTGGTTGCATCAACAGAACCATTGTGTGTAGATCAAGGGAAGTGATAGCACCAGTCTATTCTGCTCTGGTTAGACCCCAACTGGAGTCCTGTGTCCAGTTCTGCGCGCCTCAATTTAAAAAGGATGTTGACAATGTCGAGCGGGTGCAGAGGAGGGCGACCAGGATGACTGAGGGTCTGGAAGAAATGTCTTACGAGGAACGGCTTAGGGAACTGGGAATGTTGTTTAGCCTTTCAAAAAGAAGACTGAGAGGGGATATGATAGCTATGTTTAAATATTTGAAAGGATGTTATATTGAAGAAGGAACAGGTTTGTTTTCCATGACTTCTGAGACTAGAACACAGGGGGATGGTCTCAAAGAACAGGAAAAGAGATTCCATTGAACATTAGGAAGAACTTCATGACGGTTAGAGCTGTTCGGCAGTGGAATATGCTGCCACAGAGGGTGGTGGAGTCTCCTTCTTGGGAGGTTTTTAAGCAGAGGCTGGATGGACACCTGTCGGAAATACTGTGATGAGGATTCCTGCATGGCAGGGGGTTCGACTGGATGGCCTTTGAGGTCTCTTCCAACTCTATGATTCTATGATTCTACGTCCCATTCATTTTCAAGAAGACTACACGGGTGGCTGCTCACCGTTTGGACGTTGGTTTTTTTGTGCTGGACTTAGGTGTGTCTGCAATCAGGTCTACAAAGGAGCACATGAACAGCCTTGTTGTGAGGCCAAAGTTGGATCCTAAGGTGCTTAAGGCACTGGAACAAGGAAATTTAGGACTAGACCATGATCAGGATTGAAAACTTTTTGAGAACCAAAGGATATGTACACCTTTGCAAATGTGCTGGACATGTGGAATGAGACAGGAAGAGCAGGCAGTGGTTTTGAAAGAGACAAAGGAAATGATGAGTGCTGAAACACAACGGTGTCCAACAATAGTGGTATTAGATATGAGTGGAAATATTCATTTAGAACTGGCAGTGAGGGGGAGGAATTAATTATTACTGCATTTCCAGCAGCAAGATCGAGATTTGAAAAGAACTGGAAAAATCATCGTCAGTTGAATGGTAGAAAGATATGTGGAACTATGGCTATTAAATTAACTTGTGATTTGAAAGTTAGAAAGGGATCACTAAAAACAAATTGTTTTTAGGAAACATGGAGTGTTCAGGCCCAGTCGGGGGACCGAGACAGTCTTGGTCGCTCTGCAAGATGACCTCCTCCGGGGGGCCGACAGGGGGTGCTCCTCCCTGTTGGTCCTCCTGGATCTGTCAGCGGCCTTTGATACCGTCGACCACGGTATCCTGCTGGATCGGCTCTCCGAGGCTGGGATCGGAGGCACTGTTCACAGTTGGTTCCGGTCCTTCCTCGGGGGCTGTCCCCAGCAGGTTCAGCATGGGGGTGAGTTGTCGGCCCCTTGGATTCTCCCTTGCGGGGTTCCACAGGGGTCGTCTCTCTCTCCCATGCTGTTCAACATTTACATCAGGCCGCTGGCGGAGGTCATTAGGGGACATGGAGTCTGCTGTCATCAGTACGCTGATGACACGCAGCTCTATATCTCCTTTTCTACCGCTGCAGATGAGGCTGTCCGGACCCTTGATCGGTGCCTGGGCTCGGTTATGGAATGGACCAGGGTTAACAGGCTCAAACTCAACCCCGATAAGACCGAGGTCATGTTCTTTGGGGCTTCCCCTTCCAGCTACGGTGGCCCGTTTCCCACCTTGGAGGGCGTTTCCCTCAGGCCATCGGACTCTGTCCGGAATCTGGGAGTAGTCCTGGACCCGGCGCTCACCATGGAGGCCCAGGTGTCCGCTGTGTCCAGGGCTGCCTTTTTCCACCTTCTCCGTATCTCCCAGATTCGTCCGTACCTGGATGGGGATTCCCTTAGAACAGTGGTCCAGGCGCTGGTGATCTCGAGACTGGACTATTGCAACGCGCTCTACATGGGGTTGCCCTTGACTCTGATTCGGCGCCTGCAGCGGGTCCAAAATCCGGCGGCCAGACTGGTGGCGGGTGTACGCCGATTCAAGCACATCACCCCAGTTCTGGCCCGCCTGCATTGGTTACCCGTTGCAGCCCGGATTAGATTCAAGGTCCTGATTTTGGTTTAGAAAACCCTCCATGGTCTAGGACCTGGCTACCTGACAGAGCGAATCGACCAGCGGTCAACTTTGGCCCGTCCAACTAGGTTGTCGCGGGCGCACATGCTGCGCGTAGCCACGCCCAGGGAGGCTCGGAGAAGTGCGCCTAGCAGAGTCCCTGCCTGCCTTCCGGAAGGCTTTGAAAACTCTTCTCTTCCGGGAAGCTTTTGGTTGATTTTTTTTTCCTCTCCCGCCATCTGCATTTCTTGTATTTCCTGCAGTTGTTGTCTTATTTGTTCATTTTATTAGTTCATGTAGTTGTTGTTTGATTTGCTGTAAACCGCCCGGAGTTCCCCCTCCAGGAAGACGGGCGGTATATAAGCGCCATAATAAATAAATAAATAAATAAATAAATAAATAAATAAATAAATAAAT